>JAAGEH010000025.1:1175514-1247184 GCA_011751065.1 Lasiurus cinereus
AGAGAGAGAGAGAGAGAGAGAGAGAGAGAGAGAGAGAGAGAGAGAGAGAAACATTGATGTGAGAGTAAAACATTGATTGGTTGCCTCGCATACACACCCTGACCAGGGATCGAACCCATAACCTTTTGGTGTCCTGGATGACGCTCCAACCTACTTAGCCAGTCAGCCAGGGGGTCTCCCTACATTCTTAGTCAAAGGCCTCTATGAGATATTTACAAAATGTTTTGCATTTTGCATGTTCCTAGATGTTAAGAGCAGAGGAAAGCAGGTGCCCTTTGTGCCTAGGGGTTGTTCCTGGTGGCTGGATCCTCCTTCCGCTTGTCCCACTGCCACAGGAGCAGGAGCTCTGCTTCTCTTTTGTGTTTAAGGCACATCCTTGGCTTTTGACATTAAGTAACATTTTCACTTTCAAAAATAAAACCTGTAGTGTTTCCCAGCAGATTGACCTGCTCTGCAAAGCTAAGGAGACAGAAATAGGAAATTGCAGCCTGAGCCTTTCAGCATCAGACACATTTAACTTTCTTTGTGGCTTGTCTAGGCTTCTAAAGACCAGAGAGTGAAACCCAGTAATAAACAAAATGGTTTAAGCTTCACACAGGTGAGTATGCTACAACGCAGGAGGCTCCCTTCCGCCACACCCTGCTGGGGAGGAGCTCTGCTAAGGTAGTCAGGAACACAGAAAAACAGGTTCTCTAGCTGCTTCTGGATCCTCTTGTTAATCTTCCTAGGCCTCCATAAATTCTAGATTCTGCTTCTGGATTTTTTCAACTGCTCAGGTTGGCTCAAGTGCCTGGGCACCCTGGGTAACAGAAGGGATTAGGAAATTTGGGATTTTCGAGTGCCAGTTGTACCAAAATGATATCAAGTGTGCTTTGAGGACTTTGGAGCTGCTACTCTCTACATCCTGCGACTTTCAGGGAGTTACTTATTCTCTCTGTGCCTGCTTTCCTCAGAGTAAAAGGAGGAGGTGGCAGGAGTTTCCTTAGAGCCTGGGGAAACTGAAAGGGGGTCAGAGATGCAGAGCAATGCCTGAGCAGAAAAGGCGCCGTCAGCTCAGCTGCTTCTCTTCAGCCCACTGCTGCTGCTGGACGGTTTGAAGAAGCAGGAGATTGGTGGGATCCCCTCCCTTCCCCCGGACTTCTCATTACCCACCAGGGCCCAGTGTCAGTAAACAGGTCAGAACACGAGGAAGCCAGGTGCCACGGTGCAGGCAGGAAAACGGCTGTGGGGTGCCCGCTCCTCCCTCTGAACACAGCTTGGCTCCTGCTGAGCGCTAGCTGGAGGCATCAATACCAGGGCAGGATTTGGGTACTCTCTTACGTCAGCAAAGCTGCCTATTTAGAGCAGGCATGAGGGGTATAAGAAGCTTGAGGACATGAAATGTTAACTGCACGGAAATGACATATGCTTCTGTAAAAGTGAAATACAAAAGATGCCCCCTTCAGCCATCCTTCCAGGCCTGGGACTGCACATTGGTGTGACTCTCCAACCACATTCTCTCTGCGAAGTGCCCACCAACACATGGGTCACTGCACAGCGTGGTTCTGTAATTCATGTCATTTCCATTAATGTGGACTTTGAATGCTAATCAGCTTTAAAAAAAAATTCCTGGTTTTCAAAGCAGAGTTGAAAAAAGTGTTAAATCTTGGCTATTATTAGGAAGGTGCTGAAGCACCCTTTCCTTTGGCAAAACCATTGACAACATTAAAAAAAAACAGACGGGGTGGGAAGGGTAGGGGAAAGGAAGGAGGCTGGTGGAAGAGGAGAAGCAGGTTGGGGGTGTGGACAGTGCACAGGCCTATGGCTGGGAGTGAACAGGCAAAGGGACTGACTCCCAAGCAAATGCTGGTCCTGCAGTCAGCAGCAAGGGCGGGGTATCTCAGCCACCAGGGACCTTCCTTGGTTTAAGATATTTGATCTCCAGCAGCAGCGACTCCCAGGAGGTGGCTCATCCACAGGGCAGCGAGGGGAGAGGGAGGCGGGCGATCTCAGGACAAAGTAGAGATGTTAAATTTATCTCAGCCCCTGTGTGCTTGCTTCTCTGTAGAGAGGAGCATGAGGGGAATGAATGAGGCAGAAGCAGCGCCTTTGCTCAAGGTGGTGCATGTGGCCGAGAGTCACATGGGAGCCTGTGCATGTATCCGCTGTGACTGCTCTCTACCGGGGATCTCTGCACATGGTTACTGCAGCCCCCTGTGCACCTGCCTCAGTGTGTGCTGCTCAGGACTTTCTCTCCCTCTGGCTCAGCTTTCTCCTTGTAAAGTGAAAACAGGGCATTCTAAGGTGCTGCTGAGCCCCAGAGCCCTGCCTTGCTAGAGTCCTCCTGCTGTGCCCTTCTGGCTGGTCCCCTCCTGGCTGATCCCATCCTTGCTGTGCCCTCCTGGCTGTGCCCTCCCGGCTGTACCCTCCCAGCTATACCCTCCTTGCTGTGCCCTCCTAGTTGGTCCCTTGCTGTCAGAGCAAGGTCTAATTCTTGGAGTACTCACTCCTACATCCTGCTTACAGCACTAATTGTGAGAGCTTCCCAAACCCTGCTCGCTGGGTGCAGTGTTGGAAGCACTCACTGCTCCTCCCTGCCAACCGGTCCAAGTGTGAAAGCACAGATCTTGGCCCTGTCCCACTACATCAGCTGTTGGATCTGAGTGCCTCTGCCAAGGGCTGAACCTTCTGGGACGCTGGGTAGTAGATGGAGAGCCATGAGAAGTCGTAGATATAAGAGTCTTCATTGTAGGTCCAAGAGCCATATAGCCACTGCTAACAAGGAGCTACTAGATAAAACAGTTCTCCAAAGTAAAGTCCTGTATGGTAGGTAGCCACACACTGGCTAGATAACAATACATCTTTCCCACAGAGTGGCCTCTAACATAGGAGTTATGCAAAAACCATCTTTAGGGCAACAGCTTCTCTAAGCAGCCACACCTGTGGTCACTGATGCCTCTTTCCCATTCAGCAGCCCTGCACTGGCTGGTCAGTAAACTATAAGACTGAGACAAAAGAGCTTCCTTCCAAATAGTGACCTTGGTCATCTGGGTTATAGAAGGGCACACTTGTCAGTGTGCATACAGATTCTTATGCCTTGCTCTTGCACCTGCATATACTACTTGGACACCCTGATTAAGATCCCCATGTTCAGAGTGGCCTTGGACATCCAGCGTACTCTGAACATGGCCTTCACACTCTAATTGACCTTGGCCATCCAGCCTATTCTGGCACAGTTCCCACACCTGCCTTGCTGGTGCCCTGCTAGCCCAGGCAGCCAAGGGAAGCCGAGATTCACTGCCCACAATCACTAGGCAGAGTGGCCAGTCATATGCCTGCCTGCAGTCCTAGGGGTTTCTGTATCAAAATTGTAGCTTTAATACATTTCTTTCAGCTAGGGCATCACACCAGAAATAGGTACACATAAACAGAAATAGGTGCATATAAAATTTAACAAAAATTCTATCCCTGAGGTCTCAATAAGAAGAGGAAGCAAGATCAGAAGCCTGAAAATGTACAACTGCGGCACCCACCAAACAGCTGCAAATCCTAGAGCACCGGTCCCCAATTGGCACAAACATGCAGATTCAGAGGAGCTCTACACTCCACCACGGAAAGGTCAGATTTTACCTGGGATAAGGTGAGATCTCTGGTCCAGGCAGGAGAGAGAAATGTACGCACTGCAGGTAGTAGAGGACTTGGGGAAGTCTGCTCCTAGAAAAATCCATGGCTGTTAGGGCTGGCATGATCCGTGAATGTGGAAGGGGGTCCTGAGAGCTGCTAATAGAAAAGAACTCTTAAAAGTAACTCATTTTGATCTGATGCAAAAGGACAGCCTAAAAGTTTTTAAAGTGTGCAGGCTGCTTAGACCCAAGGGGAAAAAGAGACTGCACATCTTGTGTGCAGCTCCGGAGTTCACACACTTATGCTGGATCTTTTTTATTTTTTCTTTATTTGTTTTTGTTTTTTCCTTTGCCTTTAAATCTTTGCTTCTGAGTACTAAGCCCAATGCATAGGATCACCCAATTGGGGACACCCTAAGAGACTGCAGGGGAAAGTTGTTTTTCTGGAACCTGGGGGTCAGAGCAGAGAATAACCATCAGAGAACCAGCTCTGGGGCAATCCACTACCCCAAACCAATATTGAATGCCACAGGGAAAACAGGATCTAAGCACTAGCGAGAGAGGACCTATAGAGCCAACAATTAATCCAGAAACACTGCCACCCAGGGGTTGAATCACAAATTGACTCTTGTGTAAACACAAATAAAGGAATATAAGAAAGTAAGACATATTGCCTGCTTAAAAATCATGACTGGCTTTCAACACTGAGGAGCACTGGAAAGCAGGGAACTGCAATACTAACCTGACTAGGAAACAGGTGCACCAAACAGAACAGTAGAGGAAGTGAATGACCTTCCCTACTGCACATTTTATTTTATTTCTTTATTTTTTTCATCTTTTACTAAAGAAACTATTTTTTTTCTTTTTTCCTCAATTGATTTTACCTTTTGAATTATTACATTTTTATTTTCAATCAGTATTATTACTACTACAATTTTATCTTTTTTTTTTAAAGTATCACTTTATTTGCTCTTTATTTTACTTGGAGATTAGTGTTTTACATTCTATTTTCATTTTCCCTTTAGCATCATTTTACTCTATCTCAACTTTACCTTTATGCCATCATGCTCTTTCTAACTTTTCCTCTTTTGTAGTCCTGTTTCTCTTACCCTTTTCCTGCTTTAGATTTTCCTTATTCTTTCTTTTTACCTCCTGTAAAAATTTCACCCTACTTATATATCTAATTTCCAATCCCCTGCTGCAAGTCCATATACACCTCTCTCTTCTCTGTCTTCACTATCCAAAAAATTGTTTTTCTCTCTGTCCTTTTGTTGCTTGATTGTTAATTATATCCATTTTTATGCTTGTTTGTGAGATTGTTTTCCTTATTCTTTTTTGTTTTGTTTTGTTTTTGTTTGTTTTTTGTTTCTATCTTTCCTCACCTCACTTGATATAAATTGTTGTTTGTAGTTTGTATTCATCTCCAGGTACTTGCTGCATTTGTTATAATTAGTGGCTGTTCTATTGGAGTTTTCTCCATATATATATATATATATATATATATATATATATATATATGTAAATTCTATCTCTCTTCTTTTGTATTCTCTTTCTTTTCTATCTTACTTTTTTTCCTTTTCCCAATTTCATTTTTGCACTCCTTTCTTTCTTTTATTTTCTCTTCTTCTTTTCCTCCTATCCTCTAATTTGCCTTTCTCTGGTGATCACCTTTATTTGGGGTTATTAATATAGTGAATACATTTCTACTCAGTGCCTTGTGCATTGTACCTGGTTGTGTTGTATTTGTGTCTTTAAATTAATTCAGGAGAGAGAGAACTACATAAACAGACACCTGGAGAAGAGAGACCATGGGAAGACAAAGAAATAGTCCACATATGAAAGAAAAGTAGGCATCACCAGAAATGGAAATAAATAAAATGGGGGCAAGCAACCTGCCGGAGAAAGAATTCAGAGAAATAGTCATAAGGTGGTTGAAAAGAATGAAAGACAAATTCAACAATATGTGTAAGAACCAAGAGAAATTAAAGAAGAATCAAGAAGAAATGAAAAATGGCATTGCTGCTGTAAAGAACTCAATAGAAAGCATCAAGAGTAGACTAGAAGAAGCAGAGGACCACATCAGTGAGCTACAGGAAAAGATAGTAAAAAATACACAAGTGGAGCAGCTTCTAGAGAAAAAAAATTAAGCAGAAAGAAAGCCTAAGAGAACTTTGGGACAACATGAAACAAAACAACATCCACATAATAAGGGTTCTAGAAGGAGAGGAAACTGAGCAAGAAATAGAAAAGATGTTTGAAGAAATAATGACAGAAAATGTCCCTGAAATAGGGAAGAAAAAACTCACACAAAGCTAAGAAGTTCACAGAGTCCCAAGCAAAATGAACCCCAAAAGACTGATGCCAAGGCACATTATAATTAAATTAGCAAACACCAACGACAAAGTAAGAATCTTAAAAATGGCCAGAGAGAGACAGAAAATTACCTACAAAGGAACCCCCATCCGACTAGTGACTGATTTCTCAACAGAAACTCATCAGGCCAGAAGGGAATGGAATGAAATATACAAAGTCATGCAAAGGAAGGGTCTGAATCTAAGAATACTGTATCCAGCAAGGCTATCAATCAAAACTGAAGGTGAAATCAGGAGCTTCACAGACAAAAAAGGACTAAGGTAATTTATTACCACCAAACCAGCAATGAAAGAAATGCTAAAGCATCTGCTGTAAAAAAAAAAAAAAAGAAAGAAAGAAAAAGAAAAGAAAAGAAAAGAAATAGGAAGCTAAGAAGGAACACATGGGTAAAGAATAAAAATGATGACAAATAAGTACTTATCAATAATAACTTTAAAAGTAAATGAATTAAATGCACCAATCAAAAGATGTAGGGTAACAGATTGGATAAGATAACATGACCTATATATCTGCTGTCTACAAGAAACCCACCTCAGAAAAAAAGATGCACACAGACTGAGGGTGAAGGGATGAAAAAAGGTTTTTCAGGCAAATAGAAGTAAAAAAAAAAGCTGGGGTAGCAATACTTATATCTGACAAATTAGATCTCAAAGTGAAGGACATAGCATGAGATAAGGAAAGCCACTTGATAATACTAAAGGGAGCAATCCAACAAGAAGAAATAATTCTACTAAACATACACATATCCAATACAGGAGCATTGAAATACATAAAAAAATAAATAAATAAAAACAACAACTCCTGGAGGATAGCAAGGGAGAGATTGACAATCATAGTAAGAGACTTTAATACCCCACTATCACCATTGGATAAATCCTCTAAACAAAAAATCAGCAAAGAAAACATCAATCCTAAATGACTCACTAGGCCAGATGGAATTAATTGACATCTTCAGAACATTTCACCCCAAACATTAGAGATGGAATTAATCGACATCTTCAGAACATTTCTTCTCAAGTGCACATGGGTCATTTTCAAAGATAGGCCTTATGTTGGGTCATAAGCAAAGTTTCTTCAAATTCAAGAAGATAGAAATCATATCAAGCATCTTCTCAGATCACAGTGGCATAAAACAGGAAATCAACTACAATAAAAACAATCCAAAGAAATCAAACACATGGAGACCAAACAGCATGCTATTAAACAATGACTGGGTTACCAGGGAGATCAAAGAAGGAATAAAAAACATCATGGCAACAAATGACAATGAAAACACAACAATCCAAAATCTATGGGACACAGCAAAAGCAGTCATGAGAGGGAAGTTCATAGCTCTACAAGCCTACTGCAAAAAATAAGAAACAATGGTAATAAATTACTTAACCCTACAACTCAAAGAGTTAAAAAAAAGAACAACAAAAGAAGCCCAGTGTAATCAGAAGGAAAGAAATAATAAAGATCAGAGTAGAGATAAACAATATTGAGACAAAAAAACAAAACACAACAATACAAAAGATCAACAAAACCAAAAGATGGTTATTTGAAAGGATAAACAAGATTGATGAACCTCTAGCCAGACTCACCAAGAAGCAAAGACAGAGGACCCAAGTAAACAAAATCAGAAATGAAAGAGGTGAAATAACAACAGAAGCCACAGAAATACAAAGGGTTGTTAAAAAATACTATGAACAACTCTACTCCAATAAACTAAATAACCTGGAAGAAATGGGCATATTCCGAGAAAAATACAACCTTCCAAAACTCAATCAGGAAGAATCTAAACATCCCAATAGGCCAATAACTATGGAAGAAATTGAAGCAGTCATCAAAAAGCTTCTAGCAAACAAAAGTCTGGGGCCAGATGGTTTTACAGGGGAGTTTTACCAAAACTAAAACCATTTCACCTAAAAACAGGAACAAGACTCTCACCTCTCCTTTTTGACATAGTACTGGAAGTATTAGCCATTGAAATTAGACAAGAAGAAGAAATAAAAGGCATCCAAATTTGAAAGGAAGAAGTAAAGCTGTCCTTATTTGCAGATGACATGATATTGTACATAAAAAGCCCGAAAAACTCCATCAAAAAACTATTAGATATAATAAATGAATTTGGCAATGTAGCAGGATACAAAATTAATGCCAAGAAATCTATGGCATTTCTATATACCAATAGTGAGCTTACAGAAAGAGAGACTAAAACAGCAATCCTATTTACCATTGCACCAAAAAAAATTAAGATACATAGGAATAAACTTAACTAAGGAGGTAAAAGACCTATAAGTGGAAAACTATAAGACACTGAAAAAAGAGATAGAGGAAGATGTAAACAAATGGAAGAACATACCATGTTCATGTATTGGTAGAATCAACATCATTAAAATGTCCATACTATCCAAAGCAATCTATAGATTCAATGCACTCCCCATTAAAATACCAATGGCATATTTCACAGACCTAGAAAGAACTCTCCAAAGATTCATCTGGAATTAAAAAAGACCTTGAATAGCCATAGCAATCCTGAAAAAGAAGAATAAAGTAAGTGGGATTTCAATACCAGATTTCAAGCTGTACTACAAAGCCACTGTTCTCAAAACAGCCTGGTACTGGCACAAGAACAAACATATAGACCAATGGAATAGAACAGAAAATTCAGATATTGACCCAAACCACTATGCTCAATTAATATTTGACAAAGGAGGTATGAACATACAATGGAGTCAAGACAGTCTGTTCAATAAATGGTGTTGAGAAAATTGGACAGATACATGCAAAAAAAATGCAACCAGACCACCAACTTATACCATGCACAAAAATTAACTCAAAATGGATTCAGGACTGAAATATAAAATGGTAAACCATAAAAATACTAGAGGAATCCGCAGGCAGAGAAATCTCAGACATATGCTGAAGCAATTTCTTCACTGATACTGCTCCTTGGGCAATGGAAGCTAAAGAAAAAATAAACAAATGGGACTACATCAAAATAAAAAGCTTTTGCATAGCAAATGAAACCATCAACAAAACAACAAGAAAGCCCACTGTATGGGAGAACATAATTGCAAATGTTTTCACTGATAAAGTTTAATCTCCAACATCTACAGGGAACTTATACAACTTAACAAAAGGAAGATAAATGATCCAATCAAAAAATGGGCCGCGGATCTAAATAGAATCTTTTCAAAAGTAGACAGAAGGAAGGCCAAGAGACATCTAAAAACATGCTCAAAGTTTTCTGAGAGATGCAAATCAAAATGACAATGCAGTACCATCTCAAACCTGTCAGAATGGCTATCATCAACAAATCAAGAAATGACAAGTGCTGTAGAGGATGCAGAGAAAAAGGAACCCTCGTGTACTGCTGGTGGGAATGCAGACTGGTGCAGCCACTGTGGAGAACAGTATGGAGTTTCCTCAAAAAACTAAAAAGGGAACTCCCATTTAACCTAGTAATCCCACATCTAGGATTATATCCCAAGAAACTAGAAACACCAATCAGAAAGGATATATGCACCCCTATGTTCATAGCAGCACAATTCACCATAGGTAAGATTTGGAAACAGCCTAAATGCCTATCAGCAGATGAGTGGATTATAAAACTAGAAAACTATGGTACATCTACTCAATGGAATACTACTCTGCTATAAAAAAGAAGGAATTCTTACCATTTGCAGCAGTATGGATGTACCTGGAGAGCATTATGTTAAGAGAAATAAGCCAGGCAATGAAAGAAAAATACCACATGATCTCACTCATTTATGAAAAATAAAGAACATTGTAACCTGATGAATTAAAGGATAGATACAGAGGCAGTAAAGCACTGAACAGACTGTCAAATTACAGCGGGAAGGTTGAGGATTGTTGGGGAGGGAGGGAAATAGATGAACCAAAGGACTTGTATGCATGGATATAGGCATACCAATGGACATGAGATACTGGGTCGGGGCGGGGAGGAGAGGGAGGATGAAGGCATTCGACAGGGTGTAGGGGAAGCTGGGGAAAGGTCAATGGGGGAAAATGGGAGATATATGTACTCATATATGTAATATTTTAAACAATAAAAAATAAATTATTTTTTTAAAAAAGAAAAAGAAGAGGAAGCAAGAAGAGAAGGAGATGGAGGCCAGCACCTAGAAATGGGCATCCAATGATTTAAATCCATAAACACAGTCTCTCAGGCAGTGCTCTTGGCTCCACCTCAGCTTCTCTCCTAGGAAACATAGGCAGAGGCCAGTCTCCTCCCACTTGCCAGTCACCTGGCACCCCTGCTCTGAGCCAAGACATGACTTAGGGACCACACATGCTGTGAGCCTGGTAAGCCATCTGTAAACTTCTTGCCTCCCTGACCAAAGACCATCTACTGATACCTCCTGCGCCACCAGGAGAGGCTTCTGCAGGGTGGCAGGAGCTCAGAGGGGAAGGGGAGCTGAGCCCAGGATATCACAGAAAGTGTCCCTCCCCTGCGCTCCCAACACCACATAGTTCTGTCAGGCACCTCCTTGATCTCCACCCTATCCTGGCCACGCAAGTCCAGTGCCTGTGGCCGGGAGCGGGTAGTCTAGGCCCCACAGTTCTTACCTTGCCCATGAGCTGGCTCAGATCTGACATTGTCTCTGGGCACAAAGCTTTGCTGAGTGTGCAACTCCTGCTGCTTCTTCTTTAAGGCCTGCCCCAGCAGCCATCTCAGGTATAAATCTGATAAACTATCTCACAAGCAGAGCCATAATGAATAGCACTGAAGTGGTGCTAAATCAGCAGAGGTAGTTTATATCCATGGGTAGAACAACTCAATATTGTCAAGATGTCAGCTTTTCCCAATTTGATGTATAGAATCAGTGCAACCCTAAACAAAACTCCAACCTAGTTACTTTGTGGAAATCAACAGCTAAAGCTTCTAGGAAGAGATAAAGGCCAGGAGAGCAGCACAGTAATGAAGGGAGCACAGGGGGAGGGGATGGGCTCTGCCTACCCTCCTCTTACTAAAGAGCTTTTGATCTGTGTTATTGGCCAACGAAGAAGCAAATGGACCAATGGAATAAGAGGGAGCCCCACAAATAGACCTACATAAATGTAGACAACTTAACTTTGACGAAGGAACTAAAAAAATACATTGAAGCAAAGATAATCTCTTCAACAAATGGTGTGGGAACCACTGGACAGCCACATACAAAAAAATAAATAAATCTGGATACAGGCCTTCACCAAAATTAATTCAAATGTATTATAAATCTAAATGTTAAATACAAAACTATAAAACTCCCAGAAGGCAACATAAGAGAAAATCTAGATGATTTTAGGTGTAATGATGAGTTTTTAGACATAATACCAAAGGTGTGCTGGAACAGTAAAATGAAGGTGCTCTTTTCTGCCATGGATCCTGCCAAGAGAGTGAGAAGGCAAATGCAGACTGAGAGAAAAGATTTGCAAAAGAAATAACTGACAAAGAATTGTCATCAAAATAGACAAAAAACTCTGAAAACTTCACAATAAGAAAACAGAATGAAAAATAATGGGCAAAAGACCTTAACAAACATCTCACCAAAGAAGATACACATATTGCAAAAAAATGTATAGAAAAATGTTCTAGGCAGTATGTAATCAAATAAATGCAAATTAAAATGGCTATGAGACACAAATAAACACATGTTAGAATGGCAAAATCTAGAAAACCTGCAGCACCAAATGCTGGTGAGAATGTGGAGCAGCAGGAATGCCCAAGCATTGCTGATTGGAATACAAAGTAGTTCAGCTACTTTGTCAGGTGGTTCAGGAGATTTTACAAAACAAAACATGCTCTTACCAAATGATCCCACAATCAGGTGCTCCCATAGCAACTGACACGTATGTCCACACAAAAACCTGCATATGTAGGTTTATAGCAGCTTTACTTGTAATAGCCAAAACTTGGAAGCAACTGAGATGTTCTGCATAGGTGATGGATAAATTTAATCAATGGAATATTACTCAGTGCTGAAAGAAATAGACTATCAAGCCATGAAATGATATGAAGAAATTTTTAATGTGTACTCTAAGTGAAAGACACGAGTCTGAAAAGGCCACATACTATGATTCCAGCACTATGACATGCTGGAAAAGACAGAACTATGGAGACAATAAAAAGTCTGGGGAAAGGGGGAAAGGGGGATGAATAGGCAGAGCACAAAAGAGTATTAGGACAGTAAAAATACTAGGCATGATACTTATGATAATGAATACATGTCATTATACATTTGTCCAAATTCATGGAATGTTAACCAACAGTGAACCCTGGGTAAACTATGGACTTTGGATCATTATGATGTGTCATCACTTATAACAAACAAACCAATCTAGTGGTGGGTGTTGACAGAGATTATACACATGTCAGGGGATGGGGTTTATGAAAAAAAAACTTTATACCTCCTTCTCAACTTTGTTGTCAACCTAAAAGAGCTTTAAAAGAGTAAAGTCTTAAAAAGGCCAATCTCAAAAGTTATAAAGGTCATATAATATATTATTCCATTAAATATCATTCTTGAAATTACAAAATTAGAAAACAGATAGTGGTGGCCAGGTGTTGAGAGGGGCTAGGGCATAAGAAGTGGACCTGACTATGAGAGTCAACATGAAGGACCCCTGGTGGTGCATGGATGCTAGATTTGATGGTGTAGATGTCAGTATGCTGGCAGTGATCTCACCATTGAGGACGCTGGAAACAGTACATGAGATCTTTCTGTATAATTTCTTATAACTGCATAGAAATATACAGCTATCTTAAAATAAAAAGTTTAATTTTAATTTCTATCTCCTGAATTTTTACATTATTATTTGCATCTAGAAATTTTACTTTTCTCCTCTCTTTAATTTCAAATTTTGATGTTTTTTTTTTAATGTTATAACATCTTTTCTCTTGATTATGTTGCTCATGATTATGTTGCCTCCTCCTCTCACCTCTCATCTTTTACTCAGTGCTGAAAGAAATAGATTTCTTCACATCATTTCATGGCTTGATAGTCTATTTCTTTCAGCACCAGGTCTTAGAATTCCATTCTTCTAATTTCAATTTTATTAACTTTCTATATTAAAAATGATTTATTTTCATTATTTTTTTTTAGTTTAGCTCAGACACTTAATATGTAGAATTTTTATCAGTATTGTCTCCTAAATAGTCTATGTATGTACACCCATATTTAGATTTTTACTTCTTTTTGGCACAAAAATTATTGGACAGTTGTTTTTTTTAATATCAATTTAGTTATTTTGTTTGTATTATTAATTCTACTTTACTGGATAATATTCAGGGATTTACCTATATACAGAGAAGCCGAAACAACTGAATGACCAAATGACCAGTCAACTTGTTGCTATGATGTGCCCTGACCACCAGGGGGCAGATGCTCAATGTAGGAGCTTTCCCCTGGTGGTCAGTGCACTCATAGATGCAGCCAGATGCCAGGCTCATGGCTGGCCACCACAGCCTGGAGACTGCAGTGGAGCAGCAGCAAGCCTATTGAGTGGCAGCGGCAGCAGGTGCAGTGGGGCTGGGATGAGCAGGAGTGACAGGCAGCATTAGACTGCCAGTTTCAGCCCAATCCCCACTGGCCATGCCAAGGGACCCCACCAATGCATGAATCCATGCATCGAGCTTCTAATCTATATCGTATAGAAAAGCTTAAGTAACTATTACAACTGATCCACCACTCCACTGGTTGACCGGTTGCTATGATGACACACTGACCACCAGGGGGCATACACTCAATGCAGGAGCTGCCACCTGGTCATCAGTGTGCTCTTACAGCCAACCTCCCACAGCCAACCAACCTCCCATAGTCCCTCCCCCTGGCCCACTGACCCTGGCCTCAATCAGCCCCATCAGGGATGGCTGGCCAATATCCCATGGTCCTTCCACCCCTGGCTGGCCGGCCACAATTGACCCCAATGGGGACTGAGTGAGACAGCCCCAATTGACCCTGATTGCCAGTCAGGCTGAGGGGACCCCACCCATGCATGAATTTATTCAGCAGGTAAAAGGGTAATATGCTAATTAAACCAGGTTACTAGACATTTTCCAGATGTCCAACTTCTTTCCAGACAGTTAGGGGGTGATCAGGCCAGGAGGGGGGCTTTTGGGGGGTTATCAGGCAGGCAGGCAGATGAGCAGTTAGGAGCCAGCAGTCCTAGATTGTGAGAGGGCTATCCAACTGCCGGTTTAGACCCATATCAGGCCTAAACCAGCAGTCCAACATCCACCTAGGGGTCCCAGATTGTGAGAGTGCACAGGCTGGGCTGGGGACCCCTTCACCCCATGCATGAATTCTGTGCACTAGGCCTCTAGTGCAGAATCAGGTTTTGGAAAAAAAATTGCAGTTTGCATTCTAAGAAATGCATTTCAATGACACAAAGGTGTGTTTCAAGGTAGGTGTAAAGCAGAAAATCTAAAAGTAAAGTTCCCATTTTTACCCACGAGCATAGCTTCTGCTTTCCACACATGTGCATATGTGCTTTTACTGCGATCCTTGCAGCCTCTTCTCAGTAAGCAATGAAGAAAAGAACCAAAACTTTAAAGTTGAAATTTAGAGTTCACAAGTGTCATCTTCCTGCCAAATAGCAAAATTAAATTTTACTTCAAGGAATCCCATCATTTTATTGGCTCTATTCCCACTGTCACAGCTGCTAACTGACTTATGGTAGAGTTATAGCCTGGCCACATGCTGTTTCTTTTCTATGAAGATGAATCAGAGGCATGTTTTTTACACCAGGAAGCAAAATCTCAACAGATTAAGAATGCTCCAGTTTTGCACTTGTTTTATACATTACAATCAGAAGAGGAACACAAGTGGGTTACATGAAATCCATTGGTGATAGGTTAGGGAGTTGGGAGAAAGCAAAGAGGGGAAATATCTGGGATTGGAAGAAAAGTAAAATGACAAAAACATTAATAATCAACAGTTAACAAAACTATAACAATGAGAGGATTTATGGTCTCTGCCCTGGTGCATTGGTTGTGCCCTGTGAGGTCTGGAAAAAAGGGAGTTACCCTAGTGTTCTAAAGAAATGTTATGGTAGATGCAAAGGGCAATAGACAGGCTCAGTTAAGGTAAAGGTGACCTTTGTCAGGGAAGATACTGGCCTAGGACATGACTACCAGCCATAAACTGCTTTTACTAGTAGTTAAAAAGTTTTCATTTCAGACCACCCTTTGTGGTGACGTTAGGTCTCTGAGTTTGAAGGCCGCCACAGGCCTCCCCTGTGTTGGTCAGGATAGCATGTGGCCCCTTTTCGTCCACATCTCCCAGCGAGGTCACCTGCCCAGCAAGGCTACAAAGGACTGTCCATCACAGCTTGTTGTCATGCTGTCTTATCACCCTGGTTGAAGGGTTCCAAAAGATGCTAGCAAAGCTTCAATGTGGTAGGGCTAGGGACATAAGCACCCCCTTTCGAGAGAGGTCCAGGCTTCTCATCTCCCCAAACTGGTCCACTTTCCAGAGAGAGGAGATGTTGCAGCCACACTTCTCTGGCCTCTGAGCACGTCCTTCACCCATCCCAGTTACCTCTGTGTGGAGGATGAGGTGTCCCCACTGCTCTGTATTTCACCAGCGTTTGGGTGCTTCCCAAGGAAAGGACAGAGCTCTCAGACCTGGGGTCAAACCAAGGACAGTCAGATTGTTGATGATGATGCAAAAGGCACCAGGTTAGACCGGACATGGGTTCAGCAACCTGGGTACTTGGATTCTGGCTGGGGAAAAATCAGGATCAAGCCTCAAACCATAAGAGCAAGTTTATTTAGAGGTGGAGGAAGTAATTCCTAGAAGAAATGGGCTCAGGAAACAAGTTACAGAAGCAAAGGAAGAGCCCTTGGAGCTTAGAAGTGAGGAAAGGAAAGGTGCTACACTTGTGGGGATTGGGAGGGGAGAGGGAAAAGCAAGGTTGTGCTCCAGGAGTGAGAGGTCCTGGCTCCTCATCTGAAGGGCTTTAAGGGTGGAGGTTATAGGGGAGGCCCAGCTGTGTCCTTTCAGGGTGTGGTCTCCACTGATTGATTGGTTGGCACCAGAGCAGGAGCCATTATCCAATGCAGCTGGTCTTGAGGTCAGTTGTGGGATTGTTTATCTGCTTTTCTGGGCTTGGAGCTGAAATACAACTGAGGCTCAGATATTATTTCTAGGGAGGAAAGGTCAGGTGTCCAAACCACATGCCCTGGGAGGAAAGACCACCCTGGAGATAAGGCCCCACCCTACAATTGTCCATTCTAGGCACTGGGGGCTTTTCGCCTGGTGACCTTCTTTCTGTACCACCCATCTACTTGCTCTGCTAACTTCTAACTGCCTACCACAGGATCACAGAGATCTGACCACCAACAGACAAATTGTACCCTTCCCTTGGAGACACCGGCCATTTAGTCTCTTTCTTCTTTTTTCCAATCCCAAGTCTCCATTGCTATGAACTGTAAGCCCTGAAGGTAGGTGTTACCTCTTCCATCAGGGAGCTAGAGGATGACAAGAGTCAGAACTTGCCTCCAAAGGCGTGGGTAAGCCTCAACCAACTATGTGCTTGTGTGACATTTACTGAGGTACTAACACCTTGAATTTCACTCTCTTCCTCTGTGAAACAGCCGTCCTGGATATTTAGAAGACTAAATGGAAGACCATATATCAAGCACCCAGCCACAATAGCACATAACCAATAGACAAAACCCCAGAAGGCTGTATGCGTTTCCTGTTGCTGCTCTAACAAACTCCCATAAACTTAGAAATTTACATTTAGAACAGCACAGCATTTATCACTGTGCATGCAGTTCTGGAGGTTAGAATTCCCACACAGGTCTCACTGGGCTGAGGTCCAGGTGTTGGCAAGGTTCTACTCCTGCTGGTGCCTCCAAGGGGATCTGTCTAAGGCCTCCTATTTCCTTGGCTCATAGCCCCAACCAGGCTCACTCCAAACTCTGCATTTATCATCACCTCTTCTCTGACTCTGCTCCTCCTGCCTTCCTTCTGCCCTATAAGAAGCCTTATACTGATATAAAGCGGGGAAAACATAGGATAGTCTTGCCAATTTTGCCATTTAGGTGACACATTCACAGGTCTGGAAATTAATGTGGGTATCGCTGAGGGCCATTATTTGATCAACCACGTGAAAAAGGCTGGAAAGAGTGAAAGCAAAGGCATAGCTAGATAGAATGGTGAGGGGCTATATGAGCACAAGCCCCTCGTCCTCCATAAGAAGAGGCAAGGGGTGTCTGGAGATATGACTACAGGGGACCAAACAAGAGGTCTGAATGCTATTTAAAGTTTCTAGATAACCAGTAGAGAAAGGGAAACAACATGTGTCAAAAATTCGAAGGAGAAAAAGACAAGTAAAATGGCAGGTGAAAAGTAAAAGATCGAGCCCAAATGACATCATTAAACACTTGTAGTTAATATGTGAATCTAAAGGAGCAAAAAGCGGAACTCAAAAAACTGGGCAAAACCTATTGCAGCTCTGGAAACAACTGCTAGCAGAATGGAGTACAGCTTCTCTCTCCCTTTTGCTCCCTCATTCATGTGTTGCTTGTTTGCACTTTTGTTTTGCTGGAATAAACATCCAGAGAAAGGAAGCAACTTTGCAGGCCCTGCTCACAGAAGGTGCTTTTGTTTATCTCTCAGAGCAGGAGCATATCTTCTGGAAAGCTCTATCCGCTGGCCGTGCCTTCAGTGGTCTCTGCTATAGAGTTTCATTCCCTCTCCACAAGTCCTGGTTAGGTTAGGGGGAAGGGAGAGTTGAGCACGTGTGCTCAACTAACTGAGTGGACCAGCAGTCCCAGAGGTGTGTGGCACAGGCTGGGTGCTGTCCCAAGCCACCACCCGAACCTCGCAGGCAGTTGGTGAGTGCTGCCCAGACCTCGTATGCAGTGTGGGCTCACTGCAGGCAGCAAAAGGGGGACACCCCTGAGGCTGCACTTCCATTTTATTTTTATTTTTTTAAATGGCGCACAATTATTTATTTCTGGAATTTTTTTATTTCATCTTTTCAGACCACAGTTGGCCATAGGTAACTGAAACTACAGGAAGTAAAACCGTGCATGGGAGTGGGGCTATTGTACACAGAGAAGCCCGCATTGGAAATCAGAATGTTTTTTTCTTCATTTTCTCCTTTGTTGATGAAAGTATTACATATGTGTCCTTATCTCCCCTTTGCCCCCCACCCCTGCTCGTGCCCTCACCCCTGGTGTCCGTGTCCATTGGTCATGCTTATGCATGCATACAAGTCCTTCGGTTGATCTCTCTGGGCTGCATTTTTAGAAAACAGTTTTAGTGTTTGCATACATTAATTTGATTTCTAAAAGCTATGAGGCACAGATGTTTTAATGGAGAAAAGAAAATGATGTAAAAGACATCGCCAGCATATTACTGCTGGCAGTGCAGCTGACCTCGGCTCTCAATTTAGCTAAGAAAGAGCTCAGAGCCAAAGACTCTGATGCAAGAGAAAGTTTACTTAGAAAACCACAGTGGCAGAGGAGGCGTCAGCTGTGCTGTCTGGATTCAGGAATCCTTACAAGGCGAAGGAGGGGCCTTTGGAGCTTAGGGGAGGGCGGAATTCAGGCTGGACCACAGAAGGTGCAGAAGAGAGGAAGGAGGTTCCTGCTGCCAGAACCCCCTAAGGAAAGGCGAAAGATTTCGCAGAGCTGAAGAGCAAGTGCCTGAGAAAGAAGTTTGCCCGGAAGATGCTTGGAAAAGCAAGAAGGAAGCTTACCTATAAGAAAGGTAAGCACTACCACAGGGAATACAGGCATATGCACAGAACTGACTCGGATGGCCAGGATGGCAAGAAAAGCTGGCAACTGCTATGTACCAGTGGAACACAAATTGGCATCCTCATCAGGGTTAGAGGTATCAGTGGTGTGTGCCCAAAGGAATGAGGGGTGCTGCAGCACCTTTGCCTTCGCCAGGTCTCCAAGGGCCCCTTTGCTAGGCTTAGCAAGACTCAATGAACATACTGAGGGTGCTGGGACCATACTAGTACTAGTATATTGCATGGGGGCTCCCAAACCTGACGTCAGCAAATGAACAATCCAAACTCAACACCAAGCACATTGGTTATGGCAAACTCAACACCAAGCACATTGCCTGGCCGATGATAGTGATTGCTGGATGTCTTGGTAAGTATGACACCATTTGCAAGGAGAGTCCCATCCATGAGACCTACATGAGTGGAAAAGCTTCCAACAAGCATGCAATTTCCTGTGGCCCTTCCAGTGAACTGCTCCATGCGGAATGAAGCAAAACTTCCCTTCCCCCCCCCGCCCCCCCTCACCCCCCCTCCACATTCTCTGCAGAGGGAGAGGCTGGGAAGACCAATCAGCAGGCTTGCTGGGAGGATGAGCTAAGGATGTGCTTTTGTAATCTGGTCAGTCAATAAACAGTGAGTGCTGTGAAATTGGAATAAATAGGGGCAAGCGCAGGCATACTCATAGAGAGCATGCCCTGGGCCTTGCCTTAGGGGCATGCACCTGTTTTCTAAAGCAGGAATTTAGGGGAGGTGCAAGGGTCCCCACAGAGCATCCAGCAGCTCTCCTGGGTGCTCTTTTAGGGCATGGTTTCCACTGCTTGGTGGGCTCAGGGCATGGTCATTAGGCAGCACAGCTGGCCCTGAGGAGCCACATCCTCACTGGTCTGGTTTCGCTGCTTTTCGGGGCCTGGAGCTGCAACACAACTGAGGCTTCAGTATTACCTCCAGGTTGACCAGAACTCTGTCTCTGTGGTCGACAGGCCTGAGGCTTTGTTCCTAGGATTATTTGATGTGGCCACAACCTCAGTGTCCTGAGGGTTTAATGCCTAAGGGAGTGGATGTGCAGGGATTGTCTGGGAGTTGAATGAAACTAGTCTCTGCCTCTTGTTCCCCCTCTAAGGGGTTTAAAATGCATGGCTAAGCCTTAACCGGTTTGGCTCAGTGGATAGAGCATCAGCCCGAGGACTGAAGGGTTCCAGGTTCAATTCCGGTCAAGAGGCATGTACCTTGGTTGCAGGCACATCCCCAGCAGGGAGTGTGCAGGAGGCAGCTGATCTCTCTATCCCTCTTCCTTCTTCTCTGTAAAAAATCAATAAATTATATTTTTTTAAAAATAAAAATAAACCGCAAGGCTAGCGAAACGCTAGTGGAGGGAAGATCCCACGGTGGGAGGTTCTCGCCCATAGCAGTTGTTTTCTCTGGTTTTGACCATTGCTAGGGCTGGGGACTTCCGCCCTCGCTCTGCTTTGCTCATGCCTGCTAACTCCCACCACATTATTACTGGAGGGGGTCAAGCGTGAATAAGAAAAAGAGGAACCTGAGCCTTCTTAAAACTGACAGAGAAGGTCTTGGAAGTAGTTGCAAATCCAGGATCTGCCCCAGGGCAGCCTGGGTTGAAGTTGAGCAGGGGCTCCCCAGAGGCCCGGCATTGCTGGGAAATGAGCTCGTCTCCAGAGAACCCGAGGTGGTATGGCCAAGGGGCTGTGGCAGTCACTTGCAAAGTACCTTTGTCACTGGAAAGCCACTGCTAGTCACTGCGATAATCTGGCACCAGTTTCCAATCCTGATCCTTTGTAGATGTAAAAGGAAATAACTAGAAAATGTGTAAGCTCTAGAAAGCCACCTGAGACCTGCCCAATTGTTTAAATCGGTCATTCCCAAGGACTTGAGCTGTGCTATGCTGGGCAGGGCTCCTGGGCCCTGTCAGCCTCTGCCTCAGCCCAGGGGAGGACAGACGGCTTCCATCATAGGCCTGCGAGGAACCTCTGTAAACAGGCGAGGAAAGGCACATACCTTTATCACCTTCCTATGAATGAAATGAGAACTCTATTTAAGAGAAACATGTCTAATACCTCCCAAGGAGCAATTTGAAACCGTGCCTGTCGATGAGATGGCATTTCATCTGCATCTATGGCTGTGCACCCCACAGAGCCCTCTCAGGCAACAGCCCAGGCCAGTTGACACCAGCTATTTCTGGAAACTGTGGGGTCAGTGCCTGCCCAGGGTGAACAGGTTCCCGCCTAAACCTACATTGCCCTCTTCTGGGCGCAGAGGCCAAGCGGCAGGAACATTTTTTTCTCATTTTGAACAAACTTTATGAAATGTGTACCGGAGCTTTGCACAGAAAACAAAGTTGAACTGTATCAGTTGCAAAGTCTCTCTCTCTTTAGAGGCAAAATTTAGAAAATTTGGAGAATTTATAGCCGGTGGGAGTGTAGGGTGTGTACAGACAGATCTGAAGTCAGTCTCATGCTGCTCCAGCTTTCTTGTCCTGGTTGTATCATCTTGGGCAAGTTTGACATCCCCTCTTGGCCTCAGTTTTATCATCTGTGAAATGGGATTACTGTAAGGATGCCCAAATATTAAAGAAGAAAAAGTATGCAAAGTCACCCACAGAGCATGTGACACATTATTTCAATAATACTGATTACCATTATTGCTTCAATCTTATTCTTAAAGATACAGAAACTCAGAGGACTTTATGAAGGGTCCCAAGGCCATGTGTCTCTGTAGAGCTGAAGGAAGGGCAATCCCAGGCCAGAACGGTCTATTCTCCCCCTCAGGTCCTGGGCTCCAGTGAGTTCCTCTCACTTCCTGGCCTAGCTGCTGACACCTGGACTTGACCCTTTGCCTGAGCAATCCCATCATCCCACACAAGGAAGTGTTGCCTTCCCAAACAGAGGGGCTGTCATGCAGGGCAATGTGAGATTCTCAAGGTGGGGAAAGCATTCCCTAGCCATCAACAATCGGGGTGGGCAGTGAGGTCTAAGGGGAGGGCAGTCTACTGGCTAAATGTAGGACCATAGGAGAGTCCATTCCCTCACCTCTGCATTCATTCACTCACAAGTGTTGATTGTGTACCGCCATCTGCCAAGCGAATCTCCTCAGTACCCGGAGGAGTGGGGGGAGGAGTGACTATGACTGGGCTGCAGATGGGCTCTGCCACGCCCTTGGGCACCTGG
Source organism: Lasiurus cinereus (assembly GCA_011751065.1). Taxonomy (NCBI): domain Eukaryota; kingdom Metazoa; phylum Chordata; class Mammalia; order Chiroptera; family Vespertilionidae; genus Lasiurus; species Lasiurus cinereus. The sequence goes on from JAAGEH010000025.1 coordinate 1,197,410, forward strand.
TGGGTGGGTTGGTTCCCCTTTTGTGTGGTTTGTCACCTCCCCAGTGACAAACTAAGGCATCATCCCATGCTTTGCAGGGAGTGGTCCCTCCAGTGAACAAATTACCAAAGTTAAGGACTTACATTGACTTTAAACCGCCTACCACCAAAATGACAGGTGCTGGCAGGGCAGCCACGCGTGTCCTCCAGCAGGCCCTGGGCATGCAGGGCAGGTGCACAGGCCGGGCTGTGACTTGGGTGGGCATCCCCAGACCAGCCCTGCTCAGCCACTCACACCCCGAGCTCCTGCGGTCGAGTGGGTCGTTTTTCTTGTCCAACTTCTCATCAGGTGATGAAGGAGAATTATGAGGATCAGACAATAAAAGTCAAGACCCCATTGCCGACCGAGATGGGTGCTAAATCAATGTCAGTCAGTCATTATCTCACACCTACGTGACATGCGTACACACATGTGCTGTTATATGGAAGTTCACACACACACGCATACATGCATGCATACATTAACATGTATGTACACACATGCACACGTACAACACATATATGCCCACATGCACATAATACATACATGCATGTCTGCATACACACACAGATAGACACACGTTCAGGCTGAACAAGGACCGTAATGATGCCGTCCTGGTCTGATTACTTAAAGTACTGTCGTTTGCATGGGAACCTTGAGACTTGGGAAGCTCTTTGTAGAAATGTTCGCTGGACACTCTGCTTTTCCAGAGGCTCACGCTTTTTACATCAGAAAGATGCGTTGGAGAACAGTTCACATGCGCCCTGAGAAAGACACACACCGAGGCTTCCAGAGGGTGCTGCTCTGACTCAGCTGGGAACGCACATATTGTATTGGCTAGCAAGTATCTGACTTAGGTCACCCCTTGAACAATAAAAAGGTTGTTTCAATTATATCTCAAATATAAATTAATTAAAAATCACTTATACCTCAGGTGAGAGAGAGAAATGGGGGAGGGGAGAGAGAGATAGATGGAGAAGAAAGAAAAACAGGGGAAGGAAGGAAGGAAGAGAGGAGGAGAGGAAGGGAAAGAGGGAGGGAGGGAAAGAGGGAGGGAGGGATATTGTTTAATTTGTAAGACCCCACCTAGGAAAGTTTGGTGATAAGTATATAGATGCCAGGTGTCTTATTAATCACCTTGCTGGCTAGATGTACCCTAGTTCATTCAGGCACAGTCTTATTAATTGCTGACTAAAAATGACATACCTTGTCTGCAATATCTAGACCCTTAGCCAAGGCTGAAGTTACTGGTTTCACAAAGAAGTAACATGCTTTCCACTGATGCCCCCGAAGCTGACAAGCACACAGGAGCCCTCGATGTGTTTCTGAGCAGCATGTGAAGGCAGCTGTGCACTGTAGGGTACAGAAGTGGCCATCGCCTCACGCGAGTGAATCTTCTGTGACCCCAGCAGAAGCACAGTGATGTATCTTCCTCAGCTTCTCTGGTCCCCTCTTAGGCGCTGGGTCTCGGGGCAGGACTGGCACTGCGTGAGTGAAAGCAGCCACCAGCTGCCGCCTGGTGTGCTGCCAGTCAGGTGCCAAGATAAAGCGGCCACCTATATGAACGCTGATCACAGAGGACCCACGCTGGCAACACCTCCCTGTCCTCATTTTGCTTAGGTTACAAACATTCTTATTACTTGTTGAACTAATACAAAGTGCTTAGTTGGTTTTATTTATTTTATTTATATAAATCTTTATTGTTCAGATTATTACAATTTTTCCTTTTTTTTCCTTTCATATCTCCCCTCCAACTGGTTCCCACCCCACCTCTACCCTTACCTCCCCCCCCATTGTCCTCATCCATAGGTGTATGATTTTTGTCCAGTCTCTCCCTGCACCTCCCCTCACCTCTTTCCTCCTGAGAATTATCATTCCACTCCCTTTCTGTGCCCCTAATTCTATTATATTCACCAGTTTATTCTGTTCATCAGATTTTCAATTCACTTGATTTTTAGATTCATTTGTTGATAGATATATATTTGCTGTTCATAATTTTTACCTTTACCGTTTTCTTCTTCTTCCTCTTCTTAAAGAATACCTTTCAGCATTTCATATAATATTGGTTTGGTGTTGGTGAACTCCTTTCGTTTTTTCTTATCTGTGAAGCTCTTTATCTGCCCATCAATTCTGAATGATAGCTTTGCTGGGTAGAGTAATCTTGGTTGTAGGTTCTTGCTATTCATCACTTTGAATATTTCTTGCCACTCCTATCTGGCCTGCATAGTTTCTGTTGAGAAATCAGCTGACAATCGTATGGGTGCTCCCCTGTAGGTAATTAACTGTCTTTCTCTTGCTTCTTTTAATATTCTCTCTTTGTATTTGCTCTTGGTGTTTTAATTATGATGTGTCTTGGTGTGGTCCTCTTTGGATTCCTTTTTTTGGGGTTCTGTGTGCTTCCTGAACTTGTAAGTCTATTTCTTTCACTAGGTGAGGGAAGTTTTCAGTCAATATTTCTTCAAATATGTTTTCAGTATTTTGCTCTCTCTCTTCTTCTGGCATCCCCATAATTCTGATGTTGGTACACTTGAAGTTGTCCCAGAGGCTTCTTACACTATCTTCATAATTTTTTATTCTTTTTTTCTTTTTGCTTCTCCAGTGGAGTGTTTTTTGCTTCTTTGTATTTCAAATCTTTGACTGGATTCTTGCAATCCTCTAGTCTGCTGTTAAGTTTCTGTATAACATTTTTTATTTAAGTCAGTGTATATTTAATTTCTAGTTGGTTCTTTTTCATCTCTTCTAAGAAATTCTTAAAAAACCTTATAACCATGGTTTTGAACTCTATATCCAGTCATTTGCTTTCCTCTATTTCTTTAGTTTGTGATCTGTTCTTTAGTCTCCGAATATTTTACTGCTCCCTTGATTTGGTAGAGTAGTTTTGTGTGCTAGATGTCCTATGTGGCCCAATAGCTCTGCCTCCCCAGTTACCTGAGGTGGATTCTCTTGGTGAACCCCTTTGTGAACTGTGTGTACAATCTTATTGTAGTTAAGTCTTGATTGTTGTTGATATAACTGAGTGGGATTGAACTCCAAGCCAATTGGTTGTGAGGATCAGCTGTGTCTGCTCATGCAGACTTGCCTCCAGACATATGAGCATTTGGAACTGCCTTTCCAGTTTTCCTGAGTTTCCATGCGCTCTAGGGACCCATATGAGTCTGGGTCCCCAGGACTCGCCAGAAACTGGGGTTCAGTGCAGTTGGACCTGGATTTCAATGCTGTTGTGAGGTTCTGTTTTCTTCCCGCTCAGCTTTTTACAACTCCTCTGAGTCTCCATGTGCTCCTCTCTTTACCTCTAGTTGTAGAATTTTCACTCAGCCAGCTTTCCTGTGGTTCTGGATGGTGTCCGTCTGTCTTTTAGTTGTAATTTTGAAATTGTTGTGTGAGGCAGCAGCTTAAGTGTTCATCTTATGCTGCCTTCTTGGTTTCTCTAGTTTGTGTTTTAAATTGAGAAAATAAGTTACTGAAGCAACTGTACACTTAATCCTGAAAACTGTTCTCTGGTGGGCAGATACACATGCTTGGGTCCTAGGAACTCAAGGAACAAAACTGGGAGTGAGGGATGTAAGAGCAAAGAAATCTGGGTTCAAATCCAGGTTCTACAACTTCCTGCCTATGTTACTTCACCTCTTCTTCCTCAGGGTCACCATCTATGACATGACCCACTTCATAATACAACCCACTTCACAGGGCCCTAAGGTCACATGCACACTATTTGCCCAGTAACTGAATATATTCATAAACATATACTCAGTATCTCTTATAAACAAAGGGTTATGCAAATGCTCTATGTGCAGTAAGAAGAGGGAAGTGCCCTATCTTGAGTAAAAGAAGATGTAGAGTCATTATGTACACTAGAAAAAGGGAACTGGAATTCTAGAGAGGTATAAATAAAATAAACATATTCACTGGTATCAGGGATCTGACCTCTTTTCGTTTTCACAATAACAAAATAGAGTACCACATTGTTCAGTACTTCCAAGCCTAACAAAAAAGCGAGAAAGTGAGAGAGAGAATAGGAATATTGGCTTCCAGAACTGGGACGCCAAGGTGGAAATGGAATTTTGCTCTAGCTAAGAGGACCTGCAGGTTAAATGACATGTGCATGGTTTTCTCTTTTTTGGGCCTTTCTTCCAGCTATTGCCATATCCTTCTCTCTTCTTTCTATTTGCAGGCTTCATTTCCTCTTGTTTTGGACCTGCCCTCTCTGCAAGCAAGAAGCATGGCTCCAAAAGCAACCCAGCAGGAGACACCTCCTTGTCCATGACTCCTTCGTCAATCTCAGGGGAGCACCCAGGTGGGCCCTCGCTGGTTAGATGCACACTGTTTGCCAGTAACTGAGCTTTCGCACATGGGGTGCTCTGATTGGCACTAGAAAAAAAGAACAAACTAAGCCCAAAGTTAGAATAAGAAAGAAAATAATAAGAGCAGAAATAAATAAAATAGAAAAAATTTAAAAATCAACAAAACTAAAGGCTCTTTTCTCATTTTTATTTTTGTATTGATTTCAGAAAGTAAGGGAAAGGGAGTAAGTGATAGAAACATCAATGGTAAGAGGGAATCTTTGATTGGCTGCAACCTACAAGCCAACTGAATCTGCAGCTCGAACAAGTCTGAGACCCGGGCACGTTCCCCCACTGGGAATCAAATCATCCACTGAGCCACACCAACCAGGGAGGGCTGTTTTTGTTGGGGGAAAAAATCAACAAAATTGACAGACTTTTAGCTAGCCTAAGAAAAAAGAGAGAAGACAAAATTATATCAGAAATAAAAAAGGATGCATTATAATTGAAGCCACAGAGATTCAAAGGATTATAAGAGACTACTATAATCAAATATGCACTAACACACTGCATAATCTAGAAGAATAGGTACATTCCTAGAAACATATTACCTACCAAGACTGAATTATGAAGAAACAGAAAATCTGAACAGATCAATAATGAGTAAATACATTGAATAGTAACCAAAAACCTCCCCCAAAAGAGAACCCAATATCAAATGGCTTCACTGGTAAATTCTACCAAATACTTAAAAAAAAAATTAGCACTTCTCTTTCTCAAATTCTTCCAAAAACTAAGGAGGAGGGAGTACTTTATAACTCATTTTACAAGGCCAGCATTGTCCTGAAACCAAGAGCAGGATGTGACACCCACAAGAAAAGAAAACTACAGTCTAGCATCCCAGTGACCTTAGACGCAAAAGTTCTCAACAAAACACTAGCCCCTGAATTAGGAGACAGTAAAGGATGAGACACAGCAATCAGGTGGACAGATCCATGGATGCAGGATAGCTCAACATATGCAAACCAATAAGAGTGAAATACCACACTAAGAAAATGAAGGGAAAAGTCGAATGATGGTCTTTTTCAAATGCAGAAAAAGCATTTACAACATTTAACATTCTTGCCCTGGCCGATGTGGCTCAGTGATTAGGGTGTTGGCCTGCACACCAAAGGATTGCTGGTTCGGTTCTTGGTCAGGGGCACATACCTGGATTGTAGGTCCCATCCCACCGCCCACCCCCACAGGTGGGGTGCATGTGTGGGAGGCAATCAATCAACATGTTTCTGTCACATCCAAGCTCCTCTCTCTCTCTCTCTTTCTCTCCCCTCCCTTCTCTCTAAAAATCAATGGAAAAAATATCCTCACTTCTAGGATGAGAATAAAAATAAAACAAATTTAATATCCTGTCATGATAAACACACATACACACACACAAAACAAACAAACAAACAAACAAAAACAAAACCTAGGAATAGGCCCTGGCTGGGTAGCCATTTGGTTAGAACATCGTCCCAATATGCCAAGGTTGTGGGTTTGATCCCGGGTCAGGACACATACAAGAAACAACCAAGAGTGCATGAATAAGTGGGACAACAACTATTTCTCTCTCTCTCTCTCTCTCTCTCTCTCTCTCTCTCTCTCTCTCTCTCAAAAATTATAAATTAAAAAAAAAAACACCTAGAAATAAATAGAAAGAAATGACCACAAGTTAACAAAGGCCAGACATGAAAAGTTAACATCATCTCAGTCAACAGTGAAAACCTAACATCAGAGTCCAGGGTGCACCTCTATTCAACACAGGGCAATACAAGTTCAACCCAGAGCAATCTAGCCCAAACCTGCTCCCTGCCCCAGGCCCTCACCCGCCTCTGTCTGCACCCATGGGCCATGCATATGTGCATACAGGATCTTCAGTTGATTACCTCCCACCCACCCATCTGCCTCCACCCCTTACTCACTATGTTCCCAGCTTCCATGTCTCTGGATTCACTCGGTTTATTGTTTATTTTCTTATTTAGATTCTACATGTGACTGAGATCATGTGATACTTGTCTTTCTCTGACTGACTTATTTCACTTAGAATAATAATCTCCAGCTCCCTCCATGCTGTCTCAAAGGATAAGAAATCCCTCTTTTTTACTGCTGCACAGTATTCTGTGGTATAAATGTACCACAGATTTTTTTTATCCATTTATCTACTGATGGGCACTTGAGCTGTTTCCAGATCTCAGTTATTGCAAATTGTGCTACTGTGAACTTAGGGGTGCATGCATACTTTCTGATTGATGTTTCAGGTTTCTTAGGATATATTTCTAGAAGTGGAATCATTGGTCAAATGGCAGTTCCATATTTAATTTTTTTAAAACATATTTTATTGATTTTTCACAGAGAGGAAGGGAGAGGGATAGAAAGTCAGAAACATCCATGAGAGGGAGACATCAATCAGCCCTCTCCTGCACGCCCCCCACTGGGGATGTGCCCGCAACCAATGTACATACCCTTAACTGGAATCGAACCCGGGACCCCTCAGTCCACAGGACGACACTCTATCCACTGAGCCAAACCGGTTTTGGCTATATTTAATTTTTTGAGGAAACTCCATACGGTTTTCCATAATGTCTGCACCAGTCTGCATTCCCACCAGCAGTGAAAAAGGATTCCCTTTTCTCCACAACCTCAGCAGCACTTGTTTGTTGATTTGTTGATGGTAGCCATTCTGACACGTGTGAGGTGGTACCTCATTGTCATCTTAACTTGCATCTCTCTGATGATCAGTGACTTAGAGCATTTTTTCATAGTCTCTTGGCCATCTGTATGTTCACTTTGGAGAAGTGTCTTTTTAGGTCCTTTGCCCATTTTTAATTGGATTGTTTGTCTTCCTTTTGTTAAGTTGTATGAGTTCATTATATATTTTGGAGATTAACCCTGATAAATGGCACATACAGTGGGCTCCCTTTTTGTTTGGTTGATGGTTTCTTTTTCTGTGCAGAAGCTTTTTATTTTGATGTAGTCTCATTCATTTATATTCTCCTTTGCTGTAGGACATGTAGCCATAAATATATTGCTACGAGAGATGTCTAAGATTTTGCTGCCTATGGGTTCTTCTAGGATTTTTATGGTTTCCTGACTTACATTTAGGTCTTTTACCCATTTTGAGTTTATTCTTGTGTATAATATAAGTTGGTGGTCTAATTTCATTTTTTGCATGTACCTGTCCAATTTTTCCAGCACCATTTATTGAAGAGACTGTCTTGATTCCATTGTATACTGCTGCCTCCTTTGTCAAATAGTAATTGAGTGCAATGGCTTGAGTCAATTTCTGGGTTTTCTGTTCTGTTATGATGTATACTAGAGGCCCAATGCATGGGGAGATCAGGCCAAAACCAGGAGTCCAGCATTGCCTGCTGCTCCTGCCTGCTGCTCCTGCTCATCCTGGCCGAGATGCGCTTGCTGCCACCACTGCCTCTAGCATCTTGGTAGGCTTGCTGCTCAGCTGCAATCTCTGGGCTGTAGCAGCCAGCCTGAACTCTGCGTCTGGTGCCCCTCGGGAGGCAGATGCTTAATGGAGGAGCTGCTCTCTGGTGGTCAGTGCACATCATAGCTGGTTGAACTGTTGACTAGATGAGCAGTCACGTAGGCTTTTATATATATAGATGCCTGTTCTTGTGCCAGTACCAGGCCATTTTGATTACGGTGGCTTTGTATTATAACTTTACTCTTGGTATTGTGATCCTTCCAACTTTATTCTTCATTATCAAGATTGCTGCAGATATTCAGGGTCTTTTGGTTCTATATAAATTTTTGAAGGATTTGTTCTAGATCTGTGGAATATGCCATTGGTATTTAATTGGGATGGCAATGAATCTGTAGTTTTCCTTAGGTAGTATGGACATTTTAATGATGTTGATTCTACCAATCCAAGTGGAAATATTCTTCCACTTGTTCATAGCTTCTTCTCTCTTTTTTTCAACATCCTGTAGTTCTCTGAGTACAGGTCTTTACTTCCTTGGTTGAGTTTATCCTTAAGTATAATAATTTTTTGTTGTTGCAATGGTAATGGAATTGCTTTTTTAGTTTCTCTTTCTGAAAATTAATTATTAGCATATAAAAAGCCATCAGTTTTTGGGTATTGATTTTGTATCCTGCTATATTGCCAAATTCATTTATTAAATCTAGTCATTTTTTAGTGGAGTCTTTAAGGTTTTCTATATAGGTTTTCATGTCATCTGCAAATAATGGGAGTTTTACTTCCTCCTTTCCAAATTGGATGCATTTTATTTCTTCTTGTCTTAACGCTGTGGCTAGGATTTCCAGTACTGTGATGAATAAAAAGTGATGAAAGTGGACATCCCTGTCTTGCTTTTGTTCTTAGGAGAAATGGTTTTAATTTTTGCCCATTGAGTATGATATTCACTGTACGCTTATCGTATATGATCTTTATCATGTTGATACATGCTCCCTCTATTCCCACTTTACTAAGAGTTTTTTTATAAAAAGTGAGTGTTGGATTTGTCAAATGCATTGCCTGTGTTTATTGATATCATCATGTGATATTTGTCTTTCAATTTGTTTATGTAATGTATCACATTTATTGATTTGTGATCAACCTTGCATCCCTGGAATAAATTCTACTTGGTCATGGTGTATAATCTTTTTAATATATTGCTGGGTCCAACTTGATAATATTTTGTTCATGATTTTAGCATCTATATTCATCAAGGATATTGGTCTACAATCCTCTTTCTTTGTAGTGTCTTTATCTGGTTTTGGAATCAGGATAATGCTAGCCTCATAAAAAGAATTCAGAAGTGTTCCTTCCTCTTGGATTTTTTCTGGATAGTTTGAGGAGTATAGGTGTTAGCTCTTCTTTGAAAGTTTGGTAAAATTACCTTGTGAAGCCATCTGGACCCAGATGTTTGCTGGGAGTGTTTTGATTCCTAATTCTATTTCCTCAATTGTTATTGGCCTATTTAGGTTTTCTGATTCAGTTTTGGGAGATGATATTTTTCTAGAAATTTGTCCATTTCATCCACATTGTTGAGTTTTTTTTAGCATATAGTTGTTCATAGTATTTTCTTAAAATCTTTTGTAGTTCTGTAGTGTCAGTGTAAGTTTCTGATTTTATTTATTTGGGTCCTCTCTCTCTGTTTCTTAGTGAGTCTGGCTAATGGTTCTTCAATCCTTTTTATACTTTCAAAGAACCATCTTTTGGTTTCACTGATTTTTTTTGCGTTGTTTTTGTCATCTCTATATCATTTATTTCTGCTCTAATCTTTATTATTTCTTTCTTCTACTTACTAGTACCTTGGACTTTTCTTGTTGTTATCTTTCTAGTTATTTAAGTTGCAGGGTTAAATAGATTTTTGTTTATTTTTCTTGTTGTTTGAGGTCAGACTGGAGTGCTATAAACTTCCCTCTCAGGACTACTTTTGCTGTGTCCCACAGATGTGGAATTGTTGTATGTCTATTTTCATTTGTTTCTAGGAAGTTTTTTTATTTCTTCCTTGATCTCATTGGTAACACATTCATTGTTTAATAAAATACTATTTACCTCCATGAGTTTGAATATTTTTGAGTGTTTTTACTGTAGTTGATTTCTAATTTCATTCCACTATGTCCTGAAAAGATGCTTGATATGATTTCAGTCTTCTTGAACTTAATAGAAACTTGTTTTGCTTCCTAACATGTGGCTTATTTTTGTGAATGACCCATTTGCATTTAAGAAGAATGTGTATTCTTCAGTTTTGAGGTGAAATGTTCTATAAGTATCAGTTAAACCCATCTGATCCAGTGTGTCTTTTTGAGCCACATCTTCCTTGTTAATTTTTTATATGAAAGATCTAACCAGTGAAATAGTGGGGTGTTAAAGTTCTCTACTATGACTGTATTGTTGTCAATATCTGCCTTAAAGTCCTCTAAATGTTTTTATATATTTAGGTGCTCCTGTATTGTGTGCATATATACTTACCAGTCTTACATCCTCCTGTTGGATTGACCCCTTTAGTATTACATAGTTACCTTTGTTATCTTAACTTGGAAGTCTATTTTGTCAGATATGAGCATTGATATTCCAGCTTTTTTTATTTTGCCATTTGCATGGAAAAAAATTTCATCCCCTTACTCTCATCCTGTGTGAGTTTTTTGTTCTGAGGTGGGTCTCTTGTAGACAGCATATAGTTGGGTCATATTTCTGTATCCATCAAGCTACACTATGTCTTATGATTGGAGTATTTAACCCATTTAACTTTAAGGTTATTATTAATATCTACTTATTTATTGCCATTTTAATTCTATATGCCTATTTTTCTCTCTATTTCTTCTTCTCATTACAACAGTCCTTTTAGCATTTATTGTAATGCTGGCTTGGTGACGATAAACTGCTTTAGCCTTTTTTTTTTTCATCTGGGAAGCTCTTTATTTCACAGATATTTTGAAATAAAGCCTTGCTGGGTATAGTAATCTTGGTTTCAGATGCTTGCTTTCCATTACCTTGAGTACTACATGCCATTCCTCTGCCCTGTAAAGTTTCTGATGATAAATCAGGTGTCAGCCTTATGGGAACTCCTTTGTTTGCTTTTCTCTTGCTGCCTTTAAAATTCTCTCTTTGTCCTTTATTTTTGGCATTTCAATTATGACATGTCTAGGCATGGGCCTATTTGGGTTCTTCTTGCTTGGGGTTCTCTGTGCCTAGTGTGACTTTTTTCTTCCTGAACTAGTGTGACCTTTTCCTTCACCAGGTTAGGGAAGTTTTCTACCATTATTTCTTCAAACGCATTCTCTATCCCTTTCTCCCTCTTTTGGCACACTTATACTGTGAATATTGTTATGTTTCATGTTATCCCACAACTCTCTTAAGTTGTCCTGTTATTTTTTAAATGTTTTCTATTTTTGGTTCTTTCATTGAGTAGTTTTTTTCAACCCTGTCTTCTAATTCAATCTGCAGCTCCCCCTAATCTGCTGTATAGCACTTCCAATGTGTTTTTTATTTATCCTATGTCATTCTTTATTTCTATTTTCATATTTATTATATATTTTCTCATGCTGTTGATCATCTTTTTTAAATTAAATCTTTATTATTCAGATTATTACATTTGTTTCTCTTTTTTCCCCTCCACCCAACTCCCACCCTTCCCTCTGCCCTTACCTCCCTCCCATTGACCTCATCCATAGGTGTATGATTTTTGTCCAGTCCTTCCCTGTACACCCCTCACCCCTTTCCCCTGAGGAATATCAGTCCACTCCCTTTCTGTGCTCCTGATTCTATTATATTCACCAGTTTATTCTGCTGATCAAATTTTTAATTCACTTAATTTTTAGATTCACTTGTTGATAGATAGGTATTCGTTGTTCATAATTTTTTGTATTTTACCTTTTTCTTCTTCCTCTTCTGAAAGAGTACATTTCAACATTTCATATAATACTGGTTTGGAGTTGATGAACTCCTTTAGCTTTTTCTTCTCTGTGAAGCTCTTTATCTGCCCTTCAATTCTGAATGATAGCTTTGCTGGATAGATTATTCTTGGTTGTAGGTTCTTGCTATTCATCACATTGAATATTTCTTGCCACTCCCATCTGGACTGCATCGTTTCTGTTGAGAAATCAGCTGACAGTCGTATGGGTGCTCCTTTGTAGGTAATGAACTGTTTTTCTCTGGCTGCTTTTAATATTCTCTCTTTGTCTTTTGCTCTTGCTATTTTAATTATAATGTGTCTTGGTGTAGTCCTCTTTGGATTTCTTTTATATGGGGTACCTTGCACTTCCTGGACTTCTAAGTCTATTTCTTTTACTAGATGTGGGAAGTTTTCAGTCATTATTTCTTTAAATAAGTTTTCAGTATCTTGCTCTCTCTCTTCTTCTGGCACCCCCACAATTCTGATGTTGGTACGCTTGAAGCTGTCCCAGAGGCTCCTTACATTATCTTCACATTTTTGGATTCTTTTCTCTTCTTGCTTTTCCAGTTGAGTGTTTTCTGCTGCTTTATATTTCAAATTTTTGACTTGATTCTTGCCTTTCTCTGGTCTGCTGTTAGGACTCTGTATAATATTTTTTATTTCAGTCAGTGTTTGTTTAATTTCTAGTTGGTCCTTTTCCATCTCTAGTTGGATCTTTTGCATCTCTAGTTGGTACTTTTTCATCTCCTCTTGGTTCTCGCTAACTTTATCCAACTTTTCTAGGATATTCTTGAAAAACCTTATAAGAGTGGTTTTGAACTCTATATCCAGTCGTTTGTTTTCCTCCATTTCTTTTGTTTGTGATCCCTTGTCTCAGCATTTTCACTATGCCTAGAGAACTGCTGTGTTGGATTCAGCTTTATGATACCAAACTTGCAAAACCTCAGAAGCCTCTCTGTTGAGCTTGGGATGGGTGGAGTCTCAGGGCTTAAGGGACCACCTTGCCTTCCAGTCGGCCCCGCCCTCCATGACCCCTAAGTCTCACGTGACTAGGTAATTGCTGGAGCGGTCCTTGTGCACGTGCACAGTGCCTCTAGACCACTGCCTTTCTGGCTCCCCTGTGCTCCAGGACCACACAAGTCTAGGTCCCTAAGGTTTCACCCAAAACAGGGACTTAATGGAGTCAGAATTGACACACTTGGGAGGGTCTGTCTTCCGCCCTCTCGCGAAAGCCAGAGGCACAATCAGCAGTCTGTCCTCTGCGCAGTGCCGTGCGTGCCACTAATCCTCTGATCTTTTGTGACTCCCCTAAATTTCCATGCACCTCTCCCTTTTCACAGTCCAAACCGCCCCTGTATGAGTTTTGACTGGATCTGGGGTTTAGTGTCGTAGGATAAGGGGTTCAATGCCTTTGAGAGTCTCCGTTTCCCTCCTGCCAGAGAAAACCAGCCAGGTACTATTGCACCGGCTCTCCCCATGCATGTGTCTCCGTACCTCAGGTTTTTGCAGCTCCTCTGGGTCTCCGTGAGCCCCTCTCTTTCCCTCTAGTTGTAGAATTTCCACTCAGCCAGCTTTCCTGTGGTTCTGGATGCTGTCTGTTCTGTCTTTTAGTTGTAGTTTTGAAATTGTTGTGCGAGGCAGCAGTGTAGGTGTTTACCTATGCCATCTTGGATTCTCCTCTGTTGATCATCTTTATCTTCATTAATCTGTACTCCATATCGGATGAATTTCTTATCTCCATTTCATTTATCTCTTCTTCTGGAGAATTCTCTTGTTCTTTCATTTGGGGGTTGTTTCTTTGTCTCCTCTTTTGGCTGCCTGTTGAGATTTGTGACTATGTATTAGGTAGATCTGCTACACTTTTCAATCTCCAGTGCAGGACAGTGTCAAATGCTGTTTGTGACTAATTAGATCAGGCAAAGACTGAAAGCCTCCAGAGACTGTCTCTGTCTACAGACTGATAGGATTCCATCTTGAATAGTCCTTAGGCAATTGTTCACGGGTATGGCAGGAGTTTTTTTCAGTAAGGTTTTCAATTGCTTCTGCCAAGAAGCAGTTATTCACAGTCTCTTAATGGGACTTAGAAATACCACACCATAAGGCAAAGTTTTTTTCCATAGGGTGGGTCACCTGTCTTCCCATCCGGCAAAGCCATCAATATACCAAATGTCTGCATGAGAAAGATGTCCTCTGAAACTGAGGGAATGGCTCAGCACAGAAAACCAGGGTGTCTGCCCTATGACAGAGTCCCCAATCCTGGTTTCTGATCACACAGCTCCAGTCCACTCTGCTGGAGCACAAGGTAAGTGGTTCCACAGGAATTTTGTGTATTGGCTCTTTAAGAGGTTGGCTGCATTTCCAACCATGTCTCCATGGCAGAGAGCAACCCCACTGCTTTTTACAGCTAGATGTTGTGTGGATACCCTTCTCAGTTCTGGTGCTCTCTTCCAGGGCACCCAACTTGGGGATTAGACTTCCAGTGGCAACATCCCACAGCTGAGGTATCTCTCCAAAACTTCAGTTGCTGTCTGTCAGAGCCTGGCCAGCCCTTTCATTCATCTATCTCTCCTACCAGTCTCCATGAAATCTCCATTTTCTGTACTCAGTTATTAGGGTTCTTTCTAGTGAGTCTTCTATTGATTATTCAAGAAGTTTTTTGTATTTTAGTTGTAATTCCATTTTAGTTCTGGGAGCATGTTCGTGCAGCATCCATTTACTCTATTGCCATTTTTAATCTTTACTATCATTATTAAAGTTCCTATTGGATACATATTATCTTTGGAAAACCAGAGTTCTTTATAGACTCAGGTCTATTTATAAATTTTGTTCCTATTCATCCTCACTCATTACTGGCCCCATATGATTTTCATAATCCATTTTGTCTTTGACTCAAATCAAAGAGCCCACATTTGGAGAGGTGAGACCTGGGCCTTTTGGACCTACAGATTTGAAAGTCAAAGAGTAGATAATTTTGGTCAATCATTCCTTCCTTGAATTCTACTTGATAATCACAATTGCAGCAAACCGTGTTAATAATTACAAAAATAAATTAAGTTAAAAACTTTTCATTTTTTAATGTTAAAAATAAACATGATTTATTTGAACTAAAATAAAAATCCAGTTTACACATTTATCCCACTCTTCAACCTCTGACCTTGGAAAAGGCCAACCTGTTCCCTATATCTATAAATTTGTTTATATGCAGGGTGTCCCAAAAATGTGTTTAATTTTTTTCTAATAGCTCAGTTGATGTTACTTTCTTTTCAGATTTAACCCATTGGAATGAACATTTATTCAAAGTGTGTATACATTTTGGGACATTATATATATGTATATATATATATATATATATATATATATACTTTCCACATGTAAGTGATATCATACAGTACTTGTCTTTCTCTGTCTGATCTATTTCTCTTAGCATAATGCCCTTAAGGTCTATCCATGTTGTCACAAATGGCAATATTTCATTCTTTTTCTATTGCTTAATAATATTGCATTGAATATACATCATATCTTCTTTATTCATTTGTTTGAACACTAAGGTTATTTCCATATCTTGGCTATTATAAATAATGTTTCAATGAATATAGGGCTGCATTTATCTTTTTGAATTATTGTTTTTGTTTTCTTTGAATAAAGGTCCAGGTGTAGAATTGCTGAATTATGGTAGTTTTATTTATTTATTTATTTATTTTGAGGAACCTATATACTGCTTTCCATAGGTTGAACAATTTACTACACAAAGGGTTCCTTTTTCTCCATATTCTCTCCAACATTATTGCTAGTTTTTTTATAAAAGCACTAACAGATGTGAAGTGAGAACATATGTGGTTTTGACTTACATTGTGTTGAGCACCTTTTCATGTACCTGCCAGCCACCTATATGTGTTCATGTACCTGTTGGCTATCTGTATGAATGAAAAGAATAAAAATATTTCAATTTTATCTGAGTTTCATTTTTATCTGGACTTAACCCCAGTCAATACTAAAAATTTAAGTCAGTAAGGTTTTCAAACATTACCAATGGATCAAATGTGTGAGCAAGCAAGAAATGCCTGCTCATGGAACTGAAACGTATTTGAGTCAGAAAATGTAATTTCTGTTCCTTGTTTCTATGTATACTTTTTTCTGGGTATACCTAAAATAGATTGTGCTTTCAGGGTAGTAATATTAATAAGATTTCACAACAACACATTAATGCTTTATATTAGAAGACTTTCCAAAAATCGTGTTATGGTGTTTGTCAAATTACTTTATATTTAATTTAATTTTTCCAATCCATCATTCACCATCCCCCTAAGACCACATATAGACTGAAAGAAACACTACTGAACTAAAAGAAAAATACCAGTCCTTCGTCACACAGGGTCAATTTTGTGGCCTGATTTTCTACTGTCTAGGATAGGCATTTATAATCTCTAGCACGCAGGAGCCACGCATGACACATAGATTATTTATCTGGGTGGCATTGAGTAAACTGATACTAATATTTCAGCCTAAGGACATCCTTACTAAGTGGCCTGTGTCCTTGGCCCTCTTTCTACTGTTGGATCCTTTTGCCCTAGTGAAGGCCTCCTTTCTGCAACCCCCTGCCCTATCCTCCGTCTGCTGCGAGGCACATGCTCTCTCCACCTGCAAATCCTTCATAAAAAGCCTCAAACTTTAGTATCTAAGAAAAAACAAGAGTCGGAATTCTGGAATGAGGAGTATGAGGAGTTTGGGGTGAAATGCTCTCTAGTGAAACTATTATTTAATTGAAAAAAATTATATATGTCACTGAAATTTTTCAAATCTCTGGAAATTGTTCTGTGGTCATACAGCAAATAGAAAATAATATTTATTAAAAAAATAGTAAATTTTAATAAGAACAGGAGGGTTTGTGTCATTTGAGCCATGACCTGATTCTACCTCCTCCACAAAGCTCAGCAGGCCAAGGCTGGGTGGATGCAGCCAACAAGGATGCCTCCCTCCCAGTTCCCAGTCTACAGCTGTGGTTCCACCCAGAGGGGTAGGCCACTGGGATCTCTCATGCTCCCCACACTCAGCTCCATGTTTCACAAGTTCTGCTCCAGGTAAGTTTATCCGTGAGACCAGGGCTCCCTCTCTCAGCCCCTACTTGTAGGGCAGAAGTTCCACAGGGAGAAGACCAAGACTACCACCCCACTCAATGTCTTGCTAGATTCCAGGTAGAGAAAATCTAGCCCACAGGCCATATAAGGCCCTTGAAATCATTTGGTTTGTTCCTGCCAAGGCATTAGGGATGAATTAACTAAATGTTTGACCAAATACAGCAGGTAAATTCTAAGTTGATAATTTTATTTGGTCTGCAAATGATGTTATAAATATCCAAATGGATTTTGGCAGAAAGAAGGTTCCTTACCCCTATGCTAGAAGAGGGTATCACCTAGAAACAGCAGGCTGCGGTCCTCCACCTTAACCCAGCACAGGAGCATAGGGTCTCTCCCAGGGGAGAGGTAGGCTATAGGGACAGAAGAATCCCAGCTCTCCCTTCAGGGGCTGGTTAGTTCCTGGGAATAGAACATTAGGAAGTTCACACCTAAGAATGTTGTTGAAAACAATGAAGGCTCTGGAGGTGAACAATTATAAGCAGGCTGGTAATTTGATGACAGAAGTAGCAACAAGCAAAACATAGAGCCACTGGAAGATTAGCAGAGAGAAGCAGGACAAGAGGAACTGAGGAGAGCCTTCCTGAGTAGTTACAAGTCTCACAGACTGGTGATACTTGTCTCTGCAAATTATACCCCAAGGTGTTGTAGAAAACAATAAAGAAATCAAGCAATTAAAAGAGCCTAAAATCTCGTGTGACACCAACAGCCAGAAACTTGTCAGGCAACCCAGAGAGAGAGTCAAAGAGAGCCCCTCAGACCACAGTCATTCCTGTGGTCAGAGATGCTGCCTCACATCCAAGGTTGAGCCCAGATAGAAGACTAGAGAAATGTACAAGCCAACGGGCAAACATCAACTAGCACTTAAAGGAGAGGTCAGTGTCCAGACTGATTATACCAGTATATATGTCATCTAACATGTCCAGTCCTCAACCAAAAAGGAAAAAGAGATGTATAGATTCAGGACAGTATCACCTGTCCACAGGAATAGAGAGCAGGCAAATAGAAAGGGCCTTTGAGGGACCCAGATGTGTAAAACTAGCAGACAAAGACTTCAGAAGAATTATAAATATGTTCAAAGAAGTAAAGGAACCATGCTTAAAAAATTAAGAAATTAAAGGAGATCTAAAAATAAGTGAACCATGTTCATGGATGAGAATATTTAAAATCGTTAATACAGCAATATTCCCAAATTGATATATATAGAATCAACACAGTCCTTGTCAAAATCCCAGCCTCTGTTATAAAAATTATCAAGCTGATCCTAAAATTCTTTTATCTCAATTTGAAATAATTTGTATAGCCCTAGCCAGTTTGGCCCAGTGGAGATAGAACATTGGCCTGCGGACCAAAGGGTCCGGGTGTTAGTCCTGATCAAATAATTGACAGGATACCCCCTCCCTTGGAACTGACCTTTAGGCCACTTCACAACAGATATTCTTTTGTTAAGACCACATCCACTTGCTAAGACCATTATGTTTCTCCTCAGGACCCGCACAGAGAATTCTCTGCCCAGAAAAAGCCACCTAAAGTCCAGATGACCTAATAAATTTATAATCCCTTACAATTTGGCCTCATGTATTCCTCCTTTGGTGACCCTAACATTTGGTGCTGAAACCCGAGACGGTTCCACAGGGTGACCCCAGTGTGCTACTTGGAGAGCAGTAGGCAGTGGCAGCTTGTCTTGGGCTTGCCTCTCAATCTTACTCTAGTGACTCAATTGCCAGCTGCTATCAGGCCTCCCTCCCTTCTAAACCCTTCTCGAACCAGTCAAGGAGGATGCTGGATGGGGAAACTCTCCTTCTCCAGGGCTGACCCTCATCCCACAGTGGCCAGTCTTCTCTAGGTGAATGACGTTACACAATTTCCCTCGTCTGGACTCTTCTGCCCACTCTCTCTCACTGACTTCTCAAAGGTCTCTCTTCTTGAAAGTCCTAGCGCTAGGCTAGAAGACTTCTCAGCCATTCAGTCTTGGGTTCTTCTGGACTGGGGACGCCCAGTCTGGAGGGTCACCCCCTCGTGGTGATTTGTTTAGCAGTGGAGACACTTGCCCTAAACTGTCACCTTTAGATTTGTGGTCTGTCACTCAGCCTTCCTCTGTCATGGGCCATGCCACACTCCCTTTGCACACTCACAGAGATCAGGCCCAAGGCCCTCATTTTCTTTTGTAACACTGTTTGACCACAACATAAACTAGACAACAAGTCTCAAAGGCCTGAAAAGGGCACTTTCCATTTTAACACATTGTGCAATTTATTTATTTTATATATATTTTATTGATTTTTTTAAAGAGAGGAAGGGAGAGGGATAGAGAATTAGAAACATTGATGAGCGAGAAACATTGATCAGCTGCCTCCTGCACAACCCCTACTGGGGATGTGCCCACAACCAATGTACATGCCCTTGACCAGAATTGAACCTGGCACCTTTCAGTCTGCAGGCCAATGCTCTATTCACTGAGCCAAACCGGTTTTGGCCACATTGTGCAATTTAGATAAGTGCTGTCACCACAATGGAAAATGGTCAGAGATTCCCTATGTCCAGGCCTTTTCACCTTTCCATCCCAACCCTCTGTCAGTTCTGCTCTACCTATCATACCCTTCTCCTTCAAGCAAAACACCTTACCCTAACACTTCTGATTCTGAATCTACTCTTGACCCAGCAGACCCACCACCAAGCTCCACCCCCTAACACACCCCCTCCCTCACCTGCAGTAGATTCCCAAAAGCCAGACCCTCCTAACCAGCAACCACCTCCAAGCCACCGAGAGCCCAAATCCCAAGAATGCAAGCTCCAAAATAGCCTTTCCCACCTAACACTTGCTCTCAGGCCACCCAAAAACCACCCTCTTTAACCCGTGGGAGGTAGCAGGTACTGAGGGGATTATCTAGGTACATGTACCATTCTCTATGTTTGGCCTCGCACAGATTGAGAGGCATCTCCGGTCTTTTTCTACTGACCCCACCACTTTTACCAAGGAATCTGAGTGCCTGACCCAGTCCTATGACCTGACATGGCACCACATCTATGTCCTCCTGTTCCCCCCTCTCACCCAGAGGGGAAAGAGCATGTTGGGCTAGCAACTCAGGACCATGCTGTGCCCTCCACAGACAGGACTTGGTGGCCAAGCCAGTTGGCACTGATGTGGTCCCCCAAGTGACCTGAGATGGAACTATCAGGTTACTTCTCCAGGGCACCAGCTCCAAAGCCATATAATCACCTATCTCATTGCCAGACTCAAAAGGTGTCCATAAATCGGTCAGCTATGACACAATAAAATCACTCAGGGCCCTAATAGAAACCAGGCTCTCTGCCCCCACCTCAAGGAGGCCTTATGGAAATTGATCACATTAGACTCCATCTCCCCAGAAGGACCCCTTCTTCCGAACACCCATTTATAGCCCAATCAGCCCTCGACATATGCCACAAACTTCAAAAAATAGACACAGGTCCATAAAACCCTCAAAAGACCTCATTATTCTGGTCTCTAAGGTCTTTAGTAACAGAGACCAGGAGACCCAAATCCAAAACCAAAGTGAGATAAGGCCAAGACTGAGGACCAGAAGGCCTTTCAGCTCCTAGCTACCACTCTCACAAACCCCAAACGAAGTGCGGATCCTCCAACAAAGGTAAGTCAGGGGCTAAGCCTCCTCCAGGCCCTGCTTCATACCATCTCGGGTTTCAGCAACAAGGAAGGACACTGGGTCCAGTCCTGCCCAAACCCCAGATCTCAGCCTGGGCCCTGCCCAAGGTGTGGAAGGGAAGGCCACTGGAAATCAGGCTGTAGTCTGTCCCCTACAGGTCGGACCTCAGCCAGTCCAGAAAGGCCATCTTCTGGATCCGGTTTGGAGCTCCCAGACCTCCTGGGACTGGGCACCAAAGACTAAAGCTGCCCAGGCCCTGATAGGGCCCCACAGACTTACATCATCAGGGTGGAGCCGTGGGTAATTATGTGGTGGCAAGTAAGCCAATCTCCTTTTTAATTGACACTGGGCCACTTATTCTGCTCTCCCCAAATTCACTAGGACCTTTGCCTCCTCCTCAATCTCTATTATGGGAGTTGACAGACTAGTCTCAGAGCCATTAACCACCTCACCTCTACACTGCATCTTACTAGACACCCCCTTTACCCACCCTTTTCTCGTTCTACTTTGGTGCCCAACCAGGGCTGCAGTGCATCCCCTCATAAAGCCCAGCTGTCCCAAACCACAGTGACCTACCTCAGTTTCACTCTCACCCCACAAGGCCGAGCCATTCCTTGGACTGTAAATGCATTGTTTCCTCCATGGCCTTTCCCCATTCCTGACCACCTTTACCAAGGGATCTAGACAAGAAATACTCTCCTTACTCAGGCTCGCTGGGTACTTTCGCCTCTGGTTCCCGACTTTAGTCTCCTCACAAAACCCCTCTAAGATAAGTGAAGGGACCTCTCACTGAGGCTTTAGATCTCAAGGCCACATTTGCACCCTTTTAATGCTCTGAAAACTGCTCTCTCTTCAGCACCTTCTTGCCCCCTTCTCAGAGAACAACTTCCTTTACTACAAAACTTCAAATGCTTACTTAACAGTCCTGCTACTATCAGAAGCTGAACTCATTACCACCCAAACCTTAGCATGTTATATCCCTAAGGAAAAATGTGGCAGTTTTAAATCCAAGCGGCTGGAGGCCTGGGAACAAGCTGCTCTCTCCTTCCCCCTTCCCTGCCTTTTCTCCAGCTTCATGTGCCTCTACATAGTTTTCCAAAGTCTTCAGTAACTTAAAGTCTTTGGAGCATTGCATATTTAAATGATAAACATCTAAATATTTTTAAATAACAAATTACGGAACATTGATTGCTAGACATGTTTTTAATTCCCCTGTTCTTAATTTTTATTACAAAAGGTCTCTTTGCACTCTGTTGAAGATATCATTTCTTGAAAGTAAGAGTATATTTAAAGTGTATTGATAAATGTCAATCTGAGAAATTATGGCTGTTTACATTTTGGTTATCATTGGAAATTAAGCTTTCTAAGAGTTAAAAACTCTAATTCAATTGTAAAGAAATCATATGGTTTTGGTAATAGAAGGCATGAGGTATGAACATGCATTTTGAAGGAAAAAGAAAGTGAGTTAAAATTGTTAGAATGTGAAATTTGTAAGAAAGTTTGTGAAAGTTGTAAGGAGTTTATGAAAGTTATAGAAGGTTTGTAAGGAGAAATGTTAAAAGGGAGTTATATAAGTGACACAGACCAGTGTGCCAGGACAGGCAGAATAGGGAAACTGAGATAGTAGTTGGTAGACATCTATAAAATCCAGGACAATTAAGAGCAAATGACTTAAGAATAAACCTCATTTTGGTATATTAGACTACAACCCTCCAAACTATTGTCACTTTCCTTCCAGCAGACCACTTATCATAATCTTTATTGTTCTAGCTTTTGCCCCAGTAGTACTAAATGTATAAAACAGTTTGTCTCCACCAGGTTACAAGCCCTAATTATACTCAGAAAGTACCACCCCTAGACATCATCACAACCTCCTTTGTGCCCAGGCCTCATTGTCCCTCTAAGCCACAGAGCAAAGAGAATGGGCCAGGGCTAGGCACAGGTACAGAAACTCACTGGAGCAGAAAGCTCTGGATGCCTAGCAAAGGGAAACACTGGGAAATCAAGAACTTCATCCTCAGGGTAACCTATCCTCCCTTTCATATCCTCCCAGTCAAGCAGCTTAGGCCCCTGATCTTTTCCTCCCTAAAGATAACATCTAGGCTTCAGTTGTATTTCAGCTCCAAGCCCAGAAAATCAGCAAAACCAGACAAGTGACACTGTGGCAGCCTCAGGACCAGCTTTTACTTCCCAAGTCACTCAACAGGACACTTTCCAGCCTTCACCAACCAGTCTCTAGGGGAAATAATGCAGCTGCAACCCTTCATCCAGCCAACTACCATCAAAGTCCATCCCCTTGTGATCTCAATGTCTTCTCTCAGCAGAAAGTGAATGTAGAAGCTATGACCTTTGTCCCTATCCCATAAAACAAAAAGGCTGGAATGTGAGGTCTGATAAAATAATTGAATCAACACTCCCTCCCCTGGGAACTGACCTTTAGGCTACTTCACAACAGACATTCTTTTGCTCAGCACTTGCTAAAACCACATCCACTTGCTAAGACCATTATCTTTCCCCTCAGGACCTTCCCAGAGAATACTCCAACCAGAAAAAGCCCACCCACAGTCCTTTAAAACCTCTGATTCTCTGTCTTTAGCTGCTAGTGCCATTTATGGGTTCAGCCCATCTGGTATCTAGATGATCTAATCCTATATAATAAAGAGGTGATATGCAAATTGACTATCACATCCTCACACAAGATGGCTGCCCTCAAGTGGTCACAAGATGGCCAGCATGGGAGGGCAGTTGGGGGAGACCAGGTTTGCAGGAAAGGGCAGTTGGGGGTGACCAGGCCTACAGAGCAGTTGGGGGAGATTGGCCTGGCAGCAGAGGGCAGTTGGGGGCAATCAGGTTGGTAAGGGAGCAGTTAAGCATCAATCAGGCTGGCAGGAGAGTGGTTAGGTGGTGACTAGGCTGGCAGGTAGAAGCATTTAGGGGCAATCAGGCAGGCAGTCAGGCAGGCAAGTCATTGGGAGCCAGCAGTCCCAATTTATGAGAGAGATGTCTGACTTGCAGTTTAGGCTACAGGGATTGGGCCTAAACCAGCAGTCAGACTTCCCACAAGGGGTTCCAGATTGGAGAGGGTGCAGGCTGGGCTGAGGGACACATGCCCCCCAGTGCACAAATTTCATGCACCAGGCTTCTAGTCAATTTATAATCCCTTACCACTTTGGCTTCATGTGTTCCTTCTTTGGTGACCCTTACACTGGATTTGATTCAGGTTAAGGGCAAATACCTTGGTTGTAGGCTCCTCTCTGGTCTGGGCCTAAATCTTGGATCATGTAGGAGGCAACCAATTGATGTGTTTCTCTCACATCAATGTTTCTCTCAGTCTTTCCCTCTGTCTTCTACTCTTCCTAAAAGTCCATGGAAAAATATCCTTGGGTGAGGATTGACAAAAAAAAAAATAATAATAATTTGTATAGAAGTAAGCCTGATACTGTCCTAACTCTAGAGATTTCTCCCTTTTGTGCCAATAAAATTTTACTATGTTTATAGTTGGAGTTAAATATTCTTTTTACTTGCAACCTAAAGCATCCTATCATATATCATGTGTGACTGGTGTATTTTTAATTTGAAAGAGTTAAAATGAGGAACTTGCATTCTAAATCTTAAAATGTGCAATGCATATTTTATAATAAAAATGTATGATTTAAATTTTGGATAAAAGTGGTGAACTATTCAGTAAGTATTAAGACTCCAATATCTAGAAAGAAAGAAAGGAAAAAAAAAAAGATCCCTCCCTCCTTGCAATCCAAGATAAAAGGGAAGGAGGAGCAAATAAGAAGTAAAAGTTACCAATGGTGACCAAACAGGAAAAGGAGAAGGGCTGAAGGAGACAAACTTGGGGAAATGCTGGCTCATGTAAAAAACAGAAGTTTGAGAGGATCCGGGTGAGGTCATGTGCCCACCTCCAAGAAACCACACCTGGCCAGTCCACAAAATCCTGACACTTCTCACTCAAATTCTGAAAAAGGAATAATAATTTATTCTTAGTGTTTCCCATTTTGGACTATGGGGTAGTGAAAATGGCTTCAGTGGAGTCAAAGAAACAAGAGAAAGTCTGTCATCAGCATGGCTGTCAGGGTCTGAAGCCTCTAGGGACCCACAGAATTGGGGAACCAATGCTTAAAGCTGCCTCTGAAAGAGTGGGGGAGCTATCCCTCTCCCTTTCCTAAGGAGTGATGAATCCGCCTATATTCAACTCAGTGTCATGTAGGAAGGAGGGCCCAGTCATTGCAACCCAACTCCATCCTCCATGCTCAAAGGCTACGGTTAATAAGTCCTCACACTGTCACCCAGAAAAAGGAAAATAAAAGGACCTGACATAAGGATCAACTGTCACCCACAGAGAAGGAGCAAATAGAAAGTGTGGAGAAAGCCGGCAAGCATGGCCAAGGTAAGATAATGGACTAACAACTGTGCTCCAAGAATAAAGAATCAGAATGAAAAGATGACAGATAAAGACTCAAATGGCTTGAATTTCTCAACTGCAACACTGGAAGCAAGAAAACAATAGAATAATGACTTAAAACTGTGAAGAAAAATAATTTCTGAAGGAGAATTCTATGTAATCCAAGCCATCATTCTAAGCTGAGGATAGAACTTTTTGGATATGGAAGTTTTTATCATATGTACTTCCATTTATCTGTAAACTACTGGAAGTTTGTGATACCAAAATGATGGAGTAAGCTAAGGAATAGAAATGCATGAATACAAGAAGTAAGAACCCTGAAGTAGAGGAGAAGCAAAAGGAAGCATAGAGCAGAAACAGAAGAAATGCATCCTTGAGAAGCTATAACCACAAGTTGACTAAAATTGTGCCCAAATTCATAGCTGGTCCGGAAACCAGAAGCTAGGAATTTTCTTAATTGTCCAAACTCTAGTTGTACTCCAGTGGTTCTCAACCTTTCTAATGCTGCGACCCTTTAATACAGTTCCTCATGTTGTGGTGACCCCCAACCATAAAATTATTTTTGTTGCTACTTCATAACTGTAATTTTGCAACTGTTATGAATCGTATCTGTGTTTTCCAATGGTCTTAGGCGACCCCTATGAAAGTGTTGTTTGACCCCCAGAGGGGTCGCGACCCACAGGTTGAGAACCACTGTTGTACTGTTTTTCTGACAGAAGCAAAAGCAAATTTTTCCTGAAAGAAAATACCCTCATCCTAGGCTTCAACTAATTTCCACAAATAACGTTTCAGGAACAATGAGTGGCTGTTGGGCAGATGTGACCAAGCACACAAATGAAGCCGGGCACCAGGAACACGAACCACAAAAGCCCTCCGACAATGGTGTCACACAGGGGACTGCATGTGGTGGAATTTCCATAGTAAAACCAAAAACATAGGTTGACTACTTTTAAAGAAATTTCAAAAAGACTCCACAGGTAACAGGAAGCTTTAATCACTGACTTCAGGTGTCCCTGAGACCATCCTGTTTCAAGTTTTGCCAGGAGGGCTTCCAGGATTCAGGTACAATCCCAGCTAAGAATGTTTACCATCTTAATATATAAAGAGCCAGGGTCCATCACGATCAAAAGGACCAGACGAACGACCGAACAGTGGAGCCGCTGGGGCATAGTGGTAGGAGGGATCTGTGGGTCCCAGGCCACCACAGCATGGCATTGAGAAGGTCTGTGGGCCTTGAGCTGCCGGGGTGTGGTGACAAGAAGGGTCTGGGGTCCCTGGGCCACCACGATGCAACATTGAGAAGGGTCTATGGGCCCCGGGACACTGTTGTACAATGGTGAGAAGGGTCTGTGGGTCCCGGGCGGCCATGGGACAGTGGAACTCTGAGTCTCATGTGATTAGGGGCGTAGCTGGCCTTCAAACCAGACCCTGTTAGGAGGGAGGAAGAAGCCCCATTCCCTGCAGAATCAGTCATTAGACAGCTTGCTGTCAGCAGCCTGCCAGCCAGGAATCCCATTCACCTGCACCCTGGACCCTGACAACAGGGAGGAAGGAATATGTCTAAAGACCAACTATTGGCACAAGGTACTTCTGCAGCTGAAAGAAAGTGTCACTGTCAACAGAATATGTCTGAAGAGCAACTATTGGCACAACATTCCTCTGAAGTGGAAAGAAACCGGCATCATTGCCAGAAAATGTCTGAAGACAAACATGCCTCTGAAGTTGAAAGAAGGCAACGGCGATGACAGAATATTTCTAAAGAACCGACATTAATAAGTACTACCAATACTGGTAGGAACTGCCTTCAAAGCAAAAATGGTGTAAATGAGGATGTAATTATTGAACATAGTCGTGGTGGAATGACTATTAGATGTCAATTTCTTGATGAAAAGCCATCTGATGGAAAATTTATTCAATGTTGTAGCAAAGTCTGTCCAAATGATATGCATTTTCCAGAATACCCAGCGTATTTTAAAAATTTAATGATAAAGGTTCTGACTGTAGAAGTTTCATAGAAAATATTCATTCAATAAATAGTTCTTTTGCTTTTACTTCAATGGGTACAAATATTGCATTGCCATCAGGATATGAGCCATACTGTTTTAGAATACATGGACAAGTTTATCACCATATGGAACTTTGCATCCTTTGGATGGTGTTTCTCAGAAGTTTGCTCAACTCTATACTTGAGATATAGCTGAAGCAATGAGTAAAAGATTAGCAATGCCAGAAAACCAAGGCTGCTCAGAAAGACACATGATCAATATCAACAACCTCATGCATGAAATAAACAAATTAACAAAATCATACAAGATGTTACCTGAGATAGAAAAGAAAGCCCAATTGGAAGCAGCAGCAAAAGGTATTGCTTCCATGGAAGTAACTATGGCAATTAAATATGATCGTAACAGTGACCCAGGTAGATATAATTCTGCCCATGTAACCGAGGTTGCTGTCATATTCAGAAACAAAGATGGAGAACCTCCTTTTTAAAGGGACTTGCTCATTCATTGTAAACCAGATCCCAATAATCTGAATGCCACTAACATAAAACAAATTAATATCCTATTTCCTACATTTGATGCAATGACGTATCCTATTCTTTTTCACATGGTGAAAAAAGCTGGGGAACAGATATTGCATTAAGATTTAGAGACAACAGTGTAATCAACAATAATACTAGACGAAATGTAAGGACAGGAGTCACACAAATGCAGTATTATGAATTTCATCTCTTTGTATGGGACACGTTCAATCCTATTTTAAATGCTGGAAAATTAACTCAACAGTTTATTTTTGATTCATATTTAAAAATGAAAGCCAAATGAATAAACTTCAGTAAAGCAAACCAATCTAAGTTGAGAGTTGAAAAATATAGTAGTTTGATGGATTATCTCACAACTAGATCTGAAAATGACAATGTGTCAATTGATAAAATAGTTATACTTCCATCATCTTTTGAGGGTAGTCCCAGAAATATGCAGCAGCGATATGAGGATGCTATGGCAATTGTAACAGTTTGGCAAACCCGTTTTATTCATAACCATGATGTGCAACCCCAAATGGGCAGATATTACAAACAATTTACAACACTGGCAAAAAGTTGAAAACAGACCTGATTTGGTAGTCAGAGTTTTTGATATTAAGCTGAATGCTCTTTTAAATTATATATGCAAATCCATTAATAGCAAAAATTCATGTTATTGAATTTCAGAAATGTGGACTGCCTCATGCTCACATAGTATTGATATTAGATAGTGAATCCAAATCACAAACAGAAGATAACATGGACCATATAGTTAAGGCAGAAATTCCAGATGAAAACCAGTGTCCTCAACTTTTTCAAACTGTAAAATCAAATATGGTACATGGACCATGTGGAATACAAAATCTAAA
Source organism: Lasiurus cinereus (assembly GCA_011751065.1). Classification (NCBI taxonomy): domain Eukaryota; kingdom Metazoa; phylum Chordata; class Mammalia; order Chiroptera; family Vespertilionidae; genus Lasiurus; species Lasiurus cinereus. Next base: position 1,225,688 of record JAAGEH010000025.1, read on the forward strand.
TAGTCCATGTATGGAAAATGTCCAAAGGGATATCCAAAAGAATTTCAAAATGCAACCATTGGAAATATTGATGGATATCCCAAATACAAATGAAGATCTGGTAGCACCATGTCTATTGGAAATAAAGTTGTCGATAACACTTGGATTGTCCCTTATAACTTGTATTTGTGCCTTAAACATAACTGTCATATAAATGTTGAAGTCTGTGCATCAATTAGAAGTGTTAAATATTTATTTAAATACATCTATAAAGGGCACAATTGTGTAGATATTAAAATTTCTGGGAAAAAAAATGCCAAAACCGGTTTGGCTCAGTGAATAGAGAGTCGGCCTGCAGACTGAAAGGTCCCAGATTCAATTCCAGTCGAGGGCACATACCTTAGTTGCAGGCACATTCCCGGTAGGGGGTGTGCAAGAGACAGCTGATCAATGTTTCTCTCCCATCGATGTTTCTAACTCTCTATCTCTCTCTCCCTTCCACTCTGTAAAAAAAAAAAAAATGAAAAACTATTAATCATGATGAAGTACAGGACTTCATTGACTCCAGGTATGTGAGCGCTCCCTGAGGCCGTTTGAAGACTTTTTGCAATGCGAATGCATGACCAATCTCATGCAATCACAAAATTAGCTATTCATTTGCCAAAGGAACAAAATTTGTATTTTCATACCGATAATTTTGCTGAAGTTATATATAGGGCTAGAAGGCATAACATGACTTTGATGGCTTGGTTTTTGAATAGAGAAGATCCTGATACACGTAATTATTATTATTGGGAGATTCTACAACATTATGTATTTAATAATTCTTTTTGGAGAAAATGCCAAAAGGATGGAAATAAAGTATTAGGTAGATTGTTCACTGTGAGATTTAGAGAACCAGAGTGATATTACCTTAGACTTTTGCTTCTGCATGTAAAAGATGCAATAAGTTTTGATGATCTGCAAACTGTAAGAGGTGTAATTTATGATACATTTCATGAAGCTGCTAAACATTGAGGATTATTAATTGACAGCACTATTTAGAAAGATACAATTGATGATGCAATCATTCATAATATGCCCAGACAACTACGGTAACTTTTTGCATATATGTGTGTGTTGCATGTTCTTCTGATGCAGACAAATTATGGGATGAGAATAAATCTCATTTTATTGAAGATTTTTGTTGGAAATTACACCAAAGAGAAGGTGCCTGTGTGTGTGAAATGCATGCCCTTAATGAAATTCAAGAGGTATTAACATTGCATAGAATGAAATGTTCACATTTCAAACTTCCGGACTATCTTTTATTAATGAATACAAATACATGTGATGAATCGTATGAGCGACAACAGGCAGAGGCTTTGATAAATTCTCTGAATGATGAACAATTGGCAGCCTTTCAGACTATAACTTCAGCCATCGAAGATCAAACTGTACACCCCAAATGCTTTTTTTGAATGGTCCAGGTGGTAGTGGAAAAACATATCTGTATAAAGTTTTAAAAAATTATATTAGAGGTCATGGCGGTACTGTTTTACCCACAGTGTCTACAGAAATTGCTGCAAATTTACTTCTCGGTGGAAGAACCTTTCATTCCCAATATAAATTACCAATTCCATTCATTGAAACTTCAATTTCTATACTTGATATAAAGAGTGAAATTGCTAAAACCATTAAAAAGGCCCAATTTCTCATTATTGATGAATGCACTATGGCATCCAGTCATGTTATAAATGCCATAGATAGATTACTAAGAGAAATTATTAATTTTAATGTTTTATTTGGTGGAAAAGTTCACCTTCTTGGACAGGATTTTCAACAATGTCTCAGTATTGTACCTCATGCTATGAGATCGGCCATAGTACAAATGAGTTTAAAGTACTGTAATGTTTGGGAATGTTTCAGAAAGTTGTCTCTTAAAACAAATATGAGATCAGAAGATTCTGCTTATAGTGAATGATTAGTAAAACTTGGAGATGGCAAACTGGATAGCAGTTTTCATTTAGGAATGGGTATTATTGAAATCCCCTGTGAAATTATTTGTGACAGATCTATTATTAAAGCTACCTTTGTAAATAGTATACCTATAGATAATATTTAAAAATATATTTAAATGTGAAAATCTTTGTCCAAAACATGAGCACATTCAAAACTTAAATGAAGAAATTTTTTATATACTCGATGGAGATTTTCACACATATTTTTGTGATGATTCCATTGATTCAACAGATGATGCTGAAAAGGAAAATTTTCCCATAACATTTCTTAATAGTATTACACCTTTGGGAATACCATGTCATAAATTAAAATTAAAAGTGGGTGCAATCATCATGCTACTGAGAAATCTTAATAGTAAATGGGGTCTTTGTAATGGTACAAGATTTATTAGCAAAAGACCATGACCTAACATTATCAAAGCTGAAGTATTAACAGGATCTGCAGAGGGAGAGGTTGTTTTGATTCCAAGAATTTATTTGTCCCCATCTGACACTGGGCTCCCGTTTAAATTAATTTGAAGATAGTTTCCCATGATACCAGCATTTGCGATGATGATTAATAAATTACAAAGACAAACTTAGATAGAGTAGAAATATTCCTACCTGAACCAGTTTTCACACATGGTCAGTTAGATGTTGCTTTGTCTCGAGTTTGAAGAGCATATGGTGTTAAAGCTAAAGTTGTAAATACTTCATCACAAGGGAAATTAGTCAAGCACTCTGAAAGTATTTCACTCTTAATGTAGTATACAGGGAGATATTAGAATAAGTTTAGTCACTTTATCAGTCATTGGTTGCATCAATGTTGTTTTTAAATCATGTTTTTGTTGTTTTTATATCATGTCTTTGTTGCTGTTATATCATGTTGTGGTTGTTTATTTATTAATAAATTTATATATTATTTTCATATATATTTTACTCATTTTCTTTCATCTCTGACACTTCTATTATAGAGAAAGGGCAAAGCAATATTAAAATATTTCCTCTTAATTAATTCCCTTTTAATGTGCATGAATTTTGTGCACCAGGCCACTAGTTCTATATAATAAAAGGCTAATATGCAAATAGACCAAATGTGGAACAACTGAACAACTGAACGACTGGTCACTATGACATGTGCTGACCACCATGAGGTGTGCTCAGAACATGGCATGCACTGGCCAAAGTGGGTTGGTGGAGTAGATGAGCAAGGGCACCAGACCAAGGCAGGGTACCAGTCATCATTATCGGGGCAAGTGTCTGGTGATTACTGAAAATTCTTTGCTCCCACATGCCATGGTCCTTCCCAGTGCTCATACCTTCTGCTGACATCAGAGCTACTGTTTGCACCTACTCCCAAGGCTCAGTGCACATCAGCGGCTGCAAACAGCAGCTACAGGGCCCAATTGCCCCTCAGAGCTTCACTTCTCCCTGCTCCTGAGGGGCAATCAGTGCCTGCAGCTGCTACTCATACCTGCTGATCGCACCAGCAGGTGTGACAGGGGCCAGTGCAAGCAGTGTGTGGAGTAGAGAAGGCAGGAGTAGGGCTGCCAACAGACAGGGGACTGTAGGCTGCAGTGGGAGGAGCTGTGTGGGGGCATGGAGAATGGGCTGATCCTCACCCCTGTGCCCAGTGCAGCCTCCCGGCCCACAGTTCCTTTCAAGGACATGAATTCATGCACTAGGCCCCTAGTGAAGATAAAAAGCAAAGTCAGGACATGGGATAAAGGAAGAAAGCCAGTGAGAAATGTGCTGATTTCTAGAAAGAAGTTTTGTAGGTATTTGCATGATGACTTTAACATGTTTAAAAATCATTTCAAGCATACTGATTAATTTTTTAAAGTTTACTCATAAAGGACCTCAACAGCGCTACAGGGTGGCATGAAGGTGGATCTATACAGCTCTCATCTCCACGAGCAGTCCCTAAGGAAATGGCATCAGTCACCTGGAGACAGGTCCTGTGCCATGGCCAGCACATCACCAATGCTGAAAACCTGTGTGATGTCATTTAAAGAACAATGGCTATTTAATTGGCTTTTAAAGCATAATTCAGTCTGGTGGTCAGCAAATATAACCATAACAAAACCCTTCTCTTGGGGTAAACATGGAATGTACACTGAATGGGAGAGTGTCCAGTGGGAACACTGAAGGGCTCCACCGGAATGTGAACCTTCGCCACCACCCAGCTTTCTCCGCAGTACTCATAAGCTAGCACACTAACGCTTCTGTCTGGGTTATTGCCTTTGGGCTCAGGGTATAGGTTTTAAAAACAGGCACTGGAACCAGTGCTAGCGAGAATGTGAGGGGCTGGAAACTCTTATAGAGAGGTTTGAAAGAGAACTGCCCAACAGGAAAAAAGGGGGGGGGGGAGGGGGTCCTGGTGTTTCTGACCCATGAAGAACTGCAAAGAACCATTAAACTTAATTTAGCTCCAGAGGGCAAGAGTCTGCGGGTAGAAGCAAACAAGTTAAACTCACAGTCAAGAACTTGAAAATAACAAAAGCCAACGGCACGTGGTGAAGTCCAGCGCTCACCTAAGGCCACCTGGCCCCATTCTGTGGCCTCCTGGTCACCTGTCAGCAGGGGTGTCTTGGGTTGGTGACTGGGAATACCGGGCACAGGGAAGGAGATGCCCTCCTGAGCGGTAGCATCAGGGAACGCTTGCCTAGAGGGCAAGGCCTGTCATCCCCAGAAGGAATGGGCTTCAGGTGACAGAGGGGAGGCTTCTGTTGTGGGCAGTGGCCCTGCCTGTGCCAGGGAGGCGGGCAGAGCACCTGGCAGGCTCCTCTCCTCCTTCCCTCTGCCCTCTGGCCTCCGAGGCAAACCTTTCCATAGTACCCTCGCACGCTCGGCTGCTGCTGCCCCTGAGCTCTCGGGGCGCACCGGGCGCAGGGGGCTCATTGGGTGCTGGGGGTGCACTGGGCGCAGGGGGCGCACGGGGACTTGAGTGCAGGGGGCGCCTGGGCGCCAGGCGCGGCCGGGAGGAAGTGCGGGGCCTGCCTGGGCGGTTAAGGAAGTTGCCCAAAATGAGGAAACGCTGCTCTCTGGGCGGCTGAAGCGACTCCAGCGGCGGAAGGAGCAAGGAGGACCTCGCGGCCGCGCTCTCGGCGACAGCCCCAAGGACCCACCGCCCACGCCCGCCACCCTCCGGCCCCGCGGTGCCAGCCGCGCTGCACAGGTAGGAGGAGCGCTCCCAGCTCGCCTCTGGGGCGCGGGGCTGGCGCCTTGGGACGGGGAATGAGGCGAGCGCGGGTTGGGGGGGCAGCCGCGCGCCCACTCGACCGGTTTCGGGGTGCTCGGCGCTGTGCCTGGGAAGCTCGGAGCCTTCGGCCTTTGGACGACGGGACATTGATGAGATAGAAGCAGGGAACGCAGCCTTTTGTCCTGATCCTGGAGCCTCTGGGGTGCGGCTCCCGCACGGGAGCGGGGCCTGGGCCCGGGGATTTGCGGAGACTGGGCACCGCGGATCGAGCGAGCGCAGGCGGTGCGGAAGCTGAGGGTCCCGGGAACGCGAGCAGGAATCTGCGGGCACGTTTTCCTTTGGCCGCTTACCTGTCAGCCTAGAAAACACCTTCCGAGTTAGCTCAGGACTCTGCTCCCGACCCCAGCGCCCCTTCTCACCCCAGGAGGGAGCCCTCCTGACCTGCTCACGTTCAGGATGGTTGTTCCTTCCTCCATGCATTTTCAGGGTAAAGCAACTAATTTGGCCAGTGAGTGATTTGGAGAGCATTCAAGTTTTATGTAGTAAAAGGTAAATTTGAGTTAATTTTTTTAGAAACTGAACTAAGGAACTATTCAGAGGCAATTTATTTGTTTGTTTGGATGTTCAAAAACTAGAAAGACAGTCATTGGAGAGATTAGAGTTTGAATCTTTCTACTTTGGAAAAGATGTTGCGGATTGTTTTAATGAGTTTGCTTGACTCACCATAGATTTCAATGAGCCCAAGTAAAACTCTGCTGGCGGATTGCATTTTTCTTAAAGCGGCAGAACGTTTCAACGTGCAGTTAAGAGGAGGTCAGATATTTGAATCTTCATAATGAAAAACTAATCATGCAATGACAGAGAATTTCTGGAAGCAATGGAATCGACTATACTAACTGATTTCTTTGTTTTAGTCTGAACATATTTATCGGTATCATCCAGGAAGCATTTCAATGAAATGCAATTAAATTCATTAATGGCTCCTTCACACCCTCCTCCCAAGTGCATGGATATATTTGCCTTTGAGCTAAAAGTGAGGAATAAGTTAAAGTTATTTTATGAAATAATTTTGTTTCTACATCATACTTTTTATGTTTAGAAAAATTTTGCAGTAAATAGAATAGAAATTGATTTGTTGCTCTGTTTGTAGTGCTCAGATATATAGGAGTATATGGTGTTAACTAGAATGTTTTAATGTTAAACTAAGATAAAAATTAGGTGTATACTTTAGGTCTTTACCTTTCCTGAGGGATGGAATTGACAATCATTTTATTGCTAGGTCTGCATTTCAGAAATACCACCTTAGTCTTCCTTAGGCTCGTATTTAATATTTTAAGTGCAGATCTAATTTCTCTGTTTTTAAACCAAAGGTTTTTTAGTAAGACATCACTTATGTAGCTCATTGCATGTCCATAATCATTATTCAAGATCCTTGTGCTCATATAGGTTTTTAACTCAGGACTTTTTCAGAATTTAGAATTCAAAATTAGAATCTGAGTTTCAGCACTAGGAATGATGTCTCTCAGAATTTAGAAAGGTGTGTGTGCATGCTGACACCTCACCCCCAGACCAGCGGCCTGGGACCCCAAGCTGTCTCTGTACCTGCACTGTGAGTACTCTCATCAGGTGGCATAAGTAACAACTATAAATAGCTGTGTGTCGGTTGGGACAGGCATGGTCACTAAATGAGGGTCCCTAAATTAATAAGAAACTTTTGTTAAAACTTTTTGGAGTTGGGCTAAAGAACTGACTCCATCAAGTTACTGTGCTTTGGAAAACAAATTGCTTTTCTATTACCTAATACTCACCCTTTCCAGTAATTAGACAGGCAATTTTCCCTCTATAAAAAGTCTGAAATATCAAGACTTCATTCAGCTTTCAATGATAAGCATTAAACTGTGAGCCTGCAAGTGAGAATGGGAGGTATATCCTTACTAATGCACCAGCAGCTTTCCTGCCAGTCTGGGATTGCAGAGCAAGGCACAGCTCCTGGGAGGGGCCTGACACCCTTGCTGGCAGGGCCCTGGGGAGCAGACCTGTCTCCCCTCCTGGAGCAGCTGGCCCTGCCGGCACCTGAGTTTCGCCTGCCATCCTGTCGAAGGGTTGGCAGGGCGCTTTTCACAACTGGGGCTAATTTTTTTAACTTTAATGCAGTAGACTTTTTCTAACTACACCCTAACCACCCTCTTCTCCCTACCTTTGCAAGTTTTAACATTTTCTTTCACTTTTGGAATTCTTTAGCTATGAGTGGAGAAAAAATTAGGGATTTAGGCCTTAGTGGAGAATTTTTCTTAAATGTCTACATCCTTAAATTTATTTATTTTTTTTTTTTTAAAGCAATTGCAATCAAAAGGCAGCCTTAAAGAGAGATTGGGTTGAAATCGCCTGACATGTCCTAGAGTCTTATCCTTCCACTTAGATTTGAATGGGTTGATTTCTTTTCACTTGGAAAGTTTTCTTTCTTCTTTTTTTTTAAAAAAAAAAAACAGGAATTGTAGGAAGCTTAAAAAAATAAAACTAGGTTGATTAAATTTTAAAGGAAATTTTATTCATTCTGATACTATATTATCAGGGAAATTTTCTGTTAGCTTTTAACTTTGTCTGACAAGTTATCTTGTATCAATTTGAATTTTTTACCCTTAATAATTAATTATGTACTGTTTGCCTATGAAACTTGAAACATGGTTGAATTAGAATCTTAAGCATAAGATTTAGCCAAGATAATACATACCAGTAGGAAGAACATTCAGTTGATGTAACAGTAGATTGAACAAATAAAAAACGACTCTCTTTTGCTTATTTCATTTCTTGGAGAAACCATGTATTTATTTTTGGAGGCTGCCAAAGGTGGGTGAGGAGGGGAGGAAGGTAGCAACGATTTAGAATGTTGGTGATGCCTCCACGACAGAGGAGGATGTACTGATGAAGATGGGCAGTGTTTGGTGAGCAGCATCCTCTGTTCCTGGGGGACCAGGCTCTGAGACAGAGTCCTTGCTCCTGAAGCTGGTCGAAGGACCCCTCACTGCTGTGCTGGAGCACTGGAGGGGGCAGGGATGTGGGGTGCTGGCCTTCCAGACTGGTATGCTGAGTGTAGGAGATCTGGTCTGAGTGGAGGCCCAGTAGGCAGCAGGCAGCAGGGACCACCGGGGAGCATGGGCTGGGGTGGGGGTGAGACCCAGGCCTGGCTGCAGGGGTGTGGAGGATGGAAGAGGCCTGGGGCAGGCGGGTCAGCAAAGGTCTGAAGCATTAGATTGTGGAGTTACACTCTATAGCTACAAAGAGCATTTGAATGTCCCACACGCGACCTTCTACTTTCTCATTTAGTTTGTCTTAATTGATACATCTTCATTCTGTTCTGGCCAGTATAATAATTTAACTTACTAAATCTACTCATTTCTGTTGAGCTGTCATGGAAATGTTTTGGTATGACCAGAGTTATTTTTTTTATTTTAATTAATAACAATACTTTCCTATTCTGTAGTACTGTTCCCCAAAAGCAGTCTTTTAAATTTTTATTGCTCTTTCTTCTAGAATTCTCCTCATGTTCCTATTCTATGCTTATTTGCTTATGCTTGGCTATATCAGTTTTAGACAATGGCTGCTGACTTCCTACTCTGGGAAATAGGCCACGGCTGTCCTAGGCTCGCCACCACCAGTATGAGCATTCGTGAGTGGGCGCTGTGTGCTATCTGGGGTGTGCTTCATCTAGGTGCGCTTCATTGTAGCGGTGTTCACCGAGGAAGCCAGAGGTGTAATGTATCCCATTTTCCTCGACCCCTTGTGACTGACTTTTCCTGGATAAATGCTTGGCTGTTCTGTGCTCTCAGTGGCCCCCGTGCCTGGTAAATTGTCTCTCCGATGCTCTGTGCCTGAGCTCAGGTTTTTGCCACAGCTTTCCACTGAGTCAAACCAGCAACCTCTCGGTTCCACTTTCCTCTCTGCTTTTCTGAAACCCAGTTTTCTCGCTCCAGTCTGATAGTCTCTCTTCAGTCTCGCTGCAAACACACTGGTAACGAAGCATAGGTTAGTGCTGAGTGTGGGATGTCTGAATACATTTCCTGCAAATCACTTAGTAGGGCCTTTGCTTCATCCTTTGGTGTCTTGGCCTGCCTCTCTCTGGCATTGAGGTGCACGTTACCTGCTATAAATCCCTGTCATCATTGATGACAGCATCTCCCAGCCTTCCTGTTTCTATGGTTATTTATTTATTTGTAATGTAGAGCTTTTATATTTCTTCCATCAGAACATGACCTGACTCATAATAGTGAAAGGTGATTTTTAACTCCAATTTAGCCATTGGCATCTCCGTTTAAAATCAGCCTTAGCCGAGACCGGTTTGGCTCAGTGGATAGAGTGTCGGCTTGCGGACTGCAAGGTCCCGGGTTTGATTCCGGTCAAGGGCATGTACCTTGTTTGCGGACACATCTCCACTGTGGGGCGTGCAGGAGGCAGCTGATTGGTGTCTCTCTCTCATCGATGTTTCTGACTTTCTATCCCTCTCCCTTCCTCTCTGTAAAAAAATAAATAAAATATATTTTAAAAAATAAATAAAATAAAATCAGCCTTAATGTCACCTCTGTATTTGTCCAACACTGATGTTTTATCATCTGATTGTGAGACGTTATACTTTCCGGGGAACGGCGAGTCCGGGCTTTCCCTGGATGGCTGACTGAGGCTGGTCCCAGAATGGGCGAGTGAATGAGTGGATGAGTGGGCGGTGCTGTACAGTGGTGGATGATGCTCCTGGGGGGCAGCCCTTGCTCAAGTAGGTGGAGTGCTGGGAGCACAGTCGCCCAAGAGGGGTAAGCACAGATCACGCAGCGGGTCCTCAGCGCCATGTGCGCGATGTGCACAGGCCGTGTCCTGTCCTCGCACACCTCTGTGGCCTGGGCGTGCTGGTTCTGGAAGCAGCTTAGGAGCCTGAGCTCCGAGAGTCTGCTTTAGGGATACGGGTGGCCTTCTGCCCTTGCTGGGGTGGAGGCAGTGTCTGTGGTTCATTGTATCTTAAATGCTAAGAACATATAATTATTTGACTGCTATGATGCCTTGCAGTCCCAGTTACTGGAATATTTGTACCAACAGTGGTTGAGAGGAGGGTTCTGAATCCCCACTGGGTTTCAGTCCCACCCTGTGTTTTAAAGCTGCTCTTAGTCTTCGTTGACAGGACCATCACAGCAGTGTCTCTGTGATGCAGGATGAGCCTGCGTGTACATCTAGTACTTGGTACCTGGGGTGAGAGCTGACACCTCTGCCACAGCCTCTCCCAGGTGCGTGGTTGGCCCTGGGACCTGCCCCTGCAGGCCTGGGTGGGGCTAATAGTGGCACTCCCAGACAGGTGGGAGCTGAGTAAATACCATTTTTAAAAAAGTTATTCTCTCTGACCTGCAAGGTGAGAAAACACTCCATTATTTTCTTTCTAAAAAGTGTTAGGTTGTGTAACAAATGCACAAGTCCAGTCCATTAGTGAGGACTTCAGAGGTGACAGGCAGCAGCACTTCGGCATGCCCTCCACCCTGCCCACACCACCCTGGGGCAATGGGAGGGGTTTTCTCCCACTTGTTTGTCCTGTGTATGCATGTGTATATCTTCAGGAGATACAATCTTGTTTGTGTGTCTTCTTAATACTGTATCATTCTGCACCTTTTCTTTTTTTAATCAACAGCAACTGATAAGGTTGGGGAGCCCTGGCTCTCCGTGACTGTGGGCTTACTCAGCAGAGGGAAGAGCCCCTGCCACTTGGGGACATGGGCTCCCCCTGACTGGCAGCACTGGTAGAGCCTGAGGCCCCGCCCTTGTCCCCTTTCTGCCCTCAGCATGTGTTTGGTGGAGCCATCAGGCTGACCTGTAGGTCAGGAAGGACCCTCAGCTCTGTGTGACTCATAGTCCATCTCCTGTCTTCCATTTTAGTAAGCAGATGGTCAGTTTCCAAGGAATGTGTTTCGTTCTTTATTTGCTCTTGCTCTTTATTGCTGATTACACTGTGGACATTCTCTTGCTGCACCCTGACCTCTGCCCTGACCCCCTGCTCATCGCACTCCCTGCGCGGGGTTTGCTTCTGTGGTCTGCTTGGTACTTTGCTCCACTGTAGAGCTGTTCTTTATTTTAACTAGGAGTCAGTCTTTTAAGGCTGCATCTGTTGGCCCTCTCTTAGCCTGTCCTCCACGAGAGAGGAGGCAGGTGATCTGTGCACGGGGGGGAGTATGAGGCACTGACCAATGTGTATGGGGACAGGGGCTCCCTGTTCTTTGCAGCTGGCCATGCCACTTCTGCACACAGAGGTCTTTCCTGCAGAGGGCCTTCTGCTGGTGCTCAGGTGCCCACAGTGGAGGGTTTGGAGAGGGCGTGGCTGTCCTCCCTCTTCCCACCCTGGGCTCGATCATGTCGAAGATTTCTCTAACCCTCAGCTGTCCTCCTGCAGCAGCTGGGTGGGAGTCGCCCTCTGCCCTGGGGACCATGTTGCTGTGTCTGTCAGGCCCATGCTGGTTTCCACATGCTGCTCTGCTCCCAGAATGGGTGTGGACTTACATTTTGCTATGTCTTCAGTGCTAGTTCTCTCTTTCTCTGCATTTAGAGCTGCTGCACATGCTTGCAGGGGAAGTCCACCACTTCCTTTTTTGTTTTTTTTAGCAACACCAATCAGCTGATGGTCGCCCTGTGTGAAGGAAGTGACAGCGAGGAGGAGGGAGAGGAGCTCGCTGGAGCCGGGAGGGTCCCAGGGTTGGGCTTCCCTGTTGCCTGGGAGCTGGTCTCAGGCAGAAAACATGTCTGCAGGGTCCATTCTGATTTTCAGGAGCTTGCAGTGCACACATTCATTCCTTCGCAGCCTGTGTGAGGATGCTGGGATGCTGGCGGTGTCCCAGCTAGGAGCTGCCTAAGCCAACTTGCTGGGAAGACTCTGAACGTTGCTGCTTTTTCAGGCCCCAGCCTGAGGTTTTTTTAATCCAGAACCAGAATCCATGCCCACTGCTCTAGCAGAGAGTGAAAGCACGGGTCTGCCCCGGGCTTAGTGCTGAGAAGTGAAGTCATGTGAGTGGACTGGGGAGCTGAGAGGCGGCACAAGACCATGCTCAGCTCCAGGGACATGTCAGTTTCACACATCACCAGCAGTTCTGGAAAATATACAATCTATCTTTATAGTTCGTGTTGAAACTTTCAACAAATTCAATATAACCTGGACCGAAAAATCCCAAATCAATGGGAGTTTACTGGGCATGTCTTCGATCAGCTCCAGCTGACTTCCCACAGGCCATCCAGCATGAGCAGAGTTCTGTGGGCAGCTGGTGGGGAAGGATGGCAGCCTTCTTCGCAGTGGGAGCAGCCAGGACAGTGAGCACAGACACCCCCAGTTCTCCTAGCCTAGGTTCCCACCTGCAGCACAGGTCCTCACCCCTAGCACAGCCCCCAGCAGTGGGCACAGTGACCAAAGTCCCTCACTCCCAGCCCCCAGCACACATCTAGGCTATGAGGGGGCACAGCCCTGGCAGAGAGCACAGTGGGCAGAGAACATAGCGGGCCTTCATGTCTGCTTCCCCAGCAAGAAGATGGCCTGCACATGCCCTGTCAGAGGGGCAGGAGGGGAAGTACAAAGAGTCCTTAGGGGTGGGAAGAGAACAGGGGAAAGGGGCCATTTCACATTCAGCTCCACCCACTGTGGGAACATTGTGACTCAGGTGGGATTTCAGCATCAAGTTCTCAGACTGGGAAGCTGGAGTCTGAGACCCAGGTGTCGGAGGCCGAATCCCCTGAGGCCTGTGGGCCGACCCTGCTTCTGTGTCCCCATTATCTTCCCAGGTGTGTGTCTTGCCTAGTTTCCCCTTTTTATGCAGACAGTCATATGGGTCAGGGACCACCCTCATTTCAACTTACTTGCCTCTGTGGAAACCCTGTTTCCACACAGAGTCCCATTCTGAGGGAGGAAGAACAGGACTCAGCCCCTGCAGGAGGTTGGCCTCCCTGTGGTGGCCTCAGCAGGATGTAAACACAACACTGAGCAAGTGGTTTTGCCTAAGACACAATTTTCCAACTTAGATCAATGAAAAAATTTAAAGGAACTTATGAGGAGACCCAGAGAAAAAATAAAAAGTGGTTGTGATAAGGAATGGCAAATTCTACAAGATCTTAAGGCAAAGTTACAATGTTGAGTGGACGACAGACCCAGATTACACATGGAAAGTTATTGCAAGTTGAGGATGGCATTTTCCCGACATCAGGGGAGGAGAAGAGGTTACTAATTAAAGCTCTTGAGAAAACTGGCTAATAATTTAAAAGAACATAAAGCTTTGCTCTTTATACCAAAACTAGAGGCACGGTGCATGGATTTGTGCACGGGAAGACTTGTTCAGTCTGGTCTGCACTCTTTCGCAATCCAGCACCCGATGGGGGATGTTGGACACCCAGCCTGCGGGGATCAGGCCAAAACTGTCAGTCCGACATCCCCTGAGGGAGTAGCAGTGCTGAAGTGGCAGGCTGGGTGCGCCTCTGCTTCTGCTGTCCACTACACCAGCCGCTGCTGCCAGCCGCCTGCCACCTGCTGCCACCAACGCCTACCACCACTGCAGCTGTGCTCTCCTACTGTGGGAGCACACTGACCACCATGAGGCAGCTCCTGCATTGAGCATTTGCCCTCTGATGGTCAGTGCATGTCACAGTGACCAGTTGTTCTGGTCAACCAGTCCTAATACTCACTTAGGCTTTTATATATAGAGAGAGATATAGATAAGTTCCAGGTTGAACAATGAATAAAAATATAACAGAGAAGGACTATGTGTGAACTCTAGGGAGCTTGTAATCGAGGTCAGGAGGCCTGTGGAGGGTGAGAGTGGCCATATATCCTCAGCAATGCCCGCGGCCTATAGGAGATGAGTGAGTGGGAAAGGGGCCTCAGAGAAGTGTGTGCCTTCATGGCACTTTCTGCACAAGATAATTTGAATAGTTCCGTCTGGAATAACAGTGCTCAGCATTTCCCCACAGTGCTCATTTTCTGCCAGACAATGTGCTGTCCAGCTGTTTCATGTGGATTCTTTCTCATGAGGACATGGTTTCTCCGTGCACATGGCTTGGCTTCTGCACCTTAGGGCGCAGTAGATGGTGAGCTGCGGGCCGTTTCGGGATGCTCTGTAGCTCTGTCCTCCCTGGCCCTGACCCTGGACACACACATGCACACTCACACACACAGGAACTCCTTGCAGCCAGGGCTCATCCATGTGTCTGCATTATACTTTGTAACAAAACTTTTAGGAGTGGGATCTTAAACTAGAAACGTCCAGTTCTGGAAAGTGGCTCTGAAGACCCTGGCTGGAAGCAGTGTGGTTGGCGGGAGCAAACCAGGCACATGCGGTAGATTTCGTATTTATTGGAAGGGCTCAGGCTCTGGGACCGCGCCTGTAAAGCAAGGCTGCAGATCCCGCTCAGGGTGTGCGATGAGACTGGTGAGCAGACACAGAGCAGACCAGCTGTGCAAGAGTGCTGGTCAGTTGCTCCAGATCAGCTCCTGGCATCAGGAACTGAGCAATCTCTGTTCACCTGGGGCTGAAAAAGCAGGCATTGTGGGAGAAAGAGATTTTGGAAAGTGTAGTGGGAGGGCCCCGAAAGCAGAGTGTCTCTGGGCTGTGCTACAAGTCTGTTCCCTAACCATGTGCTGGGGACCCTGCTGGGCTTTCCAGGGACCTCTGGGGGTTTCCTCGGCACTGCTGTCTCCAGCGCACAGGGACACCCCTCCTGAGAGCTCATGGCACCTGAAGCTCTAGGACATTGTGACTTTTTGGGTGCAGGTCATGCACTTTAAAAATGTCCAGCTGGAGCCCGCATTGTGAAATGTGTACTCTCTCCCAGCACGCCTCCTCTGCAAGTGCTGGCACTCTCACAGCTCCTGCCTTCGTTCAGGTAGATCCCAGGTGAGCTATGGATATAAGGCGAGGCATTTGGTGTAAAATGCATCTCTCCTTAATAAAAATAAGACCTGGAGGCACCACATTCGGCCCAAGTAGGAGAGGTGTTGGGGAGCACCATGCAGCCTGTCCATGGTGATTTGATTTGTGAGATCCTCCTCTCCCCACAGCCCACACCTTGGTCTTAAGGAGCATTCTGTGCTCCTCTGCCTCCAGCACTGGCCCAGGTGAAGGCAGGCCTTTTCCCAACTTCCTGGCCAAGTATCTATTGCTGTGCTGTCTTGTATGTCCCACGGCCACATGTGGCATTCATATTCAACTACTTAATTAAATAAGATTTAAAATTCAGTTCTCAGTCATGCTAGCCATGGAGGGCAGAAGCCACAGGTGGCCAGTGGCTGGCTCTGTGTGAGGCAGAGGGGACAAGCCTTGATCACCAGCACGGTATGTGAGGCAGGTCCCGATGGATGCCATACTACACCTGAGCCACACCTGGTGCGTCCTGGGGAACTGGGAGGAAAGCAAGTACCCCCCATCTTCCTAACTTCAGTGCCACTGTGACTGCCACTTGTCCACGCTGATCCCAGAGCACTCGCACTTCCTTAAGGGGATCTGACCGTGGGAAGTGATGGCAGCACCAGGAGACCCCGAATCTTGTCCACAGGCTCTGGCCAGGCCCTTTCATCCTCAGCATGGTGACAATCTCCTATTCAACACAGCAGCCTCCCACACACATACACACACACAGCATGCACATGCACACACACTGCACACCTGCACACATAGCAGTCCATATAGACACACATAGAAGTACATACATGCACACACATAATGCACATGCACTCACACCACATATGCACACACAGCAGGTACATACAGGCACACACAGCATGCACATGCACTCACACAGCACATGCACACAGAACACACATTCATTGTCACAGTTTGGCTCAGTGACAGGAAGGGAAGTGGTTGCAGTTCTCCCTGGAGGAGTTTAATGGGAGGCCAGCCTTGGAGGACACAGAGGAAGGGGCTTTGGGTGAAGCACACCTCGTTCAGTGTGGTTTCTGAAAGAATTAAGTAGTTTTGTTCAAAAGGATTTAGAATTGAGAAATCTTAGTACTTATTAAGTTCTCTGCAGTAAAAACAAGTCCAACATCATTTTCTCAAAATATTTGGGATCCGGGTTTCTGTCCTTTAAAAGAAGGTTTGGAGAGGACATGTCCTTCATTAAGGCAAAATGAAGAAAGTTTGGCTTTGTCTGTTCTCTCAAGTGCAGGAGGACAAGACTCATTTCTGGGAACTGGTGCTCACCAAAGAACCCAGGAGCAGCAGCAGCTGAGGGCTAGAGGCAGATGCACTAGTGGGAGGCGGGCACACCTGTAGGAGGCAGGCATATCCCGTGGGAGGAGGGTGCACCCGTGGGAGGAGGGAGCACCTGAGGAGCCTGTGCTGGTGGAGGTGATGGGGAACTGTGCCCTGGACTGGAGCCCTGGCCCCTGGGAGAGGGCCGTTTTGCTGTGGCTGGAATTCCGGAGCTGCTGAATTTAGGAAAGATAAAATACCACCGAGAAACAGTTTGGAAGGTTTGCAAGTTGTAAGACTTCCTTTCATGACTCAGCCCGACTTCAGGAAGTGGAGCAACATGTGCTGCTCCTACAATGGCTTTTGACATGCGCCTGGGCACTGGGACCTAGGCAAGCCCCCTCCCCGTCCTCTCCGGCCCCCAGATTACTATGGTAGCAAAACCAAAATGTCTAAAAATTAGTGTGTGAGGCTGCCAACTAAAGGTGTCTTCTTGAATTATGGCTTTGGCATTGCTTTCTTTCATTTCCATGTAAAATTCCCAACTCTACTTAGGTCTGGCATCTTCCCTCGCTGCTGCCCAGCGTCACTGCCCATGTTAGGGTCAGCTCTGTCCAGGTGGCTCTGAGCCCCTGGACCTCCTGTCCTGCATCCTGGCTGCAGGCCAGCATCACTTGGAGGCTATGAGGAGGCTGAGGTCTGGGCCTGGAGGTTCTGAGTGAGGACCAGCTCACAGGCCCTCAGGTCCGCAGCCCCTGCTTGTGCTGCAGGAGGACGGCCCCCGTCTTGCGAGAGCTGCCTGGTCCTGTGAGAGTCTCGCTCCCTGTGAGAGCAGCCACTCTTTCGCTTGTCTGCGTTTCAGAAACTCCTGGGGCCAGGCCTGGGCCTCACATTTCAGGAGCATCTGGAGGTGTTGGGAAGCAGGTGTCCTGGAAGGTGAGGGCCCTGCTGTGACCCATCTCTGCCGAGCTCCAGCACCTCCTGCCTCCACCGCTGTCCCCACCAAAGCGCTGAGGCTGCAGCTCCCAGAGGCCCCTGCACATGCCTGCCCCTGTGGGACGGCCCCCTGTCTGCTGGCTGGGAGTGTGACCTGAAGGCCAGGGAATTTCCCTTGCTTGGCTGGCCCTGGGTAAGAGAATCCAGGAGAAAAGCTTCTTTATTTCTGGACATTCAGTTCTGTTTCAACTTGGCGTGTGCACCCTCCGTAAGTCTCTACTCCCGGGCCTCTGTCTTGCATGTCTTGGCTCTCTTTGCCCTCTGGTTTTCCTGTCGCACTGTCACTCTCTGTTAATTCCATTGCATTTTCTCAAGCTTCTCCATCCGGCCCACCTGGCTCTCTGCAACCTAAAGCCTGCTCTCTTTTGCTGTTGAAACAACACCATTGTTTCTTTCCTCCTTGTTTCCTGATCCCTGTCAGCTGACTGCTGGTGACTCCGTGCCTCCCCAGCTCATTCCCTAACTTATGTGCATCCCTGGTTTGATTTGTTTTAGCAAAGCGCCTGCTGTCTCCAAGCTGTTTGATCTCCTGGCGAGGTGTGTGGTCTGCATGTCATCTGCCCTCAGCAGGGTTGTCTGATGGATATTTCTATGAGACACAGACTTCTCCCCTTTTGTTTAGTGTAAGTGTGGAGACTCGTGGGAGTGACTCATGTTAGAGAGCAGCCCAAGATGTGTGCTAGCCTGACAGGGTCTTTCCTCATTTTCACTTGTGCTGTGCGTGTGTGTGTGTGTGTGTGTGTGTGTGAGACAGAGAGAGAATTGGTTGAATGTTTATTTCCCCTCAAGGAGGCTGATGGCCATTCAAAAACCTCTCCACCCTCAAGAAGATGCTGGCTCCCGAGGGCCTTGGAGCCCAGGCTTTGCCTGAGGTCTGCAGCTGCCCCTCCTGGACATTCTTCCCTGAGAGTCTCCGTGCCCCAGGTCCAGCCTTTGCTGCGTAGGGCTCTGCTCACCATAGGGTTGGGGCTCGAGGTATCTACTAGTCCCACAGCCAGTCCCTGTCTTATTCTCACGGGGTGATTTCAGAGAGAATGGGGTTATGAAACCTTTACTCTGTCAATATCCAAGCTATCTGATATGTATTGTACGGAGTAACTGAGTCTTGGCTATTTTGCTTGAACAACTAAGTGTCTGCAGAAACAGTTAATGGCCCCAGGAGTTGATGCAGCCTCTGCTTCTGTTGGCCTCTCTGACCCAGTGGGCCAGTCAGGGCATGGTGGTGTCTGCTCTTACCATGCACTGTTTTCCACAGTAACCTGTCCTTTCCTGTCGTGTGTGCTGTGACCACAAGGCTACGTGAAAGTTCTGGAGTTCTCTCACATGGGTAAGCTATGCCTGAGCCCTGCAGTTAGCACTCTTTTTAAATATATTTTTTATTGATTTTTTACAGAGAGGAAGGGAGAGAGATAGAAAGTCAAAAACATCAATAAGAGAGAGACATCGATCAGCTGCCTCCTGCATGCCCCACAGTGGAGATGTGCCCGCAAGCAAGGTGTACATGCCCACAACCAGAATCGAACCTGGGACCTTTCAGTCCGCAGGCTGACGCTCTATCCACTGAGCCAAACCAGTCTCGGCCAGTTAGCACTCTTGAAGTAGCGTCCAGCGTGTCCTAAGGTGTGCAGGTCTCTGCCTTTGCTGGGCTGACCGGCAGCCCTGAGCGACAGATGAATGATGACACTCACACAAGTTTCTGTGAAAAAGAGGGCTAAGACACTACTTGGTGATCGCTGCCAAGCAGTCGTGTTCACCTGCCTCCTCAGGCTTTTCTTGGAATGACAGCTTTAACTAAAATTAACCTCTAGACCAGTGGTGGGCAAACCGTGGCTCACAAGCGACATGCAGCTGTTTGGCCCCTTGAGTGCAGCTCTTCCACAAAATACCACATGGGCACGCATGTACAGTGCAATTGAAACTTAGTGGCCCATGTGCAGAAGTTGGCTTTCGGCCTGGGTGAGTCTATTGTGAAGAAATGGTGTTAGAACACTCAAGGGGCCACCAAAGAGCCGCGGTTTGCCGTCCACTGCCCTAGACACAATTAGCAGGGTAAGTATCCTTGAGAAACCACATACTTCTACAATGTCAGGTCTTTAAAGACTAAACACAGATTCTAGCAAAGCACCCCGGGGCTCGGACTTGTTTGGAAGAGTCAGGGCAGGGGCTGCCACCTTTGACAAGGTCCCCGCAGAGGCCCCCGGCCTTTTGGAGAATCCTTCTTACAGACATTCCAACCAAGTGTCATGCTCCCTACACGTGGTGAACTTGCCTACTCGCCGTGTTGATGGAATGGCCTTGGTCAACGGTGTGCTAGGCGCCTGAGTCACCGGGTGTACATGCTGAGGGATCCGTTTCATGTGAGCTAAGGGCCACATTTTTCGAGTTTTTTATAGATGATTTTACTGATTAAACTTGCCCACATGCATAATGCAAGTACTGCTCAGGTTCTTATAGGGGAAGGCTGTGCCGTGCCATATGGAGACAATGCCCGTGAGCGGCAGTGTTGGCCACAAGCTCAGTATCAACTAGTGAGTGCCGTGTATTCCATAGAGTGCCTTTACAGAGACGCATGGGAAATGGTGGGGAGTGGGTTGGTAGAGGACACTATGACCAGAGGCTCCCGACCCTAAGACTGACCCTTCCAAGAAGCAGTGTGTTGGGCAGTGTTACAGCACATCACTATCACAAGTAATAGGTTGCCTGTATTTATTCTTCCTGTACACAGCAAGAAAATCACATTTAAAACAAAGTCCAATTGGACTGTGTTGATAAGACACGATGAAAACAACTGACTGTTGTATAGCACAGCCCAAATATCCTAGGCCGGCCTTCAACTACTTGACTAAGTTCACAGTTTTGCTCGAGTTCCTGCTGTGAGCCTGGACACCAGCAAACAGTGTAGAAGTCAGACCACACACATAAAGTTTAAGCAGTGCAATCCCTTGGTATATCTATTTGGTTGTGGAACAAAGTCCAGTGACTCCAAAACAAGAATCTTCTGGTTCTCCTTGTGTTTTCCTTACGAAGGAGTAACTTTAAAAGCCAATATTTATAAACAAATATATTTCTCATGAACAGATACAGATGTTATGACAGATTTAGTTCCAGTTTTCCAAGTAGAAATAGGTGGTGCTATAGTAGATGTGGATGCAGAAGGAGTGTGATGGGATAGAGCCACAGCAGAAGGAATGGGATAGGATAGAACGCACAGCAGCAGGAGTGTGATGGGATGGAAGGCACAGCAGCAGTGTGAAGGGATGGAAATCATAGCAGGAATGTGATGGGATGGAAGGCACAGCAGGAATGTGATGGGATGGAACGAACAGCAGCAGGAGTGTGACGGGATGGAAAACACACCAGCAGGAGTGTGATGTGACGGGACGAAAAGCACAGCACCAAGAGTGCTATGGGATGGAACAAACAGCAACAGGAGTGTGATGGGATGGAACGAACAGCAGCAGGAGTGTCATGGGATGGAAGGCACAACAGTAGGAGTGTGATGGGATGGAACTCAGAGCAGGAGTGTGATGGGATGGAAAGCACAGCAGGAATGTGATGGGATGGAAGGCACAGCAGGAGTGTGATGGGATGGAACTCACAGCACGAGTGTGATGGGATGGAACGCACAGCAGGACTGTGATGGGATGGAACTCACAGCAGAAGTGTAATGGGATGGAAAGCACAGCAGGAGTGTGATGGGATGGAAGGAACAGCAGGAGTATGATGGGATGCAACGCACAGCAAGAGTGTAATGGGATGGAAGGCACAGCAGCAGGAGTGTGATGGGATGGAAAACACAGCAGGAGTTTGATGAGATGGAACTCACAGCAGGAGTGTGATGAGATGGAAAGCAGAGCAGGAGTGTGATGGGATGAAAAGCACAGCAGGAATGTGATGGGATGGAATGCACAGCAGGTGTATGATGGGATGGAAAGCACAGCTGCAGGAGTGTGATGGGATGGAAAGCACAGCAGGAGTGTGATGGGATGGAAGGCACAGCATCAGGAGTGTGATGGGATGGAAAACACAGCAGGAGTTTGGTGGGATGGAACTCACAGCAGGAGTGTGATGAGATGGAAAGCACAGCAGGAGTGTGATGGGATGGAAAGCACAGCAGGAATGTGATGGGATGGAAGGCACAGCAGCAGG
>JAAGEH010000025.1:1267184-1334346 GCA_011751065.1 Lasiurus cinereus
TGTGATGGGATGGAACTCACAGCAGGAGTGTGATGGATGGAAAGCACAGCAGTAGTGTGATGGGATGGAACTCACAGAATGAATGTGATGGGATGGAACGCACAGCAGGACTGTGATGGATGGAAAGCATAGCTGCAGGAGTGTGATGGGATGGAACGCACAGTAGGAGTGTGATTGGATGGAAGGCACAGCTGCAGGAGTGTAATGGGATGGAACGCACAGCAGGAGTGTAATGGGACGGAACGCACAGCAGGAGTGTGATGGGTTGGAAAGCACAGCTGCAGGAGTGTGATGGGATGAAAATCACAGCAGGAGTTTAATGGGATGGAAGGCACAGCAGGAGTGTGATGGGACTGAACGCACAGCAGGAGTGTGATGGGATGGAATGCACAGCAGGAGTGTGATGGGATGGAACTCACAGCAGGAGTGTGATCGGATGGAACTCACAGCAGAAGTGTGATGAGATGGAAAGCACAGTAGGAGTGTGATGGGATGGAAGGCACAGCAGCAGGAATGTGATAGGATAGAATGCACAGCAGGAGTGTGATGGGATGGAAGGCACAGCTTCAGGAGTGTAATGGGATGGAACGCACAGCAGGAGTGTGATGGGATGAAAATCACAGCAGGAGTGTGATGGGATGGAAGGCACAGCTGCAGGAATGTGATAGGATAGAATGCACAGCAGGAGTGTGATGGGATGGAAAGCACAGTAGGAGTGTGATGGGATGGAAGGCACAGCAGGAATGTGATAGGATAGAATGCACAGCAGGAGTGTGATAGCATAGAATGTACAGCAGGAGTGTGATGGGATGGAGCTCACAACAGGAGTGGGATGGGATGGAACTCACAGCAGGAGTGTGATGGGATGGAAAGCACAGCAGGAGTGTGATGGGATGGAACACACAGCAGGAGTGTGATAGGATGGAAGGCACAGCAGGAGTGTGATGGGATGGAAAGCACAGCAGGAGTGTGATAGGATGGAAGGCACAGCAGGAGTGTGATGGGATGTAAAGCACAGCAGAATGTGATGGGATGGAAGGCACAGCAGCAGGAGTGTGATGGGATTGAACTCACAGCAGGTGTGTGATGGTATGGAAGGCACAGCAGGAGTGTGATGGGATGGAACTCACAGCAGGAGTGTGATGGGATGGAACAAACAGCAGTAGTGTGATGGTATGGAAGGCACAACAGGAGTGTGATGGGATGGAATGAACAGCAGAAGTGTGATGGTATGGAAGGCACAGCAGGAGTGTGATGGGATGGAAAGCACAGCAGGAATGTGATGGCATGGAAGGAACAGCAGGAGTTGATGGGATGGAAGGAACAGCAGGAGTGTGATGGTATGGAAGGCACAGCAGGAGTGTGATTGGATGGAACGAACAGCAGGAGTGTGATGGGATGGAACGCACAGCAGGAGTGTGATGGGACTGAACTCACAGCCGGAGTGTGATGGTATGGAAGGCACAGCAGGAGTGTGATTGGATGGAACACACAGCAGGAGTGTGATGGTATGGAAGGCATAGCAGGAGTGTGATGGGATGGAAAGCACAGCAGTAGTGTGATGGGATGGAACGAACAGCAGGAGTGTGATGGTATGGAAGGCACAACAGGAGTGTGATGGGATGGAACGAAGAGCAGGAATGTGATCGGATGGAACAAACAGCAGGAGTGTGATGCGATGGTAAGTACAGCAGGAGGGTGATGGGATGGAACGAACAGCAGGAGGGTGATGGGATGGAATGAACAACAGGAGGGTGATAGGATGGAATGAACAGCAGGAGGGTGATGGGATGGAAAGTACTGCAACAGTCGTGTGATGGGATAGTAAGCACAGCTATGGGAGGCCCCCAGCTGGGAGTATCACACCCTCAAGCCATCTCAGCTCACACTAGGAACAGGATGGCCAGCAGAGCCCCTCCTCACAGCAGGGCTCCAGCAGGTTTTTCTTTGATTGCTGGTCACCGCTTCTGACCACAGTGGTGCAAGGGCCAGTCCCACACTTGGAGCTGCCAGGTTCCAGGTTTCACTCTGAACTCTGAAGGCACAGCTTACATGGCCCCACAGGAAACAGGCCCGAATCATTGTGCTTTATGGGATATCTATGGTTCCTTCGTTTCAGATGCTGTTATAAATGAGGGGCCATTTCTCCTGTAAGCAAAGCAGCCTAGAGTAATCAGGCTGCACAGCCATGAGGAGAAAAGGCATCCTGTGGTGGGGCAGTTACCACTGTTACCAATAATGTTGAACCCATGCCACCCATGTGATGAAGCATGGTGTTCCTTGAAGGGTAAAATTCTGGTCATTTCCGCAGTTGGCGGTTAGTGAACAAAAGATGTCAGGTAAGGACATTACCACAGAGAAGTCTTTCCTGTGAGGCTCTGTGTTTCCACGTTTGTTACCACTCCTCTGTGACCCTCCCGCCACCCGCAACTCCCCACTGTGTGCTTAGGTGTGGGCCTCGGGCGCAGTGTTTCCCCCCCTTTTTCGGTGAGACGGCAAACACAGTCTCTGTTGCTGACTGTGCCTGCTGTCCGCGTCGGTGTGACCTGGCTCCTTCAGACCTGCAGTCAGAGCGGTAGCCTATGGCAGGCTCTACACTTGCCTTTCAAGCTCATGTTATATAGGGTGAACTTTATGCTTTGTTTTTATTTTTTGAGGTGAAAAGTTTACATTTCCTATAATGAGTATTTTCTAATATGCAGATGTGGAGTGATTAGTATAATCACCATGCATATAATTGTGACTCAGCTGTAATATTTTGCCATTTTTTGAGAAGTGTTTTTAAAGTAAACTACAGATCATATTTCACCTCTTAAACACTTCAATAGACCTCTCTTGTGAGAATACAGTATCTAACCTGCCACCATGGCTTCTGGAGGACATGTGTGATTGTGTGGGATTCCACACCCGCTCATGGCAGCCAGACTGTGGGCACTGGTGGAGAGACGCTTGTGGGCCTGCCTTTCTGGGAAAGGGTGGAGAGTCTATGTGGGCGGTCTTTCCAGCTGTGTGGTGAGGGTGGACACTGAGTCGTCACTCTGCCTGTCCCTGGTCAGCAAGCATGGCCATTGAATGTGGCCAGTGAGTGTGGCCAGTGAACGTGGACCATGAGCCTGGCCAGTGACCACAGTGAGTGTGGACCATCAGTGTGATCAGTGAGCATGGCCACTGAGCGTGGACCATCAGTGTGGTCAGTGAGTGTGTCCAGTAAGCGTGGACCATCAGTGACCTGGTCAGTGAGTGTGGTCAGTGAGCATGGACCATCAGTGACCTGGACATCGAGTGTGGCCAGTGAGCGTGGACCATCACTGTGGTCAGTGAGCATGAACCATCAGTGACCTGGTCAGTGAGTGTGGTCAGTGAGCATGTCCAGTGAGCATGGACCATCAGTGTGGTCAATGAGCATGGATGATGATTGTGGTCAGTGAGCATGTCCAGTGAGCGTGGACCATGAGCGTGGACCATGAACATGGATAGTGTCCCTATGATAAAGGAAGGCAGGAACGTTGCCTTCACACCCCCTGCACTGTAGTTCTCTGGGTTAGTGCTCACATTTTGTTAAAGGCTGTGCATAATGAAATGAAGGAAATTAAGAAGATAAGACCCATAGTGTCTCCTTAATTTGGAACAAGATTATTATGCTTTATTAAGTACCTAGTAGAAAGTAACAGTAAATAGTACTAAATGAGACATATCCAGGTTTGCTAGCCCTGTTTCATTGGGGAGGTATGAAAAATACATACAGAAGGGCTGTGTGCTGCATGTGGGAGGAGTCGGGGCCTGGGGTGTGGTGCTCTCTCATGACTTGAAGCGGAACATGGGTTGGACCTGAGCTCCTGTGGCTACCGTACATTTGAGATGAGCAAGTGGGGTTCCTAGCTGGAAAAGACCGCAGCCCCTTTTCATTCACTGATTCATTCATTATTATTCAGTTTGACAAATGTCTGTGGACCAGATAATGCCATATGAATCGTTCACTCATTCATTAATTTGTTCATACACGTGATATGATTATGGAGCATCTGTTATGGGATAATCATGTTGGATCCATGTATTCATTCTCTCATCTGACAAATGCTTATGGACCAGGTACTATAAAGCACTCATCTAACTAGATGACCTTTTCCTACAAAAAAATAGGGTGAGTTGCAGCAGACTTCTCATCACAAACAGTGCAAACCTGAATGAGCTGCAAAATGTAAACAGTAAAGAAAGACAAAACAAGCACCAGCTGATAGCCTGTATTAATCCAGCATTTCATATAACTTATCCGGCTAAATTTTCCTTCGAAAAAGAGGAAAAAGCAAGACTTCTTTAGACAAGCAGAGAAAATGTATCACTGGCAGACCAGCCTTACAAAAAAACGTTAAAAGAAGTTCTTTAGGCAGAAGGAAATGATGCAGATCTAAAACTAGAGCCCACGTGAGGGAAGGAAAGCATTGCAGAAGGAAAGGTAGTGAAGGTAAATGAAATATTTAATTCTTCTTAGTTTTAATTTATCTTAAAAGTAACTCTGTGTAAAGCCGCTGGATGATGATCGTGTGTCAGTGAGTGACATGAGTGAGCCTTGTCATAGGAGAGAATAGGGGTGGGAATGCTCTTTGTGGGGTGCCCGTCCTGTGTGAGGCAGTACAGTATTACTCAAGGATGGAATTCAGGTTGCAAAATGTATATTGTAAACTCCAGGGGAGCCAATAAAAATTTAAAACAGTTGTAAGGGGAAAGTATAAAATGGAATCATATGAAATGCTGGATTAAAAACCAGAATAAACAGAAAAAGAGAAAAAGGAAGAAAGAACAAATGCAATGACTAAAAAGAAAACAAACACACAGTTACAAACATGGTAGATATTAATCTAACTAAACCCAATAATCACTTTAAATGTAGTCTACGTACACTAATTAAAGCGCACAGTTTGTCAAAGTGAATAAAAAAATCTTATGTTGCTTACAGAAAGCCCACTTTAAATGTAAAGACAGATACGATGAAAAGCAGAGGGATAGGGACAGATACTCTGTGCCAGGTGCAATGAGAAGGAAGATAGAGCGATACATTCATGTCACACAAAGGAAGAGTATCGGGGTAAGGAGGGGTGTTGCCTAATATCAAGGGACCAGTTATATGGGAGACATAATAATCATACATGAGTAGTGCACAAGGAGAGGCACAAGAAGGCACAGGGCAAACACTGACAGGTCCAAGGGGCGCAGACAGATGCACGGGGATAAGCAGAGGCTCCCTCGCCCTCTGCCAGGACTTGCGTGAAGCGCGTGGAAAATCAGAAGGACACAGGAGACCAAGCAGCACTGTCAATCCACTTGGTACCTAAAAGACATCCAACCTGAGCACAGAACACCACACATCCCTGTCACACACACATGGGACAGCACCAGGGCGGAGCACGTTTTTGGAAAACATACATAAATAAATGAATAAAAAGTCATACCAAGTATGTTCTCAGAACACAATGAAATTAAACTAGAAATAAGACACAGAAAGATAGCTGTAATGTTCCCAAATATTTGGAGATTAAATAGTTTCCAGTTATAAGAAATACCCTGTGGATCAGAGAAGAAGTCTGAAGAGAAATTTAAAAGCAAACTCATAAAAAGTAAAAAAAAATATACCTATTTTGAATTGAATACACATGAAATACAGCATATCAAAATGTGTGGGATGCAGCAAAAGCAGTGCTTGGGAGGAATTTACAGCATTAGGCATATATATTAGATAAAAGAAAGTTATAAAATTCACTTAGACAGCTATGAAGAAATAGTAAAATGACTAAAGCAACAAGAAGAAATAAAATAATTAAAATTGTAGCAGAAATCATTGAAATTGAAAACAGGAAAGCAAAAGAAAACAATTTAAAGACCCAAAGGTGGTTCATTGAAAAGATCAAGAAAAGCAATAAGCCTTTAGCCAAAGTAAGCAGTAAAGAAAGGAGCGAAAACACAAATGACCAGAAATAAAAGGACGTCATTACAGAACCGTGGGCATCAAAAGGACAACAGCAGGAGACCAGACAGCTCTCTACTCACAAATACAGAAACTTAGGTGACATGGACTCATTCCTGAAAGATACAGACCACCAAAGCGCACTGAAGGAAGAGTAGCCCGGTTTTTTCCCATTTAAATCAACAATTAATACCTCCCCACAAAGCACCATGCTCACACAGTTTCATTGGTGAACTGTACCAGACATTTAAGGAGGTAATTATACCAATTTTTAATAATTTTCACTTCCAAAAAATAGAGGTAGAGGGCTGAGGCCTGAGTGTGAGCTCATGTTTTGATGGCTGTTAATGCAGATGGATGCGTGGAGAAGCGCTGTAGGTGTGTGCACGTGTGCAGGTTGAGCTCACACACATTTCCTCTCTGTCTGAGCGGGTCTAGATTCAGTGGCATCCACGTGCCAGTGAGCACACCTGGCCCCTAGATGTGGTTTCTGAAGCCATTTTAATAAAAGATTGAGAAAGGGGAGGTTCTGGCCCTGGAGAAGTAAATATAGAAGCTTCATGGAGAGTCCTGCCGGAGCTGGCAAGCCCACATACTGGGGCTACGCCATAGGACCTGGGAGTCGCTGCCATAGGCCAGCGACCAAGAAGGGCAGAAGCAATGAAGCAGGTGTGATTGCACTATCACCTACTGTGTAGACTCAGTGCCCTGGCATCCATGCAAGTGATTGAATGAGTAGTAAGTGGGAGAATAAACAGGCCTATGCTGCAGAATTGTAGACCACAGTGGGTGGCACCCCACATGCCTCTCCTCTTCCAGCGTGCTGCGCGGTTTCTTTCTTCCAGAGAGGGCAGGGTGGAAGAGAAGGGTGGGGACGGAGCTTTCAGTGGAGAAACCTGGCAGGTACCACCGCTGCCAGGTGTCAAGGTCCACATCCACAGCGACCAGCCGCATGGACAGCTTCCCCTGTCAGCTTCTTCCCGAACACTCAGGCCCGAGATAAACAGGAGGAAAGCACCAGACAGGCCCCGGGAAAGCCCTGGCAGTTGGTTCAAGCTCTTGACCAGAGCTCATCAAAACCAGGGAGTCTAAAACCTCTTGGGAGACACAGAGTGGCATACAACATGGCATCTTGGATGGGGTCCTGGCATAGAAAAAACAGACATTGGGTAAAAACAATCAATCAAAGAAGGTAATGAAGTATGGGTTTTGGTAATAATGTGCCCCTGTTGGCTCACTAGTTGTGAGAAGTGGACCCTAAGTCATGTAAGTTGTTATTAGCCGGGGACACTGGATCTGAGTCTATAGAAACCCTGCACTATCTTTGTACTTTTCCTGGAAATCTGAATACATTCTAAAAGTGAACGTTGACTCAAGAGTAGAAATGGGTCGATATAGCCTCTGCCTTTGCCAGGGAGACAAGCATTCACTAATGGTTGCAAACATCGAGGTAAAAGTCAAGTCAGAACTACAGTCAGAGCTGCAAAGGACAGCACAGGAGCCGCTGGGTGGTCTGGGCAGCGAGGACACTTCCAGAGAAAGCACAGAGAGAGCAGGCCTGGGGCAAGCCAGCTGCCTGCTGGGAGGGCTCGGAGCTCCTGGGTCGGGGTGGGCTGGAGGGTCTTCAGCAGAGAAGTGGGACCAGGTTTGTTTGAAGAGTGAGCATGGCTGAGGGCTGGAAGGTGATGCGAACAGGAGCGGGATTGATGTGTCACTCCCAGGCCCTGGAGGAGGGCACCATCTAAGAGGGTCTGAATGTCTGTCTCCCAAGGTCACATGAGTTCTCAGGAATGCAGTTGGGCGGGGCCTGCACATTTCCAGCTCCTGCAGGTTCCCGGTGATGCTGGTGGCACTGGGGCCAGGGCTGCGTGTGGAGAGCCGCGGGGGCAGCTCGGAGGACTCCGCAGCCCTGGCTGTGGCTGAGGAGTCTGCTGACCTGCAGACACTTCTGCTCCACCACCAGCGTGTCCTTTGGAGGCAACTGCCCACCATCCAGTCTGTGGATGGGGAAGGACAGTAGCATTACTTTTGGGGTGTCCTGCAGGTCAGCTGGCACCATGCCCAGGCAGGTGGATGCTCCTGGAGCAGCTCCTCCACCGTCCTGGACCTCTGTCACCATCCTTCTCACAGCTACCTGGCCCCACACAGGTGGACACCCGGCCCCTGCCAGTCAAGTTTCTTATGTACAAGGGCAGTGCTTGCATCATAGGGCTGTTACTTTGCAGGTTGGGTGAGGCTGGCACCCGTTGCTTTCTGGAACACGTCCCCTTGCTGCACCTGATGCACCCACATAGGGCTTCTCCAGCTTCTGCGCCAAAGAGGTCTCCCCAATAGCCTGCATCCCATGACGCATCCTCGCTGTGCGGAGGGAAGCCTGGCTGCCCCTCTCGCAGCTGTGTTTCCGTGTGTGGGAGACAATGGAGCTGGGAGTGAGAGTACTCAACTGTTTAGTGGACGCGCTCGAGAAGCACCTCCGAGTCAGCCCGAGGGGCGCAGCCAAAAGCCTCTATAAGGGGGTGTCTGCTGCACCAGAGCAGCTGTGAGCAGCACATCTGGGCTCAGGGTCAGAGAGAGCTTGCCGTTGCTGTCCTGGCTTAACGACCTCGCCCCCCAGCCTCCCCGTCTGTCCCGCTGTGCGTGGGCACCCTCAGGTCTCAGATAGGGTCTGGATAGGATTTATCTCCTTTTGGAAATTTTAATATTACACTGTCCTAGGGGGTTTTAAACAATGCAATAATAAAAAAATGTTGGATGCCCTACCTGGCAGTTTGAGATCCAGTTCACTTGGTATGAACTCTTGGGAGAGTGCATTTCATCCATTAGCATGCACTGAGTGAGACTGGTCTGTTTGGGGGAATCCATGGCCTTGTCCTTGGGGTGCCCTTGTCTCATTTTACTGTGCAATTGGAAGAGGCCCTGTGCGTGGGAGATCTGCATTTCTACTCTTTGGTGGCTTTGCACTTGGACACTGGGGAGAAGCCCAGGTCCCAAGGCCCAGAGGACCGGAGCAGGAAGCACGCCAGTTTGCAGGCTGGACTGCCGCTGTCTCGCCAATCCCCCTCTCCTCCCTTCAAACACTTCTGTCCACACGGTGGGCTTTATCCTCCCAAACTCCATACTGGCCTGGGCTCCTGATTCTGGCCTGCATTTGGGTCAAATATGTAAAAAGTCAAGTCAATCCAGAACCGTAACCCCATAAGTCTGTTCCCAGTGGGAAGGCCCCTCAGGTCTCAGCAGGCTCATATCTGTGCTCCTGAGTTTCCCCTGAGTGGCCCAGCTTCCCAGCCGAGCACCTGCCCGCAGAGCTGGGGTCAGCCCTTGGCCATCTTACCTCTCTCTTGCCCTCGCCACCTGGCTAAGCCTCTTTCTCCCTGGCACATAACCTTTGCCGCCTATTTAAGGATTGGGTGTATTTATGTCACCGGTTTCTGAAACCCAAGGACACTGTTATATGCTTCTGTAATAGTTTGCAATGAGTCACTCACAGTTATTCTTTAACTAATTAGGAAAAAACAATACAGGTTTTTACATGTTCAGTACATCTTTCTGTAGATATCTTAGTCCGCAGGTGCGTGCCCTGTGTTCAGAGCAGGAGGGTGCCGTCTGCAGCAGCTGCAGGGCCCTGCAGATCCCAAAAGAAGGGAGGGCTGGGCCAGGAAAGGGTGCCCACGGCTGAAAGCTCTGCAAAGCGCCTGTGGACCAGGCAGGAGGATCCCTCACGGAGGTGGCCGAGCCCCGAAGCCTCTGCGCTCTGAGAAGGGTCTGGGAGGACCATCGGGAGCAGGGCCGGAGCCCAGTCGCCTGCTGTCTGTCTGTCTTTCCTGGGATGTTTGCCCCGATGACAAGAAAGCCAATGAGAGCACTCAGCTGCGTTCAATGGAGTTCTCAGTATTATTTTCTCTCGTGTTTGTTTTTTTCCCAGAGGAGAGTGAGCAGTGAGGCGATATGGGACACACTGGCTGGGTAACAGCCAGTGGGGAGATGTCTTTGGACCCGCTCAGGTTCAGCTGCCTCAGCCACTGGATGACCCCCCCTCACCCCGCCCCCGCTTCTGCTCAAGAGGAACAACACCCCTGACTGGTGGCTCAACTGGTCAGAGCATCGTCCTGGGCACCAAAAGGTTGTGGGCCAATTCCTGGTCAGGGCACATACCTAGGTTATGGAGATAGTCCCTAGTCAGAGCACATACAGGAGGCAATTGATCAATGTTTCTCACATCCATGATTCTCTCTCTCTATCTCCCCCCTCCTCCCTCCTGTCCACTCTCTCTCTCTACAGATCAATGGAAAAAATGTCCTCTAGTGAGGATTAAAAAAGATAAATTAATTAATTTTAAAAATAAAAAGAGGGACCATACTAGTGACACCTTCAATGGCCCCTGTTCGTTGATTACTCACTAAGTCCAGTGCTCCTTTTAATAGCCAGTTGCCTCAGGACACACACCTGTGTGATGTGGGCGGGGGGGTCCAGGGGGGAGGGTTGTACAGAGAGAACCCCTCCTCCCAGTGTGGTCAAAGCTGGGTTTGCTGTCACTTCTCTGAAACCCACCAGCCACTCCTAACCAGCCCAGGCAGACCTCTGTAGACCAGGCCTCTTTCCTCTTTCGTATGCAAATAAATTGAACCCACAGAAGATGTTTTTCTTTTTACCCAAGACCTGACTCGATTTTCTTCAGCATCAAGCTGCAGAGGAAATTCCCAGACAGAGTTTAACAGGCTGCTTTGCATTGAGCTTGCTGTGTGGCTTTGGGCACAAGAAGTCCAGATAGCTCTTTGATTTTCTTTGTTTTGTTCCCCAACATGGTAGGATATGGCAGAAATTGTCCCCAGTTGTTTTGTTTCCCAAAGCACCATCCACTTCTTCCACTGTCACCTCAGCCATATCCTATGGGCGGGCTCTGCGGCCAGCGATGCGAATGAGCCGCCTGAGCACGAGTGCCCTGGGAGATGCTCTCTGCAGGAAGTGGCAGGAGCTGCACCCTGTGGCTCAGTGCCAGGGCTCAGTGGGTCTCAAGAAAAGCAGAAGCCTTAGACCCAAGGTCTGGGCCTCTGAGAACCAGGACAGACCGTCAGCCTTCTGCTCCCAGGCCAAGTTTAAAAGCACTAAAATGAACAGATTTAGGGAACAAGAGTGTTGCCTTTAAAAACACTCTTACACTGAGACAAATGGTTATCCTTACAGATGAGGTTGGGCCTTTTCTGCAGGCGAGGAGAGCGGGAGACGGTTTTCAGCTGACGCTCATTTTTTATGAAATCTATATCCACAATTCACCTTCTCCCTTGTATGTCTGTGAAACCCCAGTGAATACACGCTGAGCGGTGTGCACTTTGTGGGCCGGCACAGAGAAGGGAAACCTGCATCACCCACACGTCCATTCCCAGCTGAGGCTGAAGGATGGCTGCTCCTTCTCACGGAGCAGCTATGAAGAAATAGTAAAATGACTAAAGCAACAAGAAGAAATAAAATAATTAAAATTGTAGCAGAAATCATTGAAATTGATTCCTACTGCACAGGAGTGTCCCTCTCACACTCTGCTCAGAGGTACTTCGGTCTGCGTTTGTTATGCTCCTTGGGACTGTGCTGTTGGAATGGCCACAGCACAGCGCCAAGTGCAGCCTGGCCCTGTGGGCCCTGAACTCAGTGTGACAGCGTCAGCAATATGCACAAAATTCATTTATTCAAACAGTAGCACACAGAAAACCAGGCCTCTGTGGACCGCTGACTCCGATGCCATGACGACAGGCTTCCAGGGAGAGGGCACAGCCTTCCACACTCAGTGTCCACAGTGATGTATGACCCTGCTGCCAAATAACGAGAATCCACTACAGACACCGAAGGCGATGAGGATAGGGTGAGAAGTGGGATGGATAGAATTGGGAGGAAGGAGGGGAAGCAGTGACGTAATGGAGTAGTATGAGAGTCTCACTGCATAAATCAAGGTCCCACGTGGAAAGGCAGCTTTTCGTTCCCAGGGTCCAGATGTGAGTGCTGGGAGGTGGGCCCCTGGATGCATTTGTGGCCACGGAGTGTGGACGCAGGAAGGATTGTGCCTATGTGTGTCCAGATCTCGGTGTCTGCTGCCTTTCAGGAGGGCCTTAGGCAAAATGGAATTGTGTGGGGCCAAGCAGCCAGGATAGTGAATGTGCTAGAATGACATTGAGTCGGAAAGGCATGGTGCCTGGAGGGGGTGAGCTGGGAGCAGGTGAGCTGGGAGCAGGTGAGCCTGGAGCAGAGCTGGGAGCTACCTGTCCAGGAGCTCACCTGACAACAGCCTGAGGCCTCGTCTGCTGGCAGCTAAATGTCCATTTCTCAGCGCTGAGCATTTGAATAGGGTGGTTCCCCACCTGGAGAAAATACCCGGGAATGT
Organism: Lasiurus cinereus; assembly: GCA_011751065.1. Lineage (NCBI taxonomy): Eukaryota > Metazoa > Chordata > Mammalia > Chiroptera > Vespertilionidae > Lasiurus > Lasiurus cinereus. The sequence goes on from JAAGEH010000025.1 coordinate 1,279,511, forward strand.
TGAGGTGTACAGGACGGCAGCCACTCTTGGCTGCTGAGGACACTCCCTGGGGTGTTAAGTTTGAGCACAGACTCTCTGGGGCCCCAAGGAAAAGGCGGTGGGAAGCAGTGTCTGTGACAAGTCCAGGGCCAGCCAGGTTTTGGGCGCGGGGGAGGGTGCACAGCAGGAAGCCTGTCCACCGGGCCAGCAGCAGCAGGAGCTGGCAGCATTGCCCCATCTGAGACTGAGCACCAGACAGACTCCATGAGCGAGTGGTATCTACAAAACGGGCTGGGACCATGGTGTGGTGACAGCACCGGCAGACCGCGGTGCAGGTGGAGGTGGCCGCACCATCACCGTGGTCTGTGTTGTAGGAAGCAGGTCGGAGACCAGGAGCGGGCCCTGGATGGGCTCCCGTGAGAGCCAGTCCTGACAAGGCATGAATGGGTATCAGAGATGTTCGCCCCCCAAGTTAAATGGCCCCAGAAAGTGCCGGCGCTGTCCCTGCAATAACCCATGCCTGCTGTCAAAGCCCCCCACAGTGCGCAGAGGCCAACCTCCCCAGGGGAAGTAGCCCAGGCAGCCATGGTGCCACTCAGGGCAGCCAGAAAGTGCACCACGTGGGTGGCTGCAGTGTTCCTCGGAGCCACACAGGAACGGGCCTGCCTGCCTGCCCATGCCAACTGCTTCGGGGTGGCTCCCAGCAGAGGCGTACCAACGTACCTGTTAGAAGATGTAACTGGTGTTAGGAGTTATATAACTTTAAAAGCATGTGGTCACACTTAAAATATTGTTCTTGAAGACTTACAGTTTTAGTTGAGCTCACGGTGGGTGGCCGCTATGCCAAGGGTCCCGAGTGTAGGGACAGCAGACAGCAAGGGTGCCTCTGAGGCCGATCCCCTGCCCAGAGCAGAGAGAGAGCAGGACCGGGTGAAAGCAGCTGTGGCCCAGGGACTGGCAGGCTGTGATGAGGATGACCGGCATGGAGGGACAGGGACAGGGATAAAGGGACAGGGACAGGCTGCAGGGATGGGAGGGGGACTAGGATGGAAAGGAGCACCATGCTTTCAGAGTACGGCTGAGGCGATGCAGTCAAACTAGACAGGGAATGTGTATGGACAGAATGGAGGTCACACAAAGGCATTTGCCACTCAAGCCTTTGGATGGGGGCTGGGCCCTGGCTGGGCAGTGTCCAGGCGAGGGAGGCTCAGGTGGTGGAGGCCCTGACCACAGGCGGGTCTGGCCCAGCATCAGCTGCACCAAGATTGCTGGCCTGCAGCTCCTCAGGCCCTGCATTTCAGAACCAGGTGATGCTCACATGTGGGGGCTAAAGAGGGGGTGCTGGACTGAAGAGGGGTTGAAATGTGAATGGGCCCATGGAGCGAGAATGGCCGAGGCCCAGGGAGAGAGGGGTGGCTGAGGCCTTAGAGACAGTGGCAGGAACAGAGCGAATGTCAGAAGAAGACAAGGCCTCGCTGCAAGGCAGGGCCCCTGCGAGATGAGTGCAGGGCAGAAGGTCCCTCAGAGCAGCAGATCCCTGCTCCTTAGCTGAGCCCTTAGCCTGACATGTGTGTGGACTGTGCTGACAGGTGGATTTTCAGGAACTAGGCAAAGGAAAGCAATCACGGATATTTAAATGCTGGAAGCAAGCAAGAAATCATTGATTTGTTCCATCAAATAATAATAAACACAGTGTCCTGGGGCTCATCGGGGACACTGGGCTGGCCAGGACTATGGCCTGCTCCATGGGCACCTGTGTTCCCCCGGGCTGCTACGCCTGGCTGGTGCCTTCTGCTCAGAGGCTTCCATCCTGTTCTGTATCAGTGTGTGTATGTGTGAGTATTTGTGTGAGTGTGTGTGTGTGTGTATGTGTATGTGAGTGTATGTGTGTATGAGTGTATGTGTGTGTGAGTGTATGTGTGTGAGTGTGTGTGTGAGTGTGTGTGTGAGTGTGTAAGTATGTGTGCGTGAGTGTGTGTGAGTGTAGGTGTGTATGTGTGCCTGGGGCATGGAGAGTGACATCCTCAGTGGGAAGGGTGGGCAGGTGCCCAGAGCAATCTGGGGGAAGGCGGGTGGGGACAGGGGTAGCCGAGGCCGGGTCCCTCGGAGGATGTCACTCTCCATGCCCCAGGGTAGAGGCTCGCAGCTTTACACCAGTTCCTGCTGCTCAGGTGCTGACCCACGTCCCTCTTTGTTCCGCCAGGTGGACACGTGTGCCGTGGCGTGAGGGAGACAGCATGGCTGCAGGCGTGGCTGACCACCTGCCCTTTTTCTTTGGCAACATCACCCGGGAGGAGGCTGAGGATTACCTGGTCCAGGGCGGCATGAGCGACGGGCTCTACCTGCTGCGCCAGAGTCGCAATTACCTGGGCGGCTTTGCCCTGTCGGTGGCGCATGGGCGCAAAGCGCACCACTATACCATCGAGCGGGAGCTGAACGGGACCTACGCCATTGCGGGCGGCAGGGCGCACGCCAGCCCGGCTGAGCTCTGCCTCTATCACTCCCAGGAGTCAGATGGCCTGGTCTGCCTCCTCAAGAAGCCCTTCCACCGGCCACCCGGGGTGCAGCCCAAGACAGGGCCTTTCGAGGACCTGAAGGAGAACCTCATCCGGGAGTACGTGAAGCAGACCTGGAACCTGCAGGTGAGCCGGCTGCAGGCACAGTCCCACCCCTCCTCAGGGCCCCCCTGCCACAGATAAGCCTGAGCCATCCACTGGGGCCAAAGCGCTTCGCCCTAGAAGGCAGCTTCCACCCTGTGCTCACAGCGGGGAGGGTGGCCGCCTCGTGCAGCAATGTGGGTTTCTCCCCCAGGAAACCACGTCACCATTCATGCCAGGTCCTTTTGGAGAGCGTGGCAGGCACCTCATCTGTTATTTACCCGAGGGGGTCGTATTAGTCAGGATTCTGTAGCTTCGTGACTTCTCGCAGAATGTCAGCATCAACACACATATTAACTCACTGCTGTGGCTGCCGGCATTCCTCCTGTCACCGCAGTTCATTTAGCCAGTTCCACTGGTGGATTTTCATTGTTGACAAATAATGGGTGAGGAGCATCCCTCCATAGCCATCCCCCAGCTGTGGCCATGTCTGCGGGATGGACCGAGCAGCTGATTTGCTGTAGCGAAGGGCATGTGTGTCTGATTTGTGTGTGTGGACAACTTGTTATCCATAAAGGTCCCAAAGGCTGTGACCACTCACATCCACGGCCTCCGGGTCCTTCCTGAACTTGCTACTCCTCGCCAGTCCCCAGTGTGCCTGCACTCCTCCAACTCATCTGTCCATGCAGGGATGGCTGCACAGGCTCCTGGGATGCGTGGCGTGACTGCTCCCTCTCTGTAAAACATTCTGTTCTAAGTGCCACCTTGCAGATCATGACCATCCTGCGCCCAGCGTGTTCACTAGCAGATACTGGGTGTGTTTGACCTCCCTTCCACCCATATAGTCAGGTGGGTCAGATTCATTTCGGTGTCATCAATACGTTCTTTATAGGCACAATTCTGTACCTTTGCCTGACACTTAGTGTAATGAGGTCCCATCCAACCAAGGTGTGCAGCAGCTACCGATCGAACACCCTGTGCCAGTCCCTGAAGCCCCACATCTGATTTCTGCCCCATAGTTTTGCTGCTTCCAGAATGCCATATAAATGAGCTCACACAGCAGATAGCCCTGTCAGACTGGCTGCTTTTGCCCAGTGTCATGCCCTGGCGAGGCAGCCCTGTGGCCATGGCGAGGGAGGCAGCGTGTGGGCCACGGTCAGTTCTCTCTGTCAGGGCTGCGCAGCGCCTGCCCTTCCACTCTGACCTTGATGTGCTTGCCTTGCAGCCTCCCTGGTATGTAATTGCCCGCTGCTTTGGTTTTTCATTTCATTTGTGAGGCATGACAGAACTCCCATCCTCACCTGCCTGCTGTCTGCCCTCCTCCCTTCCTTCTCCTGGTTTGGGTTGATTCTATTTTTACTTTTTATTTCCTGTGGTTTGTTTTATAACTTCAAATAATCAAACTCTGGTTCTTCATTGACTGCTATGCGGGATATGTGTTTCTCCCCAGCTAAGAACAAAGAGGACAGAGCTCACCCAGGTCAGCCCCTCCTAGGTCTGTTCCGTGCCATCATTTCCGCAGCCAGGTGTGCCCTGCAGTGCCTGTTGCCCCACCCCTGCAGGACAGGCAGCATTGTATGCGGTTGCCTTGGGTCAGGCAGGAGCACCAGGCTCCATGCCTCTCCATTGTTCATAAGTGACTGACAGGGAACACTGTCCTAGACGACTGAGCCAGGGACGGGGCTGGGTCATCCCCATGTTTCTCGGGCTGGTGTGGCTTTCAGAAGGCCAACATATCTCAGTGTTCTGAAGTCTACTTTACTGTTTACACCTGGAAGGTATTTGAATACTTCGAAGATCTTACTGTCTTTCTTTGTTGAGGTTGTGCACTTGTACACTCAGTGATGGCAGGCTAGGACACGGGCCATGGTGCCTGAGGCCTCGCCTGAGTGCAGCTCTGTCCTGCAGGGCCAGGCGCTGGAGCAGGCCATCATCAGCCAGAAGCCGCAGCTGGAGAAGCTCATCGCCACCACCGCCCACGAGAAGATGCCCTGGTTCCACGGGAAGATCTCCCGGGACGAGTCAGAGCAGATTGTCCTGATTGGGTCCAAGACAAACGGAAAGTTTTTGTAAGTACTGCATCTTTTCCTCTCACACACCACCGGCCTGCTGGACGTCAGGGCTGACTCAGGCCTCCATCACTCAACCCACATGACCTGGAAGCCCACTCTCACCTGCAGACATGTGCAGGCTCCGGGCCATTTCCAGTCTGAGCTGCTCCTCGTCACTCATGTTCGTTTAGTCCAGTCTGACCCCAAAGGGAGCCTCCTCTCGGGCGAACACTGGGAACACCATTTAAAGGCTGTTCCTCAGCCTGCTCTGGGTACAAGCTCAGCTGCATGGTGATGTCTGTGGCTAGTCGTTTAATCTGGAGGCAGCGCAGGGATTGCCTGTCTCAGCCTGCACCTCTGTCTTCCTGGGAACTACGTGCCGAGAGCACAGGCGGTGTGGGCCTTTGATCGCTGCCCATCTGGCCTTTGCCTCCTCAGCTCAGGAGGAGGTAGGCACCCCGATTCTGCTCACTGTTATCCTCAGAAGCCAGGGAACCCTCTGTGTCGGGTCCTGGAGACACAGGCCACCTTGGGCGGGCCCATGGCCCACAGAAGGGAAGAAGCTGTCTTGGGCAGAGTCCCTATACCCCTAGAGGGCCTGGCCAAGGCGACTCCGCAGCCTGCTGGCAGGGCCACTCTCCTGTGTGTCCCAGCTTCGGAACCCCCAGAGGTGCTCACTGGGCTTCAGAGGGCAGGCACCACCCTCACCTGGACACTGACACAGCCAGGCAGCCACGAGCAGGTGGGGTCATCCCTGCTGCCTTCATAAACTTCAGAAACACAGTAAAAAAAAGTACTATGTTTTTTAAAGTCTCTGTTTAAAACATTTTCCTTAGACTTGACCATAATGCCTCTTACTTAAGAAATTATCTTAAACACATCATCTTATTAAAAGTACCCTTAAAACCAGCACAGAGAGCCAGGTTGAGCTGAGCAATGGGAGTGGGTGTGGTGACTAGCAGGCCAGGTGTGCCGAGACCTTCTCCCGGTGGCACCTGGCCGCCACTGCTTCCGAGGTTTGGACTATTACCAGCTTCTCAGGAATAGTTTCCAACACAAACAACATGGGGCTGTGGGCGTGGCTTTCAGTGTGTTCATCAGCCAAACTGCATCATCTCAACAGCCAGTGAAGCTTCTGCCTTCTTGCTGGTCCAGGCCCTGGCATTTGGACTTGCAGGACCGGGAGGGTGCAGGTGCTGCTGTCAGGGAAGCCATGCCCCTGAACCAGTGCTGCTGTGGGGAGGCCGTGCCCACTGAGCCTTAAGACGGGTGCTGTGGGACGGCCGGGGTCCGCAGCAGTGGTTCCTCCCCACGGACTCTTCTCAGCCGCATTTACATTCACCTGAGAGCGTGTGTCCTGCCTACTTTCAACCATGTAAATTGCGTGTCCCTCTCTGGACCACATTCACTGGTGTCTGTAGCTGTCTGGGGCATGAAATGCCGGCATTGCTCCAGGCAAGGTAGAGGTGTGAGCCACACCAGCATGTGTCCTGTGCAGCCTGCCTCTTAGTGGGAAGTGGCACAGGCACCGGGGATCGATGCAGGGATGGGGATGTTGCCAGGTGCCTGCTCTGTCCTGGGCTGGGGGTGAGGAAGTGCCTGTGTGAGGAAACAGGAGCAAAGACCCAAAGGCAGTGGGCCACCCAGCGGGGGTAGCCTGTGGGTGCCCTGAAGCAGGAGCATGCTGGGGCTCTTGGGTAATGGAAAGCCTGCCTGCAAGCACATCAGTCTGCTCATGTATAGGCAAGTGTCAGGGAAGATCCAACTAATGTTCAGTGGGACCCGCCTGGCTGGGTGCAGAGGACACTCTCCTGTGAGCCGGCCCAGGTCCTGCCTTGCTGGTGACACCAGGGACTGGGGCCATGGGAGTGCCTTGGGCTCCTGAGGGCTTGCATGATGGTGCACGTGGCCATGTTGAGAAATCAATCATAGCTCAGGTGTGATCAAAAACCAAATTTATTAGAAAAGGGAAACAAACTTATTTTCCCCAAATTATGAATTCCTTCCCCAGGAAAAGGATCCAAGATTGGTGGGGTTCAAAGCATATAGAATTTGGAGACCCTCCTTTAAAAAATACAAAACATATTTTTTAGGATAAGAAAAGGATCACAATAAATCATCATTTTAAAGGTGGTAAATGTACACAGTTTAGAAAAACGATGTAAGTTTTACTTACCTGCCTGACACATCTGATCATACCTTCCCTTTCCTTATTTGGCAGCCCAGTGTTTTCCTCTTCATTTGGTCATAACTGGGTACATCATTTCCACTCACGGGAGAAGAAGCCTCCCAGGCCACACTCGTCTGGAGTAATGCCGGCACATTCTTAGGACTGCTATTAGCTTTGGAGAGGAAGTTGAGTAGAAGGAAAAGCAGTCTTCTGTGGTTATGATTAAGCATTTGTTACCATTCAGATAAGACCCTAGAGCAGCGGTTCTTAACCTGTGGGTCGCGAACAACTAGCAGGGTCTCCTAAGACCATCAGAAAACACGGAGATTTACATTAAGATTCATAACAGTAGCAAATTACAGTTATGAAGTAGCGACAAAAATAATTTTATGATTGGGGATCACCATAACATGAGGGACTGTATTAAAAGGTCGCAGCATTAGGAAGATTGAGAACCACTGCCCTAGAGCCATGTGGTTACATTGCTGGGCCTGCTTGGGCTGGTGGAGGCCAGGGACAGGGGCAGGCTGTGGTCAGCAGGCCTGGCCCTCCCAGCAGGAGTGCCCATTGGATGTGCCCAGGGCAGTCCACGGCCCGGGCACGGTGCTGCTCCCGGTGCATGACCATCTCCTCCATGCCAGGTGCTATGCTCTTTGTTTCTTTTTTTTTTAATGAATAATAAAAATATATTGCATCACAATCACTTCTCTGCTCTTTGAACACATTTTCCCAGTGGCTACACAGTCTCCTTCAGATATTAAGAATCTATGAACATGTCTTTCTTCTGTTTCAGGCACCTTCCTACATTTTTTGCAGACTTTAGTTGAGAATTCTCAGTTATTCACTTTGAGTAGTGGTTCAATCTCATTCATTGTGAATCTCAGGTATTTATACAGCATTTTTCCATAGGTAACTGCTCTATAAATGTAAACTCTTTCCAATTTAAAGAATATCCTACCTTTCACAGCTTTTTTTTTTGTCTTTTGACTATTTATTTACCTTTATATGCCTCAGTTGTTTTTTTTCTAGTTTTTTTTTTATTGTGTTACATGTATACGTATCTCCCCATTGCCCCCCCTCCCTCCCAGGCATACCCCCAACCCCCAGTGTCTATGTTCATTGGTTATGCTTATATGCATAAATACAAGTCCTTTGATTGATCTCTTATCTACCCCACCTCTCCTTAATCATCCTGCTATAATATCACAGTCTGATGCTTTACTGCCTCTGTATCTATCCTTTTGTTCATCAGTTTACAATGTTCTTTATTATCCACAAATGAGGGAGAGCATGTGGTGCTTCTCCTTCATTGACTGGCTTATTTTGCTAAGCATAAGGCTCTCCAGTTCCAACCAGGTTGGTGCAAATGGTAAGAATTCCTTCTTTTTAATGGCAGCATAGAATTCCATTGTGTAGATGTACCACAGTTTTCTGATCCACTCATCTGCTGACGGGCACCTAGGCTGTTTCCAAATTGTGGCTATTGTAAATTGTGCTGTTATGAACATAGGGGTGCATAAATCCTTTCTGATTGGTGTTTGTAATTTCTTAGGATAAATTCCTAAGAGTGTGATTGCTGGGTCAAATGGGAGATTCATTTTTAGTTTTTTAAGAAAACTCCATACTGTTCTTCACAGTGGCTGCACCAGTCTGCATTCCCACCAACAGTGAACAAGGGTTCCTTTTTCTCTGCATCCTCACCAACACTTGTCATTTGTTGATTTGTTGATGATTGCCATTCTGACAGGTGTAAGATGGTATCGCATTGTCGTTTTGATTTGCATCTCTCGGATAATTAGTGATTTTGAACATGTTTTCATGTGTCTCTTGGCCTTCCTTCTGTCAGCTTTTGAAAAGGTTCTATTTAGTTCAGGTCCCGTTGCCCATTTTTTTATTGGGTCGTTTATCTTCCTTTTATTAAGTTGTATAAGTTGGCTGTACAGTGATTTTTCTTGTTATTTTGTTGATGGTTTCTTTTGCTGTACAAAAGCTTTTTATTTTGATGTAGTCCCATTTGTTTATTTTTTTCTTTAGCTTCCATTGCCTTTGGAGCAGTATCAGTGAAAAAGTTCTTTCAGCATATGTCTGAGATTGTGCTGCCTGTGGATTCCTCTAATATTTTTATGGTTTCCCTTCTAATGTTTAAGTCCTGTATCCATTTTGAGTTTATTTTTGTATTTGGTGTAAGTTGGTGGTCCAGTTTCATTTTTTTGCATGTATCTGTCCAGTTTTCCCAGCACCATTTGTTGAAGAGGCTACCTTGACTCCATTGTATGTTCATGCCTCCTTTGTCAAATATTAGTTGAGCATAGTGGTTTGGGTGGATATCTGGATTCTCTCTTCTATTCCATTGGTCTATATGTCTGTTCTTGTGCCAGTACCAGGCTGTTTTGAGAACAGTTGCTTTGTAATATAGCTTGAAATCTGGTATTGAGATCCCACCTACTTTATTCTTCTTTCTCAGAATTGCTGTGGCTATTCGTGGTCTTTTTTTGTTCCAGATGAATCTATGAAGAATTCTTTCTAGGTCTGTGAAGTATGTCATTGGTATTTTAATGGGTAGTGCATTGAATCTATAGATTGCTTTGGGTAGTATGGACATTTTAATGATGTTGATTCTCCCAATCCATGAGCATGGTATGCTCTTCCATCTGTTAACATCTTCCTCTATCTCTTTTTTCAGTGTCCTGTAGTTCTCTACATATAGGTCTTTTACCTCTTTAGTTAGGTTTATTCCTAGGTATCTTAATTTTTTTGGTGCGATGGTAAATGGGATTGCTTTTTGAGTTTCTCTTTCTGTAATTTCACTATTAGTGTACAGAAATGCCACAGATTTCTTGGCATTAACTTTGTATCCTGATACATTGCCGAATTCATTTATTAAGTCAATTAGTTTTGGGATGGAGTTCTTCGGGTTTCTTATGTACAGTATCATGTCATCTGCAAATAAGGACAGCTTTACTTCTTCTTTTCCAATTTGGATGCCTTTTATTTTATCTTCTTGTCTAATTTCAATGTCTAATACTTCCAGTACTATGTCAAACAGGAGAGGTGAGAATGGGCATACCTGTCTTGTTCCTGTTCTTAGGGGAAATGGTTTTAGTTTTTGCCCATTGAGTATGATGTTAGCTGTGGGTTTATCATATATGGCTTTTATGATGTTGAGGTATGATCCTTCTATTCCCACTTTGCTGAGAGTTTTTATCAAGAAATAGTGTTGGATTTTTCAAATGCTTTTTCTGCATCAATTGATATGACTATGTGATTTTTATCTCTCAATTTGTTTATGTAATGTATCACGTTTATTGATTTGTGGATATTGTACTTTCCCTGCATTCCTGGGATGAATCCTACTTGGTCCTGGTGTATGATCTTTCTGAGGTACTACTGGATCTGATTTACTAGAATTTTGTTGAGGATTTTGGCATCTATGTTCCTGAGAGATATTGGCCTGTAATTCTCTTTCATTGTATTGTCTTTATCTGGTTTTGGTATTAGGGTGATGCTGGCTTCATAGAAGGTGTTTGGAAGTATTCCTTCTTCTTGAATGTTTTTGAACAGTCTGAGGAGGATAGGTTTTTGTTCTTCCTTGAATGTTTGGTAAAACTCTCTTGTGTAGCCATCTGGTTCCGGGCTTTTATTTGCTGGAAGCTTTTTGATGACTACTTCAATTTCTTCCATAGTTATTGGCCTATTGAGATGTTTAGATTCTTCCTGATTGAGTTTTGGAATGTTATATTTTTCTAGGAATATGTCCATTTCTTGCAGGTTGTCCAATTTGTTGGAATAGAGTTGTTCATAGTATTTTTTTAACAATCCTTTGTATTTTGGTGGGGTCTGTTGTTATTTCTCCTCTTTCATTTCTGATTTTGTTTATTTGGGTCTTCTCTCTTTGCTTCTTGGTGAGCCTGGCTAGAGGTCCATCAATCTTGTTTATTCTTTCAAAGAACCAGCTCTTGGTTTTGTTGATCTTTTGAATTGTTTCTTTGGTTTCCATGTTGTTTATCTCTGCTCTGATCTTTACTATTTCCTTCCATTTACACTGGGCTTTTCTTATTGCTCTCTTTCTAGCTCTTTGAGTTGTAAGGTTAGGTAATTTATTACCGTTGTTTCCTTTTTTTTGCAGTAGGCTTGTAGGGCTATGAACTTCCCTCTCAAGACTGCTTTCACTGTGTCCCATAAATTTTGTATTGTTGTTTTGTCATTGTCATTTGTTGCCATGATGTTTTTTATTTCTTCCTTAATCTCTTTGGTTACCCAGTCGTTATTTAATAGCATGCTGTTTAGTCTCCATGTGTTTGATTTCTTTCTATTGTTTTTATTATAGTTGATTTCCAGTTTTATGCAAATGTGGTCTGAGAAAATGCTTGATATGATTTCTATCTTCTTGAATTTGAAGGGACTTTTCTTATGACCCAACATATGATCTATCTTTGAAAATGACCCATGTGCACTGGAGAAGAATTCATATTCTGTGGCTTTGGGGTGAAATGTTCTGAAGATGTAAATTAATTCCATCTGGTCTAGTGAGTCATTTAGGATTGATGTTTCTTTGCTGATTTTTTGTTTAGAGGATTTATCCAATGGTGACAGTGGGATATTAAAGTCTCCTACAATGATTGTATTGCTGTTAATCTCTCCCTTAATATCCTCCAAGAGTTTTTTTTTTAATGTATTTAGGTGCTCCTATATTGGGTGCATATATGTTTACCAGAGTTATTTCTTCTTGTTGGATTATTCCCTTTAGTATTATGAAGTAGCCTCCTTTATCTCTTGTTATATCCTTCACTTTGAGATCTAATTTGTCAGATATAAGTATTGCAACCCCAGCTTCTTTTTCATTTCCATTTGCCTGAAATACCATCTTCCATCCCTTCACCCTCAATCTGTGTGCATCTCTTTTTCTGAGGTGGGTTTCTTGCAGACAGCAGATATATGGATCATGTTTTCTAATCCAATCAGTTACTCTATGTCTTTTGATTGGGGCATTTAATCTGTTTACATTTAAAGTTATTATTGATAAGTACTTATCTGTTGCCATTTTTAGTCCTTACCCCCGAGTTCCTTCTTCGCTTCCTCTTTCTTTTTATTACAGCAGACCCTTCAACATTTCTTGCATTGCTGGTTTGGTGGTAATATATTCCCTTAGTCCTTTTTTGTCTGTGAAGCTTCTGATTTCACCTTCAATTTTGATTGAGAGTCTTGTGGGGTACAGTATTCTTGGATTCAGACCCTTTCTTTGTATGACTTTGTATATTTCATTCCATTCCCTTCTAGCCTGATGAGTTTCTGTTGAGAAATCAGTAACTAGTCTTATGGGGTTCCTTTGTAGGTAACTTTCTGTTTCTCTCTGGCTGCTTTTAAGATTCTTACTTTGTCATCGGTGTTTGCCAATTTAATTATAATGTGCCTTGTTGTCGGTTTGTTGGGATTAATTTTGCTTGGGACTCTGTGAGCTTCTTGGATTTGTGTGGGTTTTTTCTTTCCTATATTGGGGAAATTTTCTGTCATTATTTCTTCAAACAGGTTCTCTAATCCTTGTTCAGTTTCCACTCTTTCTGGAACCCCAATTATGCGGATGTTGTTTTGTTTCATGTTATCCCAAAGTTCCCTTAGGCTCTCCTCTTGCTTTTTAACTTTTTTTTCTAGGAGCTGCTGTACTTGGGTATTAAGTGGTTATCATAGGGGTCAGACAACATAAGCGGTGTCAGCCCAGGGAATGTGATCTGTCAATGTTGATCACAAAGCCCCAAGGCTGGTCCTGGTGAGCCCCAAGATCAGAAATGAAGCTGAAAGGCTTCAGTCACATGCTGCTTACAGGCATCCAGGCTGGGCAGCAGGGAGGAAATGCTCATGACGTGACAGGTCTTTCCATCAGACACCACTGAGTTCTGGTAGGACACCAGCTGCATGCCTGCCTCTGCCAGGAGCCCAGTCATGGTAGGCAGCATGACAGGATTGGAGGGCTGAGCCCGGAACAGCAGCAGTGGCAGACCCCTGCGGAAGGGCACTTCTGATCTGAAGATAGCTCTGTTGAGTGCCTGCAGCACAGGTGTGGTGCCCTGGACAAAGCCCACAGCCTGGTAATGGGTACTTGCCAGGGCCATGCTCAGGAGGCCTTCCCCGCATCCTTGCTCTTCTGGCACAGTAGGGTTATGGGAGGTGGTTACATTGAAGCCGACCTTCTTCACCAGCAGCTTGGCATTCACTAAGTTCACATCTGCATGATTAGAAGCATCTTTGAGGAGGCCAACAATGACTGCAGGGCTCAGGCAGTTCCCGGCATTCTTCAGGGATAAGCCCTGCATTCCCACCTGGATGATCCCTTTGGGGGACCCTGCTCAGGCTCACATCAGAGTCCCCAGAGCTTCTGCCAGACCGATCCAAGGTTTGGTGTGCATAGAGAAGGCACTGGTAAGGCCTGGGCATTCACAACCCCCTGGGCATTCACAACCATGTCCACGAACTGGACAGTGATCTCCTCCCTGCAGCAGCTCTGGGCCTCCTTGGTGCTGGCACCCAGAAGGGGGCAGCTGATGACATTCTTGTGGTCCACCAAGGCACAATCCTGAGGCAGCTCCTCTGTGAACACATCCATTGCTGCACCCATGCATTGCCCTGACTGCAGGGCCCAGAGCAGGGTTCCCTCATCCACGATCACTCTGCAGGCACAGTTCACCATGTGCCTGCCCTTCTTGTACAGGGCAAAGGTGCTGTCATTCATCAGGCCTGTTGTGGAGGGCAGGAGAGGGGTGTGCACAGTGATGAAGTCACACAGGGACCAGATCTCCTCCAGAGGCAGCTGCTGAGTACTGAAGGAGGCCAAAACCTCTGGTGAGATTATGAGGTCGTACCCTACAATCATCATCCCAAAGGACTGCATCCAGATGGCCACCCCTCTCCCAATCCTCCTCAGGCCAAGACTTCCCAGGGTCTTTCCATTCAACTAGGTTCCCATGAACTTCTTTCGGTCCCATTTGCCATCCTTCATCGAAACTGTTGCCTGGGGAGTTGCCTGGCCAGATACATGATCATCCCAAAAGTGAGCTCCACGGCACTAAGACTGTTCCCATTGGGAGTGTTCATGACCAGGATGCCCTTCCTCATGGCAGCCTCCAGATCCATGTTGTCCATGTTGGTGCCGGCTCTGCCCACCACCTGGAGCTTCTCTGCTGCGTTGATGATCCATGGTCACCTTGTTTGCTGAGTGAATGATAAGGCCTTGGCAGTCCTGCAGCTCAGCTCAGGTTTTGCTTCTCCACCACCCTCCATCTTGCAGAATCTTCTGGGTTGCCACAGCAACACAGCACTGACTTCTGGTCTGGTTGAGCTTCAGTCATGGTATTACACCCTGGTTCTTTATTATAGCGATGTTAGACTTCAATTCATCCTCTACATTTTTTTTTCTATTGCCTTGCTATGTACTACATTCTGGCAATATCTCTAGATTTGTCTTCCAGTTCACTAATTTTTCCTTCCTCTGTGTCTAATCTGGTGTTACAACTCATTTGCTGAAATTTTCCCACCAATTGCATTTTGTAAAAATTTCTATCGGTTTTGTTTGTTGTTGTTGCTATTGTTTCCAATATCTCTGAACATTTTTTAGAGTATCTTATTGCTTGCTAGTTTTTGTGATTCCATTTCTTGTTTCTTTGAACATTTCCTACATAGTTAATCTATATTCCCTATCTGATTGTCGCAGCACTGCAAGTCGGGGGGGTGGGGGTGGGGGGAAATCTCTGTCTTCCCTGCTCTTTTTCTTTCCCTGTGCCCTCTCATAACCTGTGTTTCCTGAAGTTTTGGGTGACCTTTTAGCACCTATACTTGATCACTATTTATCTGTGGGGACCTTGTGTATCCTACTGGGGAACGCTGTTCTTTAGAGCTGAGGAGGTTTCTTCCTCCACAGGTTTGTGTTCTAATATGGGGCTCTCAGCCTCAGCAGATCCCTGGATGCTGGCCCAGGTGTTGGCCCTCTGTCCACTACAGTGCTAATATTGGGCATGGCTCTTGGGCCAAACTCACTTTTTTTTTTTTTTTGCTACTTGCACTCACTTCTTTCTCACTGCTCAAATCTCAATTCACTTTTTGCTATATCCTTAACTTCCAAAAGCAAATGTGGGTTTAGAAAAATTTTATCCTTGCTCATTGATAAACAGAACAACATGTGGTTATCTTGAGCCTCAGATATGAAAAGCAAAGCTAGACTCTGTCAGCACCTTCACATGCTGCTATCGTTGGTAAAAGGCCACCATTTCATGTGACATGTGTGGCTGTGCCATGCAGGCTGGCATCAGCAATCTCAACCTGTCTGAAGTAAAACGGTCAAAGCGGGTGGTAGATTGATGTCAGTATCAGTTCATCAGTCTGACCAAGGTCCCCACAAAGCTGGCAGAGAAGACTGACCTGGTCCTACCTCATGAACCAGCACACAGCGGAAGGGAGTGGGGCTCTGGCACAGCCTTTGGAAGGCAGCTGTGGGGGAGAAGCTGGTCTGGCCAGGCGTGGGCTGTGCTCTGCCTTGTCTTCTGTCACATGGAAAGCGCATGCACCTGCACTTTGCAATGGCTGTAGCACCAAGGTATTGCATTTCTTATGCCTCTGTGTCGTTAGGGCTGTGCCTCCCCTGAGTTAGGGCTCTCCTCACACCAGCCTGTTCATTGCCCAGCAGGTCACTTCTACACGCTCCGGCCCAGCTTCCACGCTGACTCCCTGAGAAGGTGCTGCTGGGCCCCCTATGGCAATATTTGACCACTTGATGCTGTGTTGGACCTGGATGGGAGGGTGGAAGCTGTCATGGACATGCTGCTTCTGTCTGCACAGACCATAGTGGCCTATCATCGCAGGCACACCACCCATCCCAGGCATCTCCTGCCCCTCCAGCCAGCCATGCTCTGCTCTGCCATGCACAATGGGAAGGAGAATCGGAGTGCCTGGTGGGCTGAGGTGGGCCTGGCGATTCTGTTCTGTCAGCAGCAGACACTGAAAAGTCCTGGGACCTTGGTGGTAGAGACCGCCTTAAGAGTCCATGCCTCCTGGGTCCTCATTCCCGCCAGCATGTTCTCTCCAATGGAGGAGGGCCTTGGAGTCAGCACTCCTTCTAGAACCAGCCTCATTCCCACCTCCCCTGCCCATCACAGAGCCTGTGACTGTGCCCTGTGGGGAGAGGGAGCTCCCTGCCCTCCCTCCAAGGAGAGTGTTTATACCATGTGACACAAAGACAGACCCAAGGCCAGTCAGGTCCTGCAAAGCCCCGCTCCAGTTCAAAGCAGTGACCCCAAAACACAAGGCTGTCATGAGTGTGGCTCTCCCAGGAGACGCGTGAGGAAAAGCACCCGAGGGTTTTCGTGGACATATATGCCTGAGGGCTCGGCATTGAGGCTGGAGGTGGCACCCTGAACATCCCTTCTCTGGTGCCTGTGTGGCAAACGCAGTGGGTATGGGTGCAGCGCATTCTCCTGAGGAGCGGGGCCATGGAGAGTACTCCAGCTTCTGAACCAGCATCTCCCATCTTTTAGATTAAAACAGCAGGACCTGCCCCACAGCAAGCACCTCCCTGTTGCTGGCCGTTAATGTCACCAGCCTCTGGTCTGTACCACCTCCAGCTGCCGGGCGTGTGGGTTTCCCTTCTGTGCCCTCGCTTCCTGCCAGCTGCGGCCGCTCAGGCTGCAGGGCCACACTGGCCCGGCCTGGTCCTCACAGCTGCTCCAGGCTGTGGTCACGCTGTGTCCTGGGCCTGGCACAGGCCATGCGGCTGGAACTCTGGTGAGACCATCCTGGGCCATGGGCCCTGCAGAGCCTCAAGGAAGGGACGCCTCCCAGCAGCCACTGGTCCACAAGCAGAAAGCACCCGTCCCCCTTGCACAGCTCTTCATCCTGTTTCACAGTGAAATGTCGCCCAGGAGCGTGGGCCCCTCCGTGTGCCTTTGTGAGCCAGCACCCAGCCAGCACTGCCGGAGTTAGGACAGAAGCACCACATCGCAGCAGGTCCTGCTCACACCCGCCCCAGGGCACCACTTCCAGGGCTCGTGTCCAGCAAGCCTTCAGTCTTCTTCCTGTGTTTCACTCTTTTATTTTTATTTTGCCACCTGAGACCAGTGCACCCTCTGGGCTACAGGGGAGCTGGGTGCCTGTGGCCCCGGGACAGGCGTTCAGAGCCGGCTGTGCTGGACCTGCTGCTCTGCTCTGTGTGAGTCCCTGTGTGAATGCTCAGAGGTGTTTGCTCCCAAGGCTGTTGGGAAGAAGTGGGGGTGGGGAGAGTGCTCCGCTTCTGGTGATCCCAGGCACTTGCAGGGTGCAGAGTGCAGACCCGGCAGGGACTACTGGCTCAGAATGAGTAGGTTCAATTTCAGTAGAAAATTCCCATCTTTTTCCCAAATGGCTAGATTCACACGCCCTCCAACAGGACACAAAGGAGCTGGCAGGCCCCATTCTCAGCAGCACTCAGTATGATCGAGCCTTTGAGCACTGGCCTGTGGGAACGGTGTGCTGTTCCATTTCTTTATTGTGGTCTGAGTTAGCATTTCCCAGAGCTCTAGCGAGGTGACTGCACTCTGTCCCTGGGCAACCTGTGATCCTCTGTCTCAGTTTAAGGAGGGAGTCCATCAAGGCCCAAGGCAAGGTGGAGATGGGACATAAGACTGGAGACCAGAGCTCAGAGCCCATGTACTGTTCCAAGACGCCGAGGTCAAAGGACAGGGATGTTGGGAGTGGCCCGTGGACACTCGGCTCCCACTGCTGTCTCACTGTGCACACATGTTCTCAATGCTTACTAGTAGTCTAAGCAGTTGATGTAGTCCCTTAAACCTCCCAGCTCTCCTGCTTGTTTACACTAATGCTTATATAATAAACAATAATAGTGAGTCCTGTGCACCACGTGTGAAGTAGGCTCAGTTCTCCCCCATGTAAAAGCTTGTTTGGTCTTTTCTATGTGGTTGGTTCTTAGTCTGACAGCAACTAACTGGCCTCCATGGGCCATGTGGCTGGGAAGCGTAGCTCCCACTCAGGGTCCTGGGCCAGCGAGTGGGCAGGAAGGGCTGTCCCTCCACCTGCACCAGCTGCCGAGCCACAGGTGTGGCAGGAGCCTACCCATCACGTACAGCCAAGCACGACTGGAGAGCTTTATTTTTTAACCAGGTTCCACCCCACACACCAGAGTTCAGCTCTCAAGTCTTGGGTTAGCTTTTGAAAAGAATCTATAGGAGCAATGATGGGAAAGTATGGCCATATCTGTTTCCAACCCCTACCTCATGGGTGACCGTTTATAACTGGGAAGAGGCAACAAAAATGTCTCCCAAACATACAAGGCCCAGGCAGGTGGGCACATGGGAGCTCTCCCAGGACACAGTGTGCTTGGGCCCTGAGTGTTTGGGACCTCAGTCCCCTCGTTGTAGGAAATGCCAGGACTGCACAGCTGTCCAGCATGTCTGAACTCACCCCTCTCTGCTCTCATGATCCAACCAGCTCCAGCTGCTAAAAGGGGAGAATGCGCTGAGAGCCAGGTGGCTAAGCAGCTCAAATGGGGAGGTCCCGCCCATTCCGTTCCTCTGCAGCCCCACCTGGCCCTCCCAGGGGGCCCGCCCTGCTGCAGGCAGAAGCCCCTCCCTCGTACACTGGATGAGGAAAGGGGTCACCCAGTGATCCCACCAGGATGCAGAAGCAGAACAGGGCAGTCCCTGATTTTGCCTGTTACTCCCACCCACAGTGGGCGACCTTTCTGTCTCACTGCATTCTGTGCAACAACCATGAAATCCCTCCTGCAGAAGGGAGAGCATGAGCCACCCTGTGGGTGGTCCCCAAGTTCCCAGCAAAATGTGCATTACCCCCAGCCTGTGCGGAGCTGGTGGGAGCCGCAGCTCGGCCTCCGCCCTCAGTAGGGAGAGGAGGTGGTGGAAGGCTGACATTCCCGCCTGCCTCGGGGCCTGTGGGTCTCGGTGTTGGTGCCTGAGCAGCTCTGTGCCCAGGGGAACCTCAGCCTCTTCTGATGCCCAGTTGGGTCCAGCCCAGGTCCTGGGACATCTTCTTCACAAGCTCTTGGTGTCACAGAGCTGTATGTGGGCCTCCCTAGGCATGGTGGGCAAAACCCTTGAGCCTGAGGTGAGGGCACGGTGGCCAGCAGCCTGCTGGTGCACTTTTTCTGCCAGGGGTGGGGTCGGGGTTAGGAGTGACTGACTCTTCCTGTCTTCTAGGATCAGGGCCCGGGACAATAACGGGTCCTATGCCCTGTGCCTGCTGCATGAGGGCAGAGTGCTGCACTACCGCATCGACAAGGACAAGACAGGGAAGCTCTCCATCCCTGACGGGAAGAAGTTTGATACGCTCTGGCAGGTACATGTCTGTCCAGGCAGTGAGGAAACAGCCCCAGAGCTTGTGAGGAAGCCCCCGGAGGTCCCTGCCCAAGACTTACCCAGCCAGGGCCTGCTTCCAGCTCCAGGGGCCAATTACCAACACACAAGTTTGGGAAGTGCTAGTTTAGAGTCTTCATGAGGTTCAGGCAGCTCCAGAGGTTCTGCAGCTTCTTCAGATCCCACTGGGACTGGGAACCTCCGGGCCGTGCTCTGGGCTGTGTGCAGCTGGGAGGCACTGGGGCAAGAAAATGGCCGTGAAGATAGATACACAAAAACACAGCATGCTTGGCGAGGAGGAGGGATGGAGGTGGCCAATCAGACATGTTTGAGTTGGGAGAGGCTGAGTTGAATATAAGATGTCAGTGCCATTCTTGCTTCAAAATGAGCCTCCATTGAAATGAAGTGCCTTGGACAGTGAGGCAGCATCCCTGTGCCGGCCACCGCCTGTGGGCTGTCCGCGATCATGGCCAAGTTCAGTCCTGATCGATGGCTAGCAACTCTAAGCACTCGCCATGTGGGGGTTACTCAGGAGCAGTGAGCACTGACCCCGCTCGCCGCTGTGTTCCAGGGCTGCCTTAGGCAAAACTAGCTTGTCTTTATTTTAAATCACAGCCTTGTGAAGAGATGGCACCACTGCCCGTGCAATTTTAGCAAAAATGCTGCGGCAGAGACCCAGAGGCCAGGCTCTGCCGCCCAGAGCAGCAGCTTTGTGCACTCCTGTGGGTGAGGGATGTGAGCAAACAGCTGCTCCCAGGCCTGGCCAGGAGCCTCCTGTGGGAACAGCAACCAGAGTCCCAACTCAGAATCCTGCCTCTAATTATCGAGACGGGACCCTCCTGACCTCAGTGCACTCATAGTAACCACCACCTCGGGTGTTGGGCCGAATGCTGTGATTAGAAAAAGAAATGCTTTTTTTCCAAACGCTGGATGTTACACTATTGATGTCATTTATGACATTGACCTTGTCTTTTCGTTTGTAGCTCATTAGCATGTGACTCATTATTGACCATTTTAAGGTATATTTTATTTTATGTTTTATTTTCATGGTATATTTTGTTTTATTTTAATGGTATCACTTTGAAAGAGCATTTAGCCTATCAAGTAGTCCACTGCAAATTAAAGAAATGAGTGGAGTTTTGCCTGGCAGTATTAATTTCCCACCAGAGTCTTTTGATTCCACGTGATGTCAGGCATGTGACTGCTTTCCCCTCCATGTCCCCTTGGTTTCAGAGTCTGTCCTGCCACAGTGCTGAACAGCTCACTTGTTGGGAAGTCCCTTCCTGAGATGCTGTCCCATATTAATGGATTTCTCTGGCATAGTATAGTATTCAGCCCTAATTAATCCCTTCCTTTGTCTATGTCTAGCCACCGTGTTCAGGAAAGAACACCCAAAATACTAGCACTACCTTTCATTTTTATAGGTGTGATTCCATGGGTTTTTCTGGACAACAATGTCAGGTGCCTCTGTGCTCAGCCCCACCCAGGTGGCCTTGCTGTCTCTGTTGGTAATTCCTATACTAGTATTCCCTACGGCAGTGCAAGAGTCAGCAAGCAGAAGCCAAATTTGGCCGCTGGCCTGGCTTGGTGCAGTCCCTGATGCAAGTGGCTATTGCACTTTAGAGGATTGTTTTAAATTGTGACAGAGATGGCATGTGTCCTGAAAAACCCAGAAATATCACTATCTTGCCCTTTATGAGAAACGTTTGCAGATCCCTGCCCAAGTGGGAAGTCCCTACGGGTCCACCCACTCCAGCCTCCCTTCTAGAATAGATTGTCTGAAAACAGTGACACCGGAGAAATGGTGGGATGTCTCCCTTGTTTTAGGGACCTCAACACTCTTGGCCTGGGAACACACCACTGCACTTAACAGACAGACATGGGGCACTCTGGGGTCCTCCCAGCAGCAGGTGAGGGCTGATCAGATTGAAAAGTGTATCAAGAGGGTAGATTTCATGTTATATTCTTACCACAATAGTTAACATTTTGAAAAAGAATGTTACCTGGAAGGATAAAATATATTCATTCAACAAACATTCACACAAGTAGTTAAGTTTGAGGACTGGAAAGGTACCAATAAACAGGAAGGGAAGGAGTATCAGATAAGAATATTTTAGGTTGTCTGAAGAGAAAATATCTGTTATGAGAAAAGAAAAGGTGAAATATAAGGAAAGACTGTCTTTTTTTTAAAGATTTTTTTATTGATTTTTAGAGAGTAAGGAGAAGAAAGAAACATTGAGGTGAGAGCAGAACATCAGTCTGTACCCTGCACACCGTCCCCCACACCCCTGCTCCCACCTTGGACCAAGCCCACAACCCAGGCCTGTGCCCTGACCTGGAATCAAACCACCAACCTTTTGGTGCACAGGATGATGCTTAACCCACTGAGCCACACAGGCCAGGGCTTAGGGCTATCTTACTGCATAGTTTTGATAAGTTAAAAATAAATCCACTTGCATGAATTTACTTTTAATGTAGAAATTAGATATCATAATCATAGTTTTCTGGGAACCATTAGTCAAAGATGCCCAGGTCCTGTGAATATCAGGTGATTTTCCAAAAGGCCACCTCCCTGTCACCTGTACTGTGGTGGCTTCTCTCTGAAACTTTTGGGTGGAATGTCTTGGTCCCTCCCAAGTCCTGGCCCACAGCACCGTTAATAACATTCCTCACTATTTCTCCCTCCACCAAGAAAGGAAGCACTTCCCGGCAGAAAATGGGTGTCCACTCACCATCGTCTACCCCGTCCTCTCTCAGGGCCTGGCGAAGCCATGCTGGCAGAAGGGCTGATTGCTGAGCTTATGTTCATAACATCACCCAAATGCAGAGCATACAAGCAAATCCTGGTTATGCGACTTGCTGTCAGAGAGAGAGAGATAGAGAGAGAGAATGGAGATATAGACAGGAGGCTGCCTATGCATGTCTGTCCTGGTCTGAGGGTGGGAGGAGAGAGACATGGGGACAGTCAGGCAGATATGCCAAGGAAGTGAAGGGTTGTCTTTGTATCACTTTTAAAGTCTGTGAGGGAAGCTAGTGCAATTCCCTTTCCTGCCACCTCATTGCACTTCCTTACTGTTTCTCTTTCAGCTGGTCGAACATTATTCTTATAAACCAGATGGTTTGCTACGAGTCCTTACAGTTCCATGTCAAAAAATCGGTGGGCAAATGGGTAAGTGACGAAGACATTGGGATTTCCATCCTTTAGATAATAATGATAATGCCATAATCACCCGCCATGTTTCAGATTCCCCCTGCTGCCAAGTCAGGGGGGATGAGGCCTTGTTTTTACTGAGTGATTGATTTAAAATGTCAGATTGCTCCCACTTTACATATATCATTTGGTCTTAAAATAGCGAATACTTTTAACTTTAAAAACCTAGTGCTAATCGCAGGGGTGAGATGTGGAGTGGAGATAGAAATGAGCAATGTGTGCAGACACCGCATGCTCCCCAGCAGCCGAGCTTTGTGGTCGAGGCCTGATCTTGGAGCGGGTCCTGGTGCTTCAGGCAAGCAGTAACCATCCCCTTCCTCACCAGGAAATGTGAATTTTGGCAGCCGCCCACAGCTCCCTGGTGCCAGCCCTGCGGTAAGTGTTTCTGGGAATACCACGATGGGAAGCAGGGCAGGGAGGTAAGGAAAGACAAGCTGGGCTCACGGTTTCCATCACCCTTGATGAACGCACTGCTGGTGTCCACCACATCGGCCCAGTCCCAAGCTAGCCAAGTTAACGTTTTGGGGGGTTAAACTCTCTCCATTTCCTAAAGGTATACAAAATGACCATGAGACCCAGTGTTAGGTCAGAAGTATGCCTCCTGGCAGATTTGGGAAATGGTGACATGCTGTACAGGCTCAGTCTGAGCCGGCTGTGGACTCACGGCACAGCCACATGCACGACCCGCACGGCCCCGCGCACGGTGGGCGGACCACGCTGGGCATAGGACGTCTCCGTGTGCTGTGGCCCATCCCTCAGGTTCAATCAGCCAGGACAGCGTTAGGGGAGACGGGCCCTGCCCCGAGGCTGCTCGCCCAGTCCTCTGGAGGACGGCCGAGGGGCAGTGCTGGATGATCAGTGGGGAGCCTCAGGGCAGCGGGGATGCCAGCACTGGGCCAGAACCCACCTCCCTCCGGGCCAGGAGGAGGAGAGAAGGTGGCCTGTCCATACTTCTCATGCGTTTGCCCGAAATGTGCCAGTCGCCCCCAAAGAGAGCGAATTCCAGACTGCTAGGAGCCGAAACATGGTTTCTCACTCAGCCAGAACCGGTTCCTGCTCCCTTTGGAGGGCCTCACTGTGGGCCTTTGGTGCCCCCCATGTCATCTGGAAAGTGTAAAAATCGCCCCAGTGCAAGCCGTGTGCCCCACACCTCACTGGTTTTCTGCTAACCCTTAAAATGTCTGCAGTGAACGGCGTGCACTGCCCACCCCCAGAGCTCCGGGGCAGCACTGGCCGCCAAGTGGGGGCCCTGGAATTTGCTGAGTGTCAGAGAACTTTAGGGGCAGCGTCGAACACCTTTGAGGGTCATTGTATTTTGCCTTCTCCGTGGCTCCTGGCCAGTCAGCTCCACTTCCCCACGTGTGCTCCGTGAAACCGGGTCCCTTCTGCCAGGGTGGATGGTGCTGGAACTCAAAGAACCCAAGCCCCCTATGTAGCCAGGGGTTACATGGCTTCAAGAAGCCATGGTGCTCTGGACGACTGCTTACTGACTGATAGAAAGTGCACAGAAAGAAGAGGCACAGCCCGTGTTCCCGTGGTGACCTCCCACACCCGGGCCGCCCCAAGGAGGAGCACAGTGGGCTGGCAGGGGTGCCCTCACTCTCAGGGGTGATTGGCCTGCAGCCTGCAGTGTCACAACTCCCTGAAATCCATATACATGATATATGGGTGTTGAGGGAGGTGATTCATCATAAGTAAAGCACAGGCAGTTTCATGAACGCCCTGATTGTATAGCCTTTTATGGAAAATGGTCCCCCAATGTCCAGGTCCTTAGCTCGGGTGTCTAGCTCCCCTCAAAGAATTCCTCATGGACAGGAGTGAGCCACATGGCACAACCCAGAGGCTCTGGCATTGTGGTTAGAGAGCGGGTTAAAGTAGCGTGTTGTGTACTGTATGCCTTCTGGTTTTCTCACACACTGACTCTCCCTCTTTGCTGTTATGGTTTCTAGGCTTGGACAGCAGGTGGAATAATCTCAAGGATCAAATCCTACTCCTTCCCCAAGCCCGGCCACAGAAAGGTACTCACGCGTCCCCTGCTGGCTGCCCCCGGCTGAATGGTCAGACCAACCGGAGCTTGGTGCCTCGCGTGCCCCCTGCCCCCTGCCGTGTGTGCTGCTTGCCGCTATGCGCGCCGTCTACCCTCTTGTTGCTCTGGCCCTTGTGTCTTGCCGAGTGTGGCCTGCATGGGCAGCACACCTGGGCTCGCACTGTGCTTGCCACGCAGGTCCTGGCCACGTTGCTGCGAAGCCCTCGCTGTGCGCGCGCTGCCTCTGCTAACCTGTGCCTGCAGTCACTTCGTCAGCGTGACAGGTGGGAGCTGATTCTCATACTGGAAAGCCTTTGTCAAGTGAGCTGGTTCCTTCAGCTGCAGGAAGTCCACGCTGAGTGTTCTGGTAACTGGTGCCACAAGCGCATGCAGATGGCAGGAGCTGGGTTGGCAAGGGCTGTCCAGCAATGGCCTGCGCTGTGTGCTTCTGAGATACCAGGGCCTCCACAGCTGAGGTGGCACGTTCCCAGTGCAGAGCTTTAAATATGACACGAATGAAGATGAGGTGACATTGAAGGGTTAGGAACACCAATTTTGTTTGAGGCAGTAAGGTTGCCATATATTTTTATATTTTGCTATATGATTGAATAATAAGGGAAATAAAAAGTTCCTTTTTCATGATTTTTTATTTATAATGAATCACCTCCCTCAACACCCATATATCATGTATATGGATTTCTTTTTTTCCCCTTTCTATTTTTACCATTGGTGGTGTAAAAGTGATTCTTTTACTAATAATTCTTTCCATTTTCAGTTGGTATTTTTCCAAACATTTCAGCAAACCCTTGGGCACCAACTCATGAAGCAGGTTGCCTAAAGTGCTTAAGGGAAACAGATAAAAAGCATAAATGCCGTGAGACTGTATTCAATGAAAGTTTTCCAAGTGGCAGTCATGCTCAATGCCTTCTCAACCTTGTTGACCATAGAAGGCAGGCCACACAGCTGGGGTGGAGATGGTGCTTGAGGGGAAAGTAATGTGATACACCTGAGCAGAATAACTTTATTGTAATGTCCCGGTCAGTGTAGGTCAGCCATGGAAATGCCAACTGTGATGGGCATCACTCATGGGGGTGACAGGGAGGGCTGCCCATGCCAGGAACTGGGGCCAGGCCTCAGGAGCAAACTCTTTCACAGTTCCTTTTGCCCCATGATTAGCTGTCTGTTTCCGGGTCAGACCAGGAGGTGACTGAACTCTGGCCTTAGAGAAGTCAGCATTCCCTGTGATCCCAGGCTCTTCTCCACAGCTGAGCTTCTAGCCCGCCTGGCCCTTCTGGCACATTCGACCATTCACCCTCAGCAGAGGTGACACCAATGTGTTCTGACTTAGGGTGCCTTTCAGTCGTGCATCATTCTTTCAACGATATTATTATAAATTCAATTCCAGTCGGTGACTTCCCGCCATGAGAGTGGCAGCCAAACTGGAGTTCATCAGATGCTGCTTGGACAAATGACTCGGGCAGGACATGCCACGTGCCCGGCTTCCCGTCCACAGACCCAGAAGCCCTGCGGCCTGAGGCCCCTCTGTTCACAGGGTCTGCCTCACAACCTGGGCCCCTCTCCAGCTCCCATCTCATTCATTTACCACTCGCTTCATAATGGTCCCAGTCCAGCAGCCCAGTGGGGAGCACAGTCCCTGCAGACCCATAGACCCACACTCCATGCTCACCCCATCCTGTGGTTTCCAGACGTATCCGCCAGAGTTGGCGGGGGCACGTGATCATGCGAAGACTTAGGTGTGAAAGAGACACACTGTTACACACACATATAGGTACCTTCATAATCACGCATGCACATGCATAGTGTCTGCACACATGTATATGCATATGCATCCCCACACACGTGCCGATCTAACCCAGGCCGTGCCTTACACAATTGCAGGGGCTGGGTAAGCAGGCAGGGCAGGACAGGAACTAGCTGCTCAGGCACAACATGCAGTCACTACAGCCAGGGGTCAGTCGTAGCCCCGCCCCACCTTTCTCTCGGGAAAGTTTCAACTCTCTTCTTAGGCCCCTGGGCTGATTGAATCAGGCCACCCAGATAATCTCTCTGGTTTAATAAGCTAGTTAGGAGTGTTACTTACATCTGCAAAACCGCTCCCGCCATATGAAGACCCAGTGACTCAGCCAGGCTGACAACCAGATAGCAGGACACAGCAGCCAGCTCGCGAAGGGCCAAGCCCCCACCCAGCACAATCCCAGAGGAAGCAGCTCCACTCACTCACACTGACTAAAGCAAAATCCAGAAAATACATTTTAATAAATATTTAGGCTAAGAACATGTCTAAAGTAAGTTGAAAGAAATATTAGTAAGGTTACCTAAAAATAAAGAACCATGGATAACAATCATAACACCATTAAAAGAGAAATAATAAACTGGGAGTATTAGTAATGAAGATACATACAAGATTACTATCTTAACATATAAAGAAAATCTATGAATCACTACAAGTTTTAACTATCTAACTGGGGATTGGCAGAGAATGTCAGTAGGTTGATTTTAGTAAAGCAAATATAAGTAGCCCTTAAACGCAGGCAAAGATGTTCCATTTTATAATGAGATGCAAGTTAGACCTGTAGTACTCCATGTCCACCTGTGAAACGGATCCAGATAAACACGCTTGGTGACAGGGTCAGGCAAAGGAGTGAGAAATAAGCACACTCACATTTTGTTGAAGTGTGAAATGATAAAATATCTCAGAAAGGCATTTTCTCAACACACATCAAAGTTAAAACAGGATTTCAAAGCTAAATATTTATACACATATTCTTGCACTTATATGAAGGTGTTTATTGTAACATTGCATAATTGAAAATCTGGAAATAACTTAAAAGTCTATCAATGGAAAAAACATAAAATAATTTACAATAATGTGAATACTGTGAGAGGCAGCTGAGATCAAAAGTTGTTTCCAAAATCTAATGTTAATTGCAAACAGCAACATCATACACATATGTTTGTGCTGATATAGCATAGAATATTCTGGAAGAATACAGAAAATAGCTTTGGGAGTAGTAGACAATGGCAAGGAGACCCACTTCTTGTTAAACACCCTGTTGTGCATTTTTAAAAATATATATATCTTTATTGATTTTAGAGAGGAAGGGAGAGGGTGAGGGAGATAGAAACATCAATGATGAGAGAGAAACAGGGATCGGCTTCCTCCTGCAAAACCCCCTACTGGGGAACTAGACCACAATCCAGGCTCATGCCCTTGACCAGAATCGGACCCGGGACCCTTCAGTCTGCAGGCTGACAATCTGTCCACTGAGCCAAACTAGCTAGGGCCTGTTGTGCATTTCTAAATTTGCACCTATTAAAGTTACTTCATCAATTTTTAAAAGAATTAAATATTGGCAAATAATTATTCTGATTAATACTGTGAAACTACTTTTTTTGGCCAAAAAGAGGGCTTATTTAAATTTATAACAACTTTGAAGTGTGCATTGCATTTTCATAGATGCCAAAAATATCAATAGTTAATTGATAAAAGAATTGTGAGATTTAAACAATAGATTGAAAACATTTTAATTGCTCATAAGCAATATTTTAAGAGAACTAATATTTATGTTTTCACAAATAAAAGGGGATTTTCCATTATTTAACCAGTTATGAGAAAAAACTACAGGGAATTATTTCAAATATTTCAGTTGTTTAGCTAAGGTGTAAATAACTTTCTTGGATTTGTTAATTTGATCAGTATAAATAGTTTTTAATAATTCAAGCACAAAAAAGGGTTATGTTAAGCTTGAATTAAATCTAGCATGAGGGTAGTTAATGAAAAGTATTTTGACTTGAAGATGATTATTAATCAAATAATATTAAAGTTTATAACAAAAACTTAAGGGCAGATGTAGTTTAAACATTTTTTTAGATATTAATAATATTTTAATACTTTAAAATATGACAGGATTTAGTTAAAGAACACAGGGGTGACTCCCCTCTGCCCACTCCATGGTGGGCCTGCGAGATAAATCCTCCTGGT
This sequence comes from Lasiurus cinereus, assembly GCA_011751065.1. Classification (NCBI taxonomy): domain Eukaryota; kingdom Metazoa; phylum Chordata; class Mammalia; order Chiroptera; family Vespertilionidae; genus Lasiurus; species Lasiurus cinereus. Next base: position 1,307,892 of record JAAGEH010000025.1, read on the forward strand.
GGTCCTGGCACCTGGGCATCTGCGCTGGAGGCCCAGGCACCTCTCCTTCCCTTAGGAACTGGCCTGAGCAGCCGCCTCCCAGAACCAAAGACCAGTTTCGTTGCACAACCCAGAGGCACGTCACACTTACCTTAGCAGTGGGAGTATGTCCAGAATTTCAGATTACAGTCCACTTTCCATGTTTTATTCCAAATGTACCTTATAGTGATGGTTGGAATATGTACGGCATTTTAATACACAATCTGCTAGGTCCAGCTGAGGGAGGAGGAGAGAAAGCAATCTCAAGTCGTACTGGTTGGAAATGGCAAGGCAGGGACCAGACCTGAGAAAGGTGTTTTATGTCATATAAAGGGCAAGATTTAAGGCCTTTGCTTCTAAGGTGAGGAAAGCTCCTTGTGCAGGTCAGGTGTTGACCTTTGTGGATTGGAAGGAAACCTAACCTCACCCATGCCCTGGCCAAGGAGGCTCCGCCCAGCTGTGGCTATGGGACCTTTTCCCCTTGGGGTGCAGCCATTCTGCAGGAGACCGGAACCCTGCAGTTTATGCAGCCAGTGTTTCTTCAACCAGCTGGTTCTTTTTGCCACTGCAATCGTGACAAGTATATCTCCATCTTCATCACTGCTATCATCCAATTCAAAATGTCTTTAAAAGAGTCAGAAAATTACAGCCTAGAAATGGGCATTCCTAGAACATGCCCGGTACTCCCAGTTCAGGAAACTGGCCTCTGCCTGGCAGCTCCATAGAGCAACTCCTATTTCCCTTTTTGTTCACTTCTGAATCTCCGCTTCTTAAACACAGACACACGTGACAATGTGTCAAATACATTTTCTACTTGCAGTTAATCCTGGTGAAAGAAAGAAAGAAAGAAAGAAAAAGAAAGAAAGAAAGAAAGAAAGAAAGAAAGAAAGAAAGAAAGAAAGAAAGAAAGAAAGAAAGAAAAGGAAAGAAAGATCAGGCATTGTGATTTGTAGGCTAATTTTTATTTTGTTACTGTGGAGTGGTTTGTTTTTACCAGAATTCATAAAACTGGAAGATCTCATTTCTCCTTGCAGAAAGCTGAGGTAGCTAGTCAGCTAGTGCCATCTAGTGGTAGCATGCATTTGACTTCTGTTTGAATATCAGCAAAAATAGGAAAAAGGCAATTGTCAACTTTCACTTACACTTTGTCTCTAAGCAGAAATGGTGAAACTACTGATCAGAGCAAAAAAATCAAGTGCAAAGCCAACCCAGTAACGACAAATGGTGTAGTGACCAACAATATGCTCTTCATTACAATTTAAATACTAATTGACACTTATAATTCACCATTGTGCCTGAGAGATCATTCTCTTTTTCAAAAAAATATTTCTAATTGATTTTAGAGAGACGAAAGGGGAGAAATAGAAACATTGATAAGAGAGAATCGCTGATCAGTTGCCTCCTGCATGCTCCCTACTGGGGTTTGAACCCACAATCTGGGCATGTGCCCTGAATGGGAATCAAACCTTGACCTCCTGGGTTATAGGTCGACACTTTAACCATTGAGACATTCCGGCCAGGTTACAGCTCATTCTTTATAAAGTCCTCATTCTTCTTTCCCCCTGAACTCCAGCGGGTTTGCTATTAGCTGTTCTGCTAAATGACATACTCATCCAGTGCTTAGGGAACGTGAAACCTGCTCTCTGTCTTCATTTCACCATCAAGTCACTACTGCCTTCAAACTGAAGCAACAGAAAACCTCCTGTTTCTTTCAAAGAAGGTCCTCTCAGGAGGAGTGCCCTCCTCTGTCCCCGGTGGACAGCAGGGTGTGGGGTCAGTGTGGGAGCTGCAGGGTTACTGAGGGCAGGGGTGGGGGATGGGGGGTGGGGAAAGGATTTGCAGGCTGTGGACATGTGGGGTCTGCGCAGGCTTGGTGAAGTGAAGCCCTGAGCCACCTTGGGGGAAAACCTGGGGTCCTACCTTCCAGAGGTGTCCTCAGCCCTGTTCCTGGCCCTGGTTCAGACAGATGGGTACACCAGCCCCACCCCAAGGGTGTTTAAGGGCTTTAAGTTGGCTGGTCCATCACTACCCATTCTGACTTACTCCTGACCCCTGGCTTAACCTTTCAGTATTTTCTTCTGTATTTTCTACACCCAACCTGCTTTAAAGCTCAACATGGGAGTCGTATGCCAGATCCTTGCAGCTGACCAGATCGAAGCAGCTTTTATGAAGCCTCCTGCCTGGGGGACTGCAGCCCAGGCAATGGCCTTGCATGGCAGGGGCAGGGGAGGAGTGAAGAGAGGGCTGCGTCTTAAAGTTTTGTCTCTAATCTTATAACTTTCCTACCTGCAGGGAAAATCAGAGGAGTTGAAATGATAGAGTGTGAACCAAAAAGAGACTGTCTTAAAGTGTGCAAACTATCCCTATCTTGGAGTTTGATTTCAGGAGGGAAATGAGCAGATCGGGGAGTGGCGAGCCTTGGGAGGTATTAGCTTCCCTGGGACAGTCCTGCCAACAGGGAGGCTCTATCACAGACAAGAGGTGAGCCACAGCACATCCACAGTGCTGCTATCGTGTGAGAAGTTCTAACAGAGGTCGGCTGCCTTTTGGAATCAGCCACTTCTCCTCTGCTAGTGTCAAGACCTAAGATGACCTCAATATTAAATCACTTGAGTTTACACGTCACACCTCCCGGCTTCGTGCATCCATCAGGTGTCTGTCCGACACATTTTTACTGAGCACCAACAGGGGGGGAGTCTCTATCACTGCGAAGGAGTCTCTGCCCGGATCTGTCACAGCCACTTCTGCAAGCAGCTCCGTAGCAGTGCTGAAGCAGTCGTGAGAAAATGGTCCAGCGACATCCTGCTGACAATGTGAGCAGGTCCTTTAGCTGCTTCAGCCGGGCTTTTGCCCGGCGAGCAGTGTGCTGTGGCCGGGCCTGTGTGAAAAAGGAAGTCACAGCTTAGGAGAGGAGTGGCCGCTGTAGCAGTGGGTCATGGGCTTCCTGAGGGTGCTTTGGTTCTGGGTGGCAGTGGGCCATGCAGTTAAGCTTAATGTCTGCTTCTTCCAGGTTCTTTGAAATCTGGCAACATCTCATTTCTTTGTGGCCAGTGCTTGGGCACTGATAAGGTCAAGGGAATATAAATTTCTACTCAACTCACAGCAAAAAAAAAAAAAGGTTTTCCATGAGCCAAATGCAGTAGCAATCCCTGGTTTAAGTTGTGCTGAGGGTGGTCAGAAAGGCCTGAGAGAGACTTTCAAAGGGGAAGGTTATAGGAATAGCAGGATTAGACTTCCCCCATTTCATGATGCAAACTTACGTACATTGAAGAAAGAATCGGGAAGGTTGCCATTAACACCAGCGCAAGGCTTTCTGCGGCTGCTTTGTGCCGGCTCTGGGTAGGAGAAGGATGGCTTTCCTAGGTTAGGAGAGGCTCCGCCTCAGAGGCTGTGATGGTGCCAATGGTTGCTGACTGTCCTCAGCCACCCTCCGCTCGCCCCCATGTTGCTTAGTTTCCACAGAAGCTCAGACAGAGGCGACCCCGCCCCCTGCATGAGCTTTGGAGTGAGGGAGTGGGGTCAGCTGGTGGGTGTTCAATGCCTGCTTCTGAACGACTTCTGCATGCAAGGGAAGAGGGGTTAACCCAGACAATGAGCCCACCAGATCATGAGAACCCACAGCACCTCTAGGAGGTGCAGGTAGAGTTGGAAAGGGCTGTGAGCAGGAGGGAGCTCAGCCTGAGCAGGTGATGTCCTCCGGGCAGCCTCGGGGGCCCTGCAGACCTGAGAGTATGGGATCCTAGTGGCATCCCATCCTAGCCCTCCCAGGATCCTAGCAGTTGCCTGAAGAATGCATAAACCCCTCTGTTTTCTGATTCCTTCCTTGTTCTGCCCTGTCTTCCCTGCATAAGCTAAATGTGATTGTTTGCAAATAAAAGTAGTCCGGCAGCAGAATAGCAGTGGAGAGTCACCTGCTCTTTGTGCTTCAGGCCCCCTCGCAGGGCACCCGGCCGGAGAGCTCCGTGACCTTTAACCCCTACGAGCCAGAGGGAGCACCCTGGTCCTCCGAAAGAGGTGAGAGCCACCCTCTCAGCCCCTGGACATTTCCTGCTGAGTGAATGGCCCCACAGCCTTCCTCATGGCGGGTGGGCCTCCGGGAACCGCTCCTCCCGCTGCTCAGAGTTCCCGTCTCCTCAGTGCCAGCTCTGCTCCAGGTTCACATCCCGAGGGAGTGTCCAGGCGGGTGCAGGACAGCGGGGAGGTGCATCCTAGCAGACGCCTGGGCTGTGGGAATGGCTTGATGAGATCAGTGCTGGCAGTGTGAGACCGCACTGGAGGCTGTGCAGGGAGACCATGCTCCGTGGGCTCGGTGTTCTCTCTGGATTTGTTACCATAAATAGGCCTCCGCACGGCCTTCTAGGGTCTCGTGACCCCAGGACATTTTTTATTGGTGAACTCAGTCTGTTCGCTGCTATAAAAGCCACCCCAAAACTTAGCAGCTTCAAGCCACAGCACTGATTTACGGGGTCTCTCCCTGAATCACCTGTGCAGGCCAGGATTTGGGCCAGGCTTCTGCCAGTCACACTGGCAGCCCGGGTGCTGGCTGTGGTGAGGCCTGGGGTGGGGGGCTGGCCCAGGTAGTCACCCATCTCCACTAGCCTTGGGCCTGTGGCCTGGGCCTCCCACATCCTCAGGCTGTCTCCCAGCCTGGGAGGCATCATGGCAATGAGACACCTGGCATAGCATCTGAAGCCTCAAGAGCTACATTGCTAGCAAATAAGCCACTTGTAACCTCTCCTGAGTACATCACCAGCATCGCTCTTGATAGACGCTGTAGTGCCTATCAGTTACAACAGCCACCGAGGCAGGGGCAACCTGCACCTCCCAATGGAAGGGGGGGTCAGCATTCTCAGAAATAAAGTCACCACCGCCCACCAGGAGGGCCTATCTGTATTCGCCTCTGGTATGTAAGCCCTGTCATAATGAGCAGTCACACAGGAATGGGGTCACTTACCGTAGGCCCTCAGGGCTTATGGCTGCCCCTAGGGGCCGGGGGAGGCCACCTCACTCCCAGCCACATCACTACCCAAAGTGGCCAAGGGTAGCTGTGCATGGCGGGAGGTAGGTGGGTAGATGGCGGGACTTCACTAGGGACCGGCCCCAGTCTGTGCTCCCCACTCTACTGCAGAAGCCCAGAGAGAAGCTCTGCCCATGGACACGGGGGTGTACGAGAGCCCCTACGCAGACCCCGAGGAGATCCGGCCCAAGGAGGTCTACCTGGACCGGAAGCTGCTGACCCTGGAGGACAAGGAGTTGGGCTCTGGCAACTTCGGCACCGTGAAAAAGGGCTACTACCAGATGAAAAAGTAAGTCAGGGCTCCGCCCCACGCTGCTCCGCCTGTGCTTGACCTGCTCTGTTCATTTAATCCCAAGCACGGAGGGCAACACACCGGACCTGAGTCTTTCTGTACTAATAGTATAATTTTTGTCCATTTTTGGTACAGTCACCATAAAAGCATCCATCATGTATATTAAGTATACAGATAATCTATAATAATAAAAGTGTAATATGCTAATTACACCGGATGTCCTTCTGGACAAAGCTGAGGCTGCAAGGGAAGCCCAGGTCCCAGGTGCCAGAAGGAAGCCGGTGCTGGCAGCTGGGGAAAGGAAGGACCACGCTTGCACAAATTTCATGCATTGGGCATCTAGTAATTATATATGTTAGTTTCGAGGTTACACAGGTGTTTTGTAGAGAATTGGAAAATAGAAACAAGTGAAACGTAAGAATATAAAAATGTCATATTTGTATCAGCTAAATATCACTATTGTGAACTAACCATAGTCTATGTGTATGTGTGAGAGAGAGAGAGCTTTATATGCACACACATACATGTGATACTTAATTAAAATGCAATAAATCAGCAACAATGTTGTCAACTTATTCTCTTCAATTTTTTCAAATTGTGTCTCATTTTTCTTATGCAAAAAAATTCTAATTTCAAATATCATTAGTATCATTATTTGCTTTATCCTATAATTTCAAATAATAATACCTATTATGCAATCATTAGAATTGAATTAGTATGTTACTGATATGAATAAAGTTGTTCAATGCTATTTTAAATGTAAGGAATTTGTGTAAATGTTTTTGAGTAGGTAAGTAACATGATTCAAGGATCAAGAATATAGATAAAAATCAACACAAAAGTCTTGCTTTCAATCGTTCTCTTTCCATGCGTGTATACTAGTATATGTGTATTTTAAATATATATTTACTAGAGGCCTCCTTCATGAAATTAGTGCACCCTCTCCAATATGGGACCCCTTGAGGGATATCTGCCTTACATTTAAACCCAAACCCAGTAGGATTGGGCCTAAACAGGCAGTTGGACATCCCTCTCACAATTCAGGAGTGCTGGCTTCCAACTGCTCACCTGCCTGCCTTCCTTATTTCCCCTAACTGCTTTTGCCTGCCAGCCTGATCACCCCCTAACCACTCCCCTGCCATCCTGATTGATGCCTAACTGCTCCCCTATCAGCCTATTGCCCCTAACTGCCCTTCCCTGTGGGCCTGGTCACCCCTCCCCTGCATACCTGGTCCCCACCAACTGCTCTTCCTGCAAGCTTGTCCTCCCCTCCCCCCCCCAACTGCCTTTCCCTGCAGGCCCAGTCACCCCCAACTTCCCTCCTTTGCCAGCCTGGTAACCTTTAACTGCCTTTTCCTGCAGGCTTGATCACCCCCAACTGCTCTCCCTTACAGGCCTGGTCCCTCCCAACTGCCCTCCTTTGCAGACCTGGTCCCTCCCAATTACCCTCCCCTGCTGTCCTGTGGTGGCCATCTTGTGTCCACATGGGATTAGTCATCTTTGATCACATGCGGGCAGCCATCTTGTGTGTTGGAATGTTAGTCAATTTGCATATTACTCTTTTATTAGATAGGATAGAGGCCTGGTGCACAGGTGGGGGCCAGCTGGTTTGCCCTGAAAGGTGTCCCAGATCAGGGTGGGGGTTCCCTTGGAGTGTGGGGTGGCCTAGTCAAGGGGCCTGTGGTGGTTTGCAGGATGGCCACACCCCCAATGACCCAAGCAGAAGCCCTGGGATCTGGGATTTATTTATCTTCTATAATTGAAACTTTGTAGCCTTCAGCGGAGGCCAAGGCAGGCCAAGGTTGCGGAAACTTGGCTTCCTCCATTGCCAAGGAAACCCAAACCTCCTGCTCTCCCCGTGGCCCCAGCCATCTTTGGATGGGTTAATTTGCATATTTAGTCTAATTGGTTGGTGGATGTGGCTTGTGGGTGTAGCAGAGGTACAGTCAATTTGCATATCATTCTTGTATTAGATAGTATATATATTTAAATAATATGTTTATTTTAAAATATATGTATGAATACCACAGTCATTTTGCAAAATGGGCTTAAATTATCCTGTACTAAAGTATACATTTTCATAACTAGTTTGTGCTAGTAAACTTCTGGCTTAACTATATATGCAAATTAACAGAGACATGATTTAGATACACAGCTACAGCTGGAGGTGGAGAGAGGAAGGCCTTGTGAGCCGGGGGCATGAGGCAGTCTTTCAGCATGTGTCTCCTGTCAGCAAACACGGCCGGCCCCTTTCCTTGCATCCTCTGTACTTGTAAGCCTCCCCACAGCTACTTTTCTGTGTCAAGGTCTGACTCAGCTTTCTGTTAGATGCATTTGAAGGTATTTAATGCTTTTGATGTTAATATGTATGGTATAATTTTTAAAGTTTCATGTGCTTACCCCTAGTGTTGGTTGAATATGGAAATGTAACTGGTTTTGCCTGTTACTGATACCCAGCAGCTGGCTAATTTCACCTATTATTTCTGACTAATTATTTCTAATAATTTATCTTTGCAGCCTTCGACCCAGAAATGTGTCCTCTATGGCTAATGAGTTCTATTCCTCCTATTTAATCCTTCCACGTGCCACGTTTCTTTCTTGCTGTGCTATAGCAGCCAGGAGCTGTGGCTCAATGTGGGAGAAAAGGGCTGCAGCCTCCCTCGCAGGCCTCATTGCAGGGAAACGTCAGTGTTTCCTTGCTAGGTGTGTAGCAGCTCACATTGGATTAAGAAAGTTTCCCCTTTTTCTTACCTTTTTGAGAGTTTTTAATCATGAATGTATTTTATTGCATACTTTTTTCTACGGCTGGGATAAACAGCCTTTCTCCTTTATTGTGTAATGTGGTACATAATACACTGATTGGAGGATATATTTATTGATGTGAGAGAGAGAAAGAGAGAGAGAGAGAAGAGGGAGAGAGATGTGATAGAGAAACATCAGTCAGTTGCCTCTCATATGCACCCTGACCAGGGATCGAACCCAGAACCTCTTTGGTGCACAGATGACACTTCCACCACCTGCTACACTAATTGATTTTTCAAATATTGAACCCTTGCATTCCTAGAATAAACTTCTTGTTCATGAATTATATATTCATATTTTTTATAATTTACTCAATTGTTTATTATTTCTCATAGAACTTTTGCATCTTATGTTCATGAGGGTCATCAGTAAATTATATTCTTGTCATTTCTTCGGCTGGCCTTAGGAAAATGAATTGAGGAAGTGTCCTTCCTTTTCTCCGGCCTGGAAGAGGCTGTAGGTATTATTTTTTCCCTTAATCGTTGGGAAGAATTGAGAGTTTTTTGCATGTTAATTTTGAGCCCTCCCTTACACCATACACAAAACCAGTCTGGATAGAAGGCTGATGAAATGTGAAGGTCAAACAATAACTTGTCTCGGGACAGCATAGGACAGACATGCTTCTGTGACGGAGGAGGAGGGGTTCCGGTGCTGCGCTGTGCCTGTCTGTGTGGCAGCTGCCCATGCCCAACTGAGAGGCTCGCTGAGCTCTCCCTGTAGCTGCCTGCGCCTGTGTGAGGGCATGTCAGACCTACTATGCTATTCTTAGTTCTTGCTTTAGTCTCCCATTGTGGAGTTCAACAAAAGAGCTCCATACATCCTGCATTTGTGGGAATCGTATCACAGAGAGATGCAGTTTTCAAATCATTCGCAGTTAAGTTTCATTCATTGATGTAAACCCTGCTGTGTCAGATGTTCTCCAGAGTTCCAGCTTGATCTGTGTGATGTTGTTATTAGAAAATAAAAATAATAATTCATTTATGCAAACTTGTTGAGGCTTGCTCAAAATTCACGAAACAGCTTAAAAGTTTTGTAAACTGAACTTGAACAGCACATGCTTGTTATGTCTGCATCTCTGCAGCAGAGAAATGTGTGTTCACCTACATTACACACCATCAGAGATGGCAAATCCCAGAACATTACCAGGGCCCCTGCTGCCTTTTCTGTCAGGTCTCATTGGAAGTGATTGACTGCTCGTTGTCCTGGGCTTGCTGCTTGGCAGGGGCACTCTGCAGCACCCGCCCGCCCATTGTTTTTAACTAAAGAATCATTGCTCCCTTTGCCTGTGAGGTGACAGAACATTATTGGAAAACTAGTTACGTAAGTTTCTTAGGATGCATGTCCTTCTGTGCTGTCATGTGCAGTTCTAACGGACATTTATCTCAAGCGGGCCTGTTGATAGGTTCTGGTGTGTTATGGCTTCTTTGCAGAGTTGTGAAAACGGTGGCTGTGAAAATCCTGAAAAACGAGGCCAACGACCCGGCTCTGAAAGACGAGCTGTTAGCAGAAGCCAACGTCATGCAGCAGCTCGACAACCCGTACATCGTGCGCATGATTGGGATCTGCGAGGCTGAGTCCTGGATGCTGGTCATGGAGATGGCGGAGCTGGGCCCGCTTAACAAATACTTGCAGCAGAACAGGTAGCTGCCGGCCCGGCGCTCCGCTGCGAGCAGGCGCAGAGCACCTGGGTCCCTAGGAGGCCTCTCTCCATCCTCCACGCACCTTGCCAGAGGAGATAGTTTTTGTCTTTGGATCAAGTGTGTTTTAGCTCCTTTGGGGCAAAAACAAAAACAAACAAACAAAAACCTATAATTTACCAGTTTGGATTTCATTCTCTTTGCCCACTCTGTCCTGGCCCAGGGATAGATAGTCAACTTTAGAATATCTTAGCAGTCAACATCACCTCCTAGGAGAGACATGCTTTTTACAAGAATATTTAATAAGCTTTTTATGGGGATAACCGTGGCATCGTACCTGGCTGGCTGACCTCTAAGTTCTGCGAGTAATTACTGCTGAAAGCGCCACTTGCCGCTCAGTGCTGAGATGGAATAACTCATCGACTAGCCACTGGTTCTTCATCATTTACCACATTGCGTTTCTGCTTAGACTGTGCCTTTAATCTCCATAGAAGGGAGGCCTTGCTCCCGCTTCATCGGGGAAACTGGGACTCAGGGTGGGTTTCGTTTTCCATCCAGTAGTGAAGCCTGGTTCTCCTTTAGCCCGGAATGGCCAGCCTGCTGTGTGCAAGTCATGCAATTCAAAGCAAGCCATGAAAGTTGCACCACTGAGCACCGGGAGGATGGTGCTCATTCTTGAACAGTTGTAGGTTAGCAAGGTCCTTTGTCACCACTTGTGAGTCCTGCTTGAGAAGATCAGGAAGTAAGAGGACCCACTCTGCCTGTGAGGCGCATGGCGGCTGCTCCTACATGGACCCCGTCCACTGTCACTAATGACATGCTTGCCTTGCAGACACGTCAAGGACAAGAACATCATCGAGCTGGTGCACCAGGTGTCCATGGGGATGAAGTACTTGGAGGAGTGTAATTTCGTGCACAGAGATCTGGCGGCAAGAAACGTCCTGCTGGTGACACAGCATTACGCCAAGATCAGTGATTTTGGGCTGTCCAAGGCTCTCCGCGCAGATGAGAACTACTACAAGGTGGGCACAGCTGGCGGTGTTCCCAGCAGCAGGTGGTAGAAATCTGAAATGCAATTGCATCTCCTTTGTATTTTATTATGATAAGATTTCAAGGAGCAATGTCCCTATTTGAAAATAGCTATGCAAAAATGTACTTCTTGAGCTTTGGTTCTATTGTTAAAATGGAGAGACTCTGTCATATCACAACCTGAGATTTACTCAGAATGATATCTTCCAAACCACACTCCTTGGACAAGAGAGAATCAACAATTAAGTGTCAGAAAGAGAAATTAAGAACACAACCCCATTTATAATCATAGCAAAGGAATAAAAAATACATAGGAATAAATTTAGCCCAGGAGGTGAAGTCCTGTGCTCCATGGGAAATCACCTTACCCATCAGAACAGCTGCTGCCAAAGACAAGAAAGAGGCGTGTCAGCGAGGGTGAGGAGGAAGGGGACACCTGGGCCTGCTGGTGGGAATGGGCATAGCCACTGTGGAAAGTCGGATGATGGCTGCTCAAAAATTTAAGAAAAGCATGACCTACGACCCCGCAGTCCCACGTTCCCACATTCTCCTGAAGGAGATAAAATCGCTGAGCAAGGGCGGTCTGTGCTTCCCATGTTATCGCAGCATCATTCACAATGGCCAAGATTTGGAAACAACCTAAATGTCTCCCAGTGGATAAATGGGTAGAGAAAATGTACACACACACATGCACACACACACACACACACACACACATACACTAAAAGGAAATGCTGCTGTTTGCAACAACATAGATGAAGCTTGAGAGCATGATACCGAGTGACATCAGTCAGTCACATGTAAGCAAGATGATTATTTTCATCCCAAAGAAGCTGAGCCCATGGGAACAGAGTACAGGTTCTGGGGCAGGAAGTGGATGAAGGTGGTCAGATGTACAAAATGACCAGTGAGCTCTGGGCATCTCGTAAGCAAGGAGGGTGCTAAGAGAGGAGACAGTAAATGTTCTCACCACAGTAAAAAAGTGGTAATCATATCAGGTGAAGGTCAGGCAGCTAACTATACTGTTGTAATCAGCTCATAAGATATATGTGTATCCAATAATCCTATTGCACAAAAAACAAAAAGCCGAGTTAGAACCCATAAAAGGAGACTAAACACTCTGAGAAGATGGTGACATGAATATTTCCTAAGCAAACAAAGCAAAATGGGGTAAAAGAATAAAAGTTGAATGGATTAAAAAGAAGCAATAAGGATGGAAGCAAATGAGCATGGCCCTCGGTGTTGGTGTGTGGGGGCTGAGGCCATGTAGCACAGAGCCTCAGCTCGCGTGCCCTTTGCCATGCAGCTCCGCCAAGATCAGTCAGATGCTGGCACTGTCAGGCTTCCTCATATGGTCTCCCCAGATATACGTCTTCATAAATTGAAGGTTTTACACCAATATTCAGCAAACTGATTAGTCAACAGAGCCAAATATTAACAGTACGACGATTGAAATTTCTTTTGAGAGACAAATTTTTTAAACTTAAATTTCTTCTAACGCCACTTCTTCAAAATAGACTCGCCCATGCTGTGGTATTTTGTGGAAGAGCCACACTCAAGGGGCCAAAGAGCCTCATGTGGCTCCCGAGCCATAGCTTACTGATCACTAGTTTGGGGCAACCATACATCACACAAGTCTCTTGGCACCATTTTTCCAACAGCAATTTACTCACTTTATGTCTTTGTGTCATATTTTGGCAATTCCTACAATATTTCAAACCTTTTGATTATTGTTAGTTTTATTATGCTGATCTTCCATCAGTGATGTTTGATGTTGCTGTTATAAATGCTTTGGAGCAACACGAACTGCACCCACATAAGACAGCAAACTTAGTAAATGCGGGTGTGCTCTGATTCTTCAGCGACCAGCCTCCCCCTCGTCTCCTTCCCCCTGGGCCTTCCTGTCCCTGATACACAACAATATTGGAATTAGACCAACCATTAATGCTGCAGTGGCCTCTATGGCTGCCACAGACAGTGGCTCCTCGGACGGACCTGGGCAGAGAAAATGAAACCTCCTGTCACTGGGAACATTCGCGATTCCTGGGAGAGCCAACATGTCAGCACCGCAGGAGTCTGGGAGAAGTGGGCGGGTGATTGCAGGGCCCAGCTTCGGTAAGGAGGTGCCTGCAGACGTGGGGGCAGCGAGGCCAGCCCCAGGGGAGCTGTGGCGGGAGAGCGCTGCGATCTTGTGATGGAACCTAAGGGTCGGGGAGCAGCGGCCCATGGATGAGCAAAGGAAGTGGTTGCTTGAGACAAACCGACCCCTGGCGAGGAGGCCACGGAGCCTGTCGCAATGACAGCCAAGGCTTTAAAGTCTCACGTGAACTTAGCTGGGGAAGCTGCCACAGGTGTGAGAGGGCCACCTCCAACTCTGAATGTTTTGTGGGCAAAATGCCATCACTCAGTAGCCAACACTGCAGAGAAACTGGTGTGAGAGGAAGTCAATTGATGCAGCCAACTTCACTGTCGTCTTACTTACCAACCCTCCACCCCGCAACCTTCAGTCACCACCATCCTGATCAGCGAGGAGCCATCAACATTGAGGCAAGACCCTGCACCAGTGACAATTCGCACTCGCTGAAGGCTAGAGGATGTTTAGAACATTTTAGATGTAAAGTATTTAATTAAGGGCTGTACACTGTTCTCTTAGACTTAATGCTTTTGCACACTTAGTGGACTGCAGTATAGTGTAAACGTAACTTGTGTGCTTTTGGAAACCAGAAGGTTCATGACTGCCTCTGCTGTGGTGTCCAGAGTGGAACTCGCCTCACACATGGCAGCCCTGTCCATGGAAGCAGGTTGTATAATGACAAAATCCGGGAAGCCCCTACTGCCTCTTGGTGGAGGCTGGTTAAGTTAGTTGCAGGAGATTTATGTGAAGCACACTATTAACTCTTCTAAAATTGACTTTATTTGCATGAACTGATGTAGACATATATCTAAGACACAGGATTAGTAGAAAAATTAAAAAGTAAAGTGCCTCTAACTTTATAACCCCTAGAAGCATATGTTCCCTGTTCACACTTGTATATGTATTTTTCTGGAAGGATTCAAGAAAAGCTCTCAAATGTGATTGTCTCTGTAGACTAGAAGAAGGAGGTGGTGGTGGGCCCAACTTTTGAAAATCTAAATATGAAGATAAAGCAGAACATGGAGGAGACAGAGCTGTGATCAGTGTGGCACCGAGCTTCCAGGCACCTGTGGTCTCAGATCCATCCCCCAAGTTGCCCCTCCCGACCCGCCTCCCTCTGTCCTGAGACTTCTCCAGATTAAAGTGACATCCTCAGGCAGCAACAGGCTTCACAGACCCCAAGCCCTAAGCAAAGGCCTGTGAGAGGCACAGTTTGGGTCACTACCTCCCTTAAAATGAGGGCATTTGAAATGATATTGTAAGCAGCCTGTGCCAAACAGGGAGTGCTGGCTCAGAGCTGCAGACAGTGCACTGAGAGCCACCGGGCTCCTGGCATGGGACCAGGACACAGTGTTTGGCAGGGCACACCTTGTGACTGGTCCACGGCTGTGAGGACCAGAGGAAGAGGTGAGAGAAAATGACTAAGAGACACACAAAAGTCTATCTCAATCATTTAAAAATGTATGTGAAAGTGAAAAGTTTAAGATTAAAGGATTTAATCGTATGTTTAAGGTTCATACCAATTACATGCATACATGCATGTGTGCATACACCCCCACACATAGCACATGCATGTATGTGCATACGCATGGTGCAATGAGTCATGATTTCATTATTTTTTTAAATTGTGGTAAAATATCCTTAACATAAATTTTACCATCTTAACTATTTTCAGGATTACGGTTCAGTGATGTTAAGTACGTTCATTTTGTTTACAACTAATCTCCAGAATTCTTTTCATCTGACGCAGCTGAAACTGTGCTCACTGAAAACTATGCCCTATCACTCCCTCCGCACCGGCCCCTGGGCCCTCCCTCTACTTCCTGTCTCTTCCTCGGACTACTCCAGGGCCCTCAATGACTGGACTGGTTTGTTTCATTGAAAGGGCCCCTCAAGGTTCATCCATGCCGTCGTGTGTCAGAATCCCTTCCTCCGGAAGGCTGGTGACATCCCCCTATAGGTCGAGCCCATTCTGTTTGTCCTCTCTCAGTGGGCATTTGGTCCATGAGCAGAGCTGAGTGGACACGAGTTTATTCTCACGGAAGTTCTCCGTTTGCCTTGCTTTCAGGCACAGACGCACGGGAAGTGGCCTGTCAAGTGGTATGCCCCCGAGTGCATCAACTACTACAAGTTCTCCAGCAAGAGTGATGTCTGGAGCTTCGGGGTGCTGATGTGGGAGGCGTTTTCCTATGGGCAGAAGCCATACCGGGTTAGCCTCTGCTTCTCATGTCCTGGTCCTCCGGCCTAGTTCTATCTGAAAAGATGAGCACCTTACCACCATAGTGTTGGCCTTCCTTCTAAGGTTTTGCTGTCTTTTGATGGTTAATAGGCCCTCCGTTTATGCTAAACTGCAAGAGAAATATTTCATGCTAGCTGAACAGTACATCTTTCTTTCATTGTATATTTGCATGTAAATATGCATAAAATGTACCCAAATCAACATTAATTAAAATTGAAAGTATGGCTATTTCCAGTACCAGATTGGCAGCTCCTTACATTTGTTGGATGCTTTTAAACTGAGGTACACATGCCAAAAAGGGTGCAGTTGCTAGGATGCAGCTTATGAACTTTCACAAATGGAACATACTCGTGAAAGCAGCCCCAGATGAAAACAGAACGGAACCCAGCTCTCCTGCCCCTGCACGCATGCCTCCTGCCGAGGGCTACCTCATTGACTTGTATATCTTAGCTAGATGCTCCTGTTTTTGTTCTTTTTATCATTGAAATTGCACTTCATGTACTCTTGTTTAATTGGGGATGGCTTTGTGGCTTTGTTGTGTTTTGCTGAGTGCTATGTTTAAAAATCTCAGGTATATTTTGCATGTTTTAGGGGATGAAAGGAAGTGAAGTGTCTGCTATGCTGGAGAGAGGAGAGAGGATGGGGTGCCCTCCAGGGTGTCCAAGAGAGATGTATGAGCTGATGACCCTGTGCTGGACCTATGAGTAAGTACCCCACTTCCTGCCATTCATGCAGCCCATCGGGACTCAGCGTGCCAGGCTGTCTTCTCCTGGGGCAGGATGTGTTGCCTCCTACACCAGCAGGAGAGCTGCCTTGCTTTCTGGACTAGGCACTTGTATCCTTTGGCCTAAGACTAAGTTTATACAATTACTCTAATCCCGGAGGCCACATTTTTAATGTATATAATATTGGTGGGGGCAGGGAGGGACATGGCCACAATAGAAAGATGTTCCCACATCTGGTCTGGTGTTTTGGACCATTCTTGGTGACAGAGGATGAGGGGTACTTGGAGGGAAATGTGTATTTTCCTAGTTCCTGGCCACCTTTTGGGGTAAGGTGTGGCCACGATGCTATGAGGTAGCACTGCCCAAGGAGTGCCCCAGACCTGGGAGTGGTGGTCCTCAAAGTTGCCTGGAGCACACATAATCTTATGGCAGCTCAGCAGGAATGGAGACCCATCATACTTGGGGACTAAGGAAGGATCACACCTAGGGACTGGGAAAGGATCACACCTGGGGAGGCATTCATATTTGCAATAGATTTAATAACTTGGGGAACTCTGCTCTAAGGTACAGTGGCTAGTAATGCTGGAGCATCCCTGGAAAGGGGTATTGCAGGTGCTCGCTGGCACCACCTGGGACTCTGAAGCTCCCATAGAGCACCACTCCCTGACAGCTGGGTGTGCACATAAGGGTCTCACCGGGGTCTAGACGCAGCATATGGTCAGCCCCAAAGGGACAGGGTGGTATGTGCAGTTGCTGGTGCTGACCCGCTCAGAGAAGGTCCTTCTGGACCAAAGCTGCCCACTGATCCTGGGGAGTTTCTTGAACTGGCTGTCTGTGCCAGCAGGGAGAGAGGCGGGAAGGAGATTTTAGGTGGGGGTGTCCATCTTTGAGTCTTGATTAACTGCACCCCACGGGGCCCACACTAGAATCATTAGACTCGTGGACAGGTAGGTCCCAGCCATTTTCAAAGTGGAACTCAAAGATCTGGACTAGACATTGCAGTTGGGGTGGGTCCTACAGGAAACAGAAAACCAACGGTCCTGAGGGGTGTTACCCACCTCCACTGCACGCCTTGCACCTGTGCTGACTCAGGCCCCAGCCTCCTGCCTGGAGGTGCCTCTGAAAGGCAGGGCAGAAGGGTGGACCTGCCCTCTGAGACCCCGGACAGGGAGAGGGCAGCCAGTTTCTCTTGGCAGCTCCTGTCCCCTGTGCAGTCCGGGGAGCAGGGCTTGCCTGGCTCTCACAGGCGCTGCTGTGAGGCATCAGGGGAGCAGAGCAGACCTGGGTGGGGAGATGGTGAAGCCGTTGAAGGGCCTCCAGGGCCCCCGAGCCTGTGGCATTCATAGGTCTCCAGTCTGCCTGCACCTTCATGTGGAAGGTTGCATGTCTCTGAGAGAGATGAACATTGAGCCATTCTGAGAGAAGTAGGGAAAAGAATTAAAATGAACTCTAGGGGAGAAGGTTAAAGCTAGTGTTTTGCTCTAAAGGTGAACCCTGACGTGTTTATTTCTGTCGAGTGTTCTCCATGGTGGATGCTGACCAGTGAGGAGTGGAAGGGTGTGTGGGCGCTCAGGGGTAGGGCATTAGGGAATGTGGGCTGGGGGTGGTTGTGATGCAGCAAGGTACTCCGGCTTAGCTGGTGGGGCAGGAGGGGGAGTGGGAAGGGGGCACGGTGATGCAGTGAGGCACCCCGGCTTGGCTGGGACTGGGGGTGATGCAGTGAGGCACTCCAGCTTGGCTGGGACTGGGGTGATGCAGTGAGGCAACCTGGCTTTGCTGGGACTGGGGGTGATGCAGTGAGGCACCCCGGTGTGGCTGGGGAGAAAGGGCAAAGAGCCTGGACCAGATCTGCTTGCCGCCTTTGTCCCCCTGGAAAACACAGCTCTTCATGCTGCTGCTGCCAGGCCCAGGCACGGAGTGGAGGAGGACATGGCGCCTGGAATTGGCGGGAGGGGCAGGTGGAACCGCTCTGAGACAGCCCTGGCCCAGGTGCTTTCCAGCTGAAGACTGAGGTCACAGCCCCAGTGAAGTCCGGGCGGCAGGTCTCCCAATCACGCCCACCCAGTGATGCTGTCCAGAGATTCCCATGCAGACCTCTCCTCTAGGAATTGGCAGCAGGGCCCAGGTGTCAGTGGAGGAGAAACAGTGATGGTGGCCATGCCCCAAATTAGGAAGGACAACTTCTTGTCAAACTTAGATTCTTTTCCCCACAAGCTGGATTTTGGAAGGTTAAAGGTTTTTTATGGATGACGCAGGATGCGGTGCCGGTCAGGGAACAATGGTCAGAGACTTTGTGTAGCGGTAAGTAGTTAAATGATGTACAATTGAATGAAAACAAAACACACAAAAACCATTTTGGGAGCATGGCGAGCCAGGAGGCCTGGGAAGCGCAGGAGCTGGCGATGGGGAGTCACCTCGGCAAACCTCACGAGACCCCTGCCGCCACATAGGAGCCTGTAGGTGAGGAGGAGCAGCAGGCAGTAACCAATCAGCTGTGAATCAGTGCCTTCCACTGCGTGCTCTGAAAGGAGGTGAGCCCGATGGCGCTCAGAGCCCGAGGACACAGGCGGGGGCCTGTGTGTGAGGACCCCCATGTTCACGCAGTTATGCCCAGAGGAGAGGAAATGGCTGCCTGGGCACGATGCCTCGGGAGCTTCCAGAACCTGGAGTCAGTGAAGCAAACACAAACCACCCCTTTGTAGTCTTCAAGCTCTCCTCCATTGTAAACAGTCAGCCATCTTCTCTAAGGTGATCGATTTTTATTGTTTTATATGTTTTTATTGACTTAGTTAGAGGAAAGGAGAGGGATAGAGAGATAGAAACATCCATCGGCTGCCAAGAAGGTAGATTTTGATAGGTAGGTAGGAAGGAAGGTAGGTGGATAGATAGGTAGGAAGGTAGGTGGGTAGCTAGGTAGGTAGATAGATAGGCAGATGGAAGGGTGGGTGAATGGGTGGATAGAAAGAGGAAAGACAGATGGATAGTTACATTGATTGGTAGGTGATGGGTGAAAGGATAGATACCTAGGAAATAGGTAGATCAAAAGCTAGCTAATAGGTGACAGATAATAGATCAATAAATAAATATGTGATAGGTGGGTGATGGATACATATGGTGGGTTAGATAGATAAGTAGCAACTTACACAAAAGACTTGTACACACACCTCAGGTCTAAGGCAGACTCCCCTGTCCACTACCCTTCATTTCCTGCACGTTGAGAGACCCCTTCTCAAAGGCCACACTTCTGAGCGGGGCAGTACTGGGCCGGCAGGAAGCAACAACCCCCACACAAGCATGTGATGGCACATTGTGTTGGGCTCTGTGGAGCCAGGTGCAGGGGGGACGGGGTGGGAACCAGGTAGGGTCACACTTCTGTTAGGTCCATGTTGGCCCTTTGGACAGGGTTTCCACTGACAACTGCAGGATAGGGAGCTTGGAGTCAGGAAATGAGAGGGAAGAAGGGGTGCGCTGGGCACAAGGGGAAGTGTGGACAAAGCATCGGGCCTAGGAGGGTGGAAGCAGCACAGCCCAGGATACGCGGTGCCCTCCTCTGCCCAGGCTCAGGTGGTCCTGGGTTCCTCCCGGCAGCCCGGCCCCTGGGACACCCGACTGCTGTCTTCCCTGAGGCCCAGGCTGTGTTCCGTTTCTCTACACGAGTTTCTTGGTGCTTAGCTGCCGGTGAATGAAACCCACACAGCAAGACTCAGGCCTCCATAGTGAGGCCAGAACTTTCTGTTTTGCAAAAATGATCAGTGTGTTCCTTTGGGAGCAGGACTGAGGCTGTCTGTCTGTGTGGACACAGTTTCTGCCTATGTTTCTGCACCCTGGGCTTGGCCATCACATTTCTTCCTAGACCACAACCTGGTGGCCAGGGACTCGGCCACAAGGCAAGACCAGGTTCCAGCCTGACCACTGCGGGCTGGTATTCTCAAGCAGTGTTGCTTGCTCTTGAAAGCTATAGGTCTGGAATAATATCATTTTTTTAAATATATTTTATTGGTTTTTTACAGAGAGGAAGGGAGAGGAATAGAGAGCTAGAAACATTGATGAGAGAAAAACATTGATCAACTGCCTCCTGCACACCCCCCACTGGAGATGTGCCTGCAACCAGGGTACATGCCCTTGACCAGAATTGAACCCGGAACCCTTCAGTCCACAGGCCGATGCTCCATCCACTGAGCCAAACCCGTTTCAGTTGGAATAACATCAGTTTGTGATAATATCAATGAGGTGCCAGAGGATCTAACTCTGGCTTACAGCAATTAGTCTGTGGTCAAATTGGTCATATGGTGTTTCGCTTAAAGCCACAGAACCACATGCGGACTTACTCAATGATGATGCCATTTGACTAAACAACACATTTTGGTTCTGTAGAAACCGCCCGCCCTTATATTGGTGGATAATCCTTGGGTCTGTGGCATGCTTCCTAGCTGTTCTCATACCTAGACTGAACCTTATAAAATTATAGTCGTAGGTCAAAAAGGTTGACTATGGACAGTTCATAGTTTAATTTTAAGTTTTGTTTCACTTATTGGGCATTTTACCCACTTAAAATATAGAAAAAAAATCTTACAAAATAAGTAAAATTATTTCCAAACAAGGATAGGTTCTTGGAATTTTAAGAAATACTTGCTGGCAATAGGTCCTGTTCAGTGTGCCTGTGTAGAGCAGAGATGTGTGACATTTGTTCAGAAAATGCAAATTGTGAAAGGCTTTTTCCTGGGGTTTACTTGTTGCCATTACAGCACCTGGCAAGTGACGAGAGGAAGGCCCTGCTGTGCTAAGATGATGACCAGGCCTGAGTCTCTGCCTCTGTCAGATAGGCTTTGAGTTTTGATAAGACCCTTATCAACAGCACATGAGCCATCCAGTTCGGATGTGGAAAGGGACAGTCTAACTGTGGTCATTTTCTTCTTAACATGGTTATCAGTTAAACGTAAAGGTGTGTCTGCAGCATGTTGACCAATGATATCTTCCAGACATGGCTATTTTGCTACATCCTGGGTTAATGGATCTGGAGTTCCCGTGCAAAATTCTCCAGCTTTAAAATGAAATGAGCCATCTGAGTCTTGCTGAATGCAGATTGGGTTCTGGAGGTCGGCAGCCTGCTGTCCGTCTTCTTTCTGCTGATGGAGGACAGACACCCACGGGCTCGGTGTCCGGGGCTGGGAGCGTGCACTTGTTGAGAGCCACAGGCTCTGGAGGAAGCCTCCAGGAGGTGCACAGTCTCCAAGGTCCCACTGTGGCCTGCTTGCCACCGGGCGACAGACCGCTAATGCCTGTCTTCCCTTTCCAGGGTGGAGAGCAGGCCTGGCTTCGCAGCGGTAGAGCTGCGGCTGCGCAATTACTACTACGACGTGGTGAACTAAGATTGACCTGTGAGCAGATGAGGCACAGACCAACCTATACAGTCACTGACTTTGAGTCTCCATCTCCCTCTTCCCATCGGGAGAGCCAGCCTCATGGGATATGCCTGACTGTGGTCCCCAAAGCCCGTCCCAGACACACCCTCCACAGAACAGCCCGGGAGCGTGGGAGAGCAATGGACAGCAGGGCAGAGGGGCCGTGGATTCCTCCGCGTTTGTCGTGTGTGTGGCTCCCCGGAGGTCATCTGGAGGTTCTGTGTCCCGAGTCCTCACTGTCTTTCCAGTCCTTCGGCTCCCGGCAGCACCTGAAGCCGCCCAGAGGCACCCCATGTGAACTGAGTGCCCTGTGCCACGTCTCGGCGTGCCCGGGACAGGGACACCGATGCGGCCGTGAGGCAGGAAGTGGGAGGAGGGATTTGGCTGGAACATGCCACCGGACTCGCCCTGGCCCCAGAAGCTTTCCCGATGGTAACTTAATGCTTTGAGGCTTTAACAAATCACTTTCCAGCAGTGTCTAAGGTGTAGCCAGTCAAGGGATCAAGTCGGGACGCTGCTTCTGCTCTGTGCCCTCTGAGCTGGAGGCTCTCATCTGCTGAGGGGTGGCTATGGGAGGGGTGGCCTGGCCCTGGAAACCCTCTGCCGAGGCTACTCTGAAGACTGTCCTCACGCGGAGATGGTAACCTCCAGGGAAAGGCTGTCTGTCACCTCCAGCAGATGGAGGGCAGACAGCCAGCCGCCACTGCGTGGAGCCCGTACCGCCTCTGCCTTGGAGAGGGTGCCGCCGGCACTCTGCATGTGTCCGTGGTGGGGCCACCGGCCAGGGCGGGTGAAGATGAATCTCTAAAGAAGGTGTGAATTCATAATAAAACTGCAGACCTAACCCTAACCCTAACCCTAACCCTCACCACAAGCAGGCTTTTTGGATATGATTTGGGGCTGAAGATATAAAACCCAAGAACTATCTTCTAGTCCCCCAGTCTTAATTAATCTGAAACCAGTGTTTGATTTTACCCAATAACAGATCTGGGTTTGGCTGTGGCTTTTGGAAACGAGAGCTACTTAGCCATCATTGTTGGGTCATCAAGTCACACCCTCAGACCGCCTCGTCTCAGCCCGCTCACATGTTGCAGGGGTGCGTCCTGCCATGCGCCGCCGTGGGGCCCTTGCTCCTAAGGGAGCCACTGGGGAATGCAGCAGGGCACTGGCCTGGCAGGAGACATCAGTCATGGGCTCCTGTTGAGAAACTTCTAGAAACCATTCCTTCTTCTAGAATTGTGCTACCTGGTGGTTTAGTGATTTTGTGAGAGAGGATTCCTATGTGCTGAGCAGATACTCAAAGCAGTGGCAATACACAGTGTCCCTGGGATTTAAAGGCTCCATGACAGAGCCTCTGGTCAGGCGGAGAGGGAGGGCTGGGCGCAGCAGGGAGGGCCTCCGCGGAAGGCAGCACTTGGTGTTCACGCGCCTGCTGCCTTCTCGTGAGCCGGGCCACGTCCTCACTGGCCTGGCTCACTCATGTGCTTCCCACGCCGGCCCCTGTTGGGTGGGAACAAAGGGCATCCCGGACAGAGAGGCTCCCCAGGCCAGGCCACCAACCCCGGAACCCAAGCGAGCAGAGGTCTTCCTCAGAAAACTGCTGTGCCTGGAGCTCCCGTGGCGTTTCCTGCAAGCGTGCCCCTCCCGCACCTGCTGCCCTCTGCCCACATCCCTCCCACCAGCCCTGCAGTGCCCATCCAGTCAGAGGGGCCCGGGGCTGTTCTTCAACTGTGACTTCCAATAAAGACTCAACACTGGCGGTGTCTGTGGATGTCACTAGAGCGCAGAGGTGGGTCCCCCTGCCCAGCAAACAGTGACAGCAGCGGCGCCCACGCAGCAGGTTACTTATGTGTCATGCGTCCCTGCCGTGCCCTTCAGCGATGGGCACAGCTCTCCGAGCCAGGCTGTGAGCCTCGCCGTTCACTGAAGGGAAAGGTGGCTCTCATGGGCCTGGTCCCATGACCCTATTCAGAGCACGGGATCTGCCTGATGAGGGCCTGACAGCCACGTCCTCCCCTCACGGGAGACAGACAGGCCACAGGGCCCAGCAGGTTGCGGATGTGAGGCTCCCTCCACGCAGGCAACACACAGGCAGGTGTGAGAACGCGAGCTCCTGTCGCCTCCTCTTCCAGAGGAGCTTGCCTCACGCACCCCGCACCCATCACCTGGACACATGCGGAACCGTGTCCCAGTTGGTGACGAGGGCCAGTGTGAGCCCGCCAGGACCTGCTGGTGGCTGCAAGGCAGTACCTCCTCTGGGTCTGCACAGCCGCCGGGCGGTCCCCTGCGCCCACGCCATCTCAGTGGCAATGGCCTGGGAACTGCAGGCACTGGGACGGCTCAGAGGAGGGGCTGGCTTTAGACTTCAGCCCCAGGGAGAGCAGAAGCCACTGCCTTCCTGTGCGAGGTAATCCTTGGAAGTGGTGACAGGAGGTGGCCTCGGCATCCATGAACTCTATCCCAGGGGAGGTGAGGACCCAAGCTTGTCTCCCCAAGGCCATGGCCTGGAGGGCCCGTAAACATGCCTCTTTCTGGGGAAGGCTGCTGGGAAGTCGGAGGCGGGGCTGCCTCCCAGAGTCCGCGGGCTTGGGGTTCGCTGCGGGCTCTTGGAGCGTCGCTCCCTTCTCACTTGGCTGGTGGCCCAGAATTGAATTCTGTCTCCACTTCAGGGCAGACAGTCCCTTAAATCAGAGCATTTTCTCAGGCAGAGCCCTCGGGCCCCGCCTAGTCCTTCTCCTTCTCCACCGAGAAGCCCGAACCCTGCCAGGTGTCCTCCAGGGAGCACGAGTCGGACCCGGGCCCTGGGAGGCAGCTTGAGAGCCTCCCTGGGCCATCCCCCTGCTCAGAGTCCAGGAGTCTCCTGACACAGACCTTTATTCACAGCCTCCAAGCTTGGCATTCTTCTGACCTCTGACCACAGAACACCATTTTGCTCAATGCCTGTTGGCAAGAGAGGCTGGTTTCCTTGGACCCACGGCACCCACACGCACACCCTGAGGAGGGGACTCTACAGAGGTGGACACTGGGAGCGTGTCCTTCGTCCTGCCCCTGAAATCAGCCAGGGAAGCAGGGAGCCAGCCTGGCCTTCAAACTGAAAGCAGCTCTGGGTCTCAGTGGTTGTTTGCACATCCTGTCCTCCATTTCTCCCTCATACACACACACACACCTGCCCTCATACACATGCACACACGCACACACAAACACTCATCTACACATACACATACAGACATACATGAACTCATACAAAGATACACATACTCATATGCAAACATAAAACACACATGCACATACAAACACACATGCACACATAAATACATAAGCATACATACACATACACCTGCACTCATACCCATGAACTCATACACATACAAGCACACATGCATACCTAAATCAACAGACACACATGCACTCACACACAAACATGCACACATGCACTCATACTCATACACACACAAACATGCACATTCATAAACATACACCTATATACATGCATGCACATGCATACATAAATATACATGCATGCGTACACACACATACATATAATAATCGTGTCCTTTAAGGAAAAGCGACAGCACTGTGACTGCCCAAGGCAGTGAGTTTCACTGCCAAGAGCTCTTTGTATGGCACCCACTTCTAATGTTGCAGAGCGCCTTTCCAAAGCCTCCGTCCTGTGCCCTGCACCCCAGCACAGCCCAAGGGACCCAGTGCCTCTCACGTGTCCAGGCTCTTGGACGGTCCTCACCAGCCAGATGGTGCTCAGCCCGCATGCCACTTGGCCAGGGACATGTCCGGTAGATGAGGTGTCTCACAAGGCATTATTGCACCAAAGCATGACCTCATACTGCTGTAACCCTAACCCTAGTCCTAGCACAAGATTTAATCCTAACCCTAACCCTAACCTAGCCCTATCCCAAACCTTAACCCTAACCGTAAACTTAACCTTAACCCTAGCATTAATCCTAAAGCTAACCCTAACACTATCCTAGACTTAGCCATAGCCCTAAAGGTAATCTTAAACCTAACCCTAACCCTTATCCTAACACTAACCCTAACACACACTCTATCCCTATCCCTAACCTTAGCCCTAACCCTAGCCCTAACCCTAACCCTAACCCTAATCCTAGCCCTACACAAGCCCTAACCATACCCCTAACCCCGACCTTAGCTGTAGCCCTAGTGCTAACCCTAACCCTAGCCCTAACCCTAGCCTTAAATATAACCCTAACACCAGCCATAACCCAAACCCTAGTCCTAGCACTATACTTAATCCTAACCCTAAGCCTAACCTTAACCCTAGCACTATCTATCCCAAACCTTAACCTTAATCCTAAACTTAGCCCTAACCTTAGCATTAATCCTATTGCTAACCCTAGCCCTTATCCTAGCCATAACCCTAACCCCAACCCTAGCCCTAGCAGTAACCCTAACCCTAGCTTTAAACGTAATCCTAACCCTAGCCATAAACCTAAACCTAGTCCTGGCCCTAGACTTTACCCTGACCCTAAACCTCACTGAGCCCTATCCCAAACCCTAAACTTAATCCTAAACTTAGCCATAACTATAGCATTAATAATAACACTAACCCTAACACTAACCTTAAACCTAGCCCTAACCCTAACCCTGACCCTAGACCTAACCCTAACCCTAACCGTAACCTAGCCAGAAACCTAACCCTAGTCCTAGCCCTAGATTTAACCCTAACCCTAAACCTAACCCTAACCTTAACCCTAAACTTAGCCATAACCATAGCATCAGTCCTAACACTACCACTAATCCTAACCCTAGCCCTAACACTAACCCTAACCCAGTCATAAACCTAGCCCTACCCTACCCCTCATCCTAACGTTCACATAAATCCTAGTCCTAGTCCTAAACATAACCCAAACACTAGCCTTAGCCCTAGCCCTAACCCTAACCGTAACCAAAGCTGAAACCCCAATCCTAGTGTTAGCCTTAGCCCTAAACTTAAGCTTAACCCTAGCCTTAAGGCTAACACTAATTCTAACCGTAACCCTAGCCTTAACCATAACCCTAACCATTGCACAACCCTAACCCTAGTACTAGACCTATCCTTAACCGTAACCCTAACCCTAACACTAACACTAGCTCTAACCCTAAACTTAGCCTAAACCCTAGCCTTAACCCTAAGTTTAAACCTAA
>JAAGEH010000025.1:1334356-1386067 GCA_011751065.1 Lasiurus cinereus
TAAACCCTAGCCTTAACCCTAAGTTTAAACCTAAACCTAACACTAACATTAGCCCTAAACTTAATGCTAACACTAACCCTTACCCTAAATCTAGCCCCAACCCTAGACCTAAACCTAGCCCTAACACAAACACTAACCCTAAACCTAACCCTAGCATGAACCCTAAAGCATAGCTCTAGCCATAGCCCTGACACTAATCTTAACCCTAACCCTAACCCTAATGCAAACCCTAATCCTAACCCAGCCCTAACCCTAACCCAGCCCTAGTCCTAGCCATAAACCTAACTCCAAACCTAGCCCTAGCCTCAGCCCTAATCCTAATCCCAACCCTAGCCACAGCCCTAGTGCTAGCCTAACCCTAGCCCTAACCCTAACCCTAGCCTTAAACATGACCCTAACACCAGCCATAACCCTAACCCTAGTTCTAGCACTAGACTTAACCCTAACCCTAACCCTAACCCTAGCCCTATCCCAAACATTAAACCTAATCCTAAACTTAGCCCTAACCCTAACATTAATCCTATTGCTAACCTTAACCCTAATCCTAGCCATAACCATAACCCCAGCCCTACCCCTAGACCTAGCCCTAACCCTAATGTTAACTCTAACCCTAACCCAGCTCTAACACTAGCCCTAACCCTAACATTAGCCATAGCCCTAACCCTAATCTTAACCCTAACTCTAACTCTAACCCAGTCCTAACTATAGCTCTACCCTTCCCCTAGTCCTAATGTTCACATCAACCCTAGTCCTAGCCCTAAACATAACCCCAACACTAGCCCTAACCCTAGCCTTAACCCTAACCATAATTGTCACCCAAGCTGTAACCCCAACCCTAGCCTTAGCCTTAGCCTTAACCCTAAACTTAAGCCTAACCCTAGCCTTAAGGCCAACACTAACACTAACTGTAACCCTAGCCTTACCCATAACCCTAACCATTGTACACCCTAACCCTAGTCCTAGACCTAGACTTGACCCTAACTCTAACCCAAACCCTATCTCTATTCCTAAAACTAGCCCTAACTCTCACCCTAACCCTAAACTTAGCCTAAACCCCAGCCTTAACCCTAAGTTTAAACCTAAATCTAGCCCTACACCTAATGTTAACCCTAACCCTAAACCTAAACCTAGCCCTAACCCTAACCCTAACCTTAAACCTAACCCTATCACAAAACCTAAGCCTAACTCAAGCAATAGCCCTGACACTAATCTTAACTATCATCCTAACCCAGCCCTAACTCTAACCCTACATTATCACTGGCCATAACCCTAACTCCAAACCTAGCCCTAGCCTTAGCCCTAAACCTAACCTTAGCTCTAACCCTAGCCCTAATGCTAACCCTAGCCCTAACACTAACCCTAATCCTAACCCATTCCTAACCATAGCCCTAACCCTAATCTTAACCCTAACCCTAACCCTAACTCTAACCCAGTCCTACACCTAGCCCTACCCTACTGGTAGTCCTAACATTAACATCAACCCTAGTCCTAGCCCTAAATATAACCCCAACCCTAGCCCTAGCTCTAGTACTAACCCTAACCCAGCCCTAACCCTAACCCTATTCCTAGTGATAGACTTGATCTTAAACCTAACCCTAACCCTAACCCCAACCATAGCTGTAGCCCTGGAGCTATCCCTAACCCTAGCCCTAGCCCTAACCCTAACCCTAATCCTAACCCTAGCCCTGCTGGGGACACACTGGTGTGAGCGCCTGCTGCAGCCTCACTGCCCCTGCAGCCATGGGGGGTGGGGAGGCAGGGCGGGCGCGAGCTCACGGCGAGCACCGCACCAGGTCCCAGAAGGCCCTGCCCAGCACCCTCTGCATCCGCTCTCCTTTCCCCAGGCCCTGTCACTGCAGGTGGAACCAAGCCAAACTTGGAGAGGATGGGAACATCCTGGCTCCTCTCACCTGTGAATGTCCCGCCACTGCTGAGTGACCCGGGTCCCAATGTGGGCAGGAGGCCAGAGATGCTGATGAGGCCACCGGCTGTGCAGACCAGGCCTGGCCACACCCAGGCCTTCCCAGGGGTTTTCAGGTTGCATTTGCTGCATCTGTCTGCACACCTGTGCACGTCTGGGGGGGTGGGGAGTGTCCACCAGGCCTGCCCAAAGCCACGCTTCACATATTCTCCCTTTGGCCTGCACTCTAGCCCAGAACCCCGGCTCATCACTCGTGGTCTGTCCCAGGGAGCCCACAGAGCCCAAGGAGCCTGGCCTGACTTTTCTCACCTCCTGGCCCCAGGGCTGGCATCTCAGGTCCTAGTGCTGTGGCCACAGCCTCCTGGGGCCACTCCCCTGGCTGTGTGAGGACCCTCTCCTCTGGTCCTCAGATACTCATCCCTGTGTGTATCTGGCTCTCGTTCCAAATGTCCCCTTTTCATAAATGGCTACACTGCTCTCCCATGACCCTAGTTACTTCCTATAATTACCTCTGCAGTGCCCTAACCCAAATAAGGACACATCTGTGGGCCTAGGGGCTGGGACTCCAGCTCATGAATCTGGGGGACTTGGCTCAGCCAGGGTGGAAGGGTGCCCCCTCCTCCATTCCCCGCTCATCTTCAGCGCTCAGAAGTGGCTGAGTCCCCACGGGGCTGGACCGGAGCCTTGCTCCCGGCTCAGGGCTCAGTCTCTGGCTGACCTGCTGATGGCCTCTTCTCGCTGGAACCTGCTCCAGGCTGGGAGGGGCAGAGCCTCTGAAGCCTTGGGGCCCTGGATCTGCAGCCAGCAGCCTTCAGGGCCCGCTCCCTCCACCTGCTGTGGGGCAGCCTCACCTGAGACCCTCCGGCTAAGTTCTGAAGTATCCTCAGCCGGAAGTCGGGGTCCCAAGCTCTGGAGAGTGTGGCCACGTCAGGTCTTTGCAGAAGACCTGGGTTATGAGGTCATGAGGGTGGCTCCTGGGTCCTGAACTCATCTACTGAGGGCAAGGGGCCCCACGCTGTGGTGCCTTGGCCTCAGGGGTTTGCCCACCAGGTCTGTGGGGCAGTGGTGCCCAGTGCAGCAGCATGTTCTGGCTTTACCTTCTGACCTCAAAGGGCCTGCACACCTCCGAGTCAGCACCAATCCCCCTCCCCGCCACACAGGCCAGAGATGGAACCCTGTGCTCCCAGCCCCCTCCCCTGAGAAACAGTCTGTGAAACAGCCTGAGGGCTTTGAAGGTTAAAGGAAATGTCACCGAAATTCTGGTACTCAGCCCAGTGTGTGTGGGTGTGAGACAGAGATGAAGAGCTAGTAAATGCACTGGCCGCTGCTCCATGGTTAGGGCATCGGCTCCAGACCAAAAGGGCACATACCTAGGAGGCAGGTTCCATTTCTCCTGGTCAGGGTGCGTTCGGGAGACCAATCGATGTGTCTCCCTCAAGTCAATATTTTTTCTCTTTCTCTCCTCCCCTTCCTTCCTCCTTCCCACTCTCTCAGGAAATCAATGGGAAAAATACCCTCAGGTGAAAATTAAAAATAAAATAAGTAAATAAGTAAAAAAAAGACTAGTCAAAATGGGAGAAAGAAGCAACAGAAAGTGTCCTAGCACCAGAGAAGGATTGGAGCTGGGGCCTGAGGGGCAAGGGACCCCAGGGAGACAAGCCGGGCCCGCAGGGAAGGGCTGAGGTGAGGCTGGAGCCTGAGCTGGGTCCTCCCCACTCCTGGCTGTGGCTTGTGCAGGGTACCCAGCCCAGGTCCTATGTGCCACCCACAGACCTTGAGGGACCCACATCCCGACCCTGCTTCAACACCAAGTCAGCAGCCCTGCACTTGGGGGTCTCTGGAGGAGCCGAGATGCACTGTGTGCAGACACCACACCACAGGGTGTAGACAGACTGGTCACAGACCCAGAGGAGGGAGCCGAGAGGAGGGAGCCAACCTGGGCCCTCAGCTCCGTGCTCTGTGCCTCTATCCAGGCATGGGCCGCGACTCTGAGACGCCATCTGAGGGAGCACAGCCTGGCGCATGCCACAGGGCCCTCTGAAACCCCACGTGGCAGCTACAAATCAGGCCCAGCGCTGGGCCCCTAGGCACCTCGTTATAATAACCTGCGACCAGCAGGTGGGGAGGCCATCAGAGTCCCCTGGAGCTGGGTGGGCAGCACCTGGAGGCCAAGGGACGGGGCTGCCCTCCGGGAGCTGGGCATGCAGAGCAGAGCTCACCTGCGCCACGGCCAACCCTGGGCCACCCCTCCTCAGGCTTCATTTCTTAGGCTTGAGCCTCCTGTGGGTCATGGGAGGGGAGGAAGGAGAAGGAATGGTGGCTGTCTCCCCCGAGTCTCCACTCAGAGGTGGGCCGGAGAAGCAGGCACAGCCAGAGCTGCAGATGGCACAGCGCAGCCACTCCCCACATGTCCACCAGGTGGCAGTCAACACCTGGGCATGAGCTCCTCATCATGGGTCCTGAGGCTGCCGCTCAGGTTCCAGCTCTTTCTGCAAAAGCTAAAAGCCACCAACAGGATGCGATAAGACCACCTATGGCAGGTGTAGGAAGACCTGGAAGTGGTTTCTTTCCAGAGTGAACAGCTGGCAACTGCCTCCTCTTTCAGGGAAGCAATGTCTAATCTCCAATAGGCAATGGCAGTGAAGGACAGAGGTTCCTTTCTTTCTTCCTGCTAACGCTCTGACAGACTGACTTTGGCCTTGCCCATCTTGAGGCAGATGCTGAACAGTTGTGCTGGATGGCCCTCCCCAGGCCTGGAGTTCTCAGGACACATTCCTGGAGAATCACCCCTGGGGAGATACACATAGTCCAGGCCTTGATGGCTGGAGGAAGGGAAATCATGGATTTGCTGGCAGCCACATGTTTGGAGGACTAACCCTTTCTGAGTGTGGGTTCTCAGGAGTGGCACAGGACCCAGGTCAAACGCACCCTCTGTGATCCCCAGGGCCAGCTGGGGACCGCAGCCCAAAGTGCCTGTGGAGGCGAGGACCCAGCCTCGCCCTCATGGCTGCTGGTCCAGCGCCAGGCCAGCTGCTATCCCCCGTTCCCACACAGGAGGCAACGCCAGGGGGAGCTCCTCCTCACACACTCAAGCCATGTTTGAAGCATGTCAGAAGAGTGCCGGGGACACTCCTGGCTGGAAAGACCAAAAGACGTGTTTTCTGCGTGTGGTTCTGCCACCTCTATCCACTGGCTGACCACAGGCCTGAGAGTGGCACCCGAGGCCGGGATCGAGACCCCAAAACAATGGCCTGGTCTCCTGCCCCCACACCTGGGCTGTATATTCACCCAGGAGCTGTTCACAAAAGGGTTGAGGGTCTCCCTCCCACCCTGGATTTTGCCCTTTTGTTCACTCTTGTTAATGCTCACCTGAGAATACTGTCCATAGATTTTTGGAGAGTGGAAGGGAGACAGGGAGGGAAGTTACAAAGTTACATTTTTTTAAAATATGTTTTTGTTGACTTTTAGAGAGAGGAAGGGAAAGGGAGAGAGAGGTAGAAACATCCATGATGAGAATCATTGACCCGCTGCCTCCTGCACAAGCCCTACTGGGGATCAACCTGCAACCCAGGCAGGTACCCTTGATCTGGAATCAAACTGTGGCCTCCTGGCTCATAGGTTGACACTCAACCACTAAACCACACGGGCTGGGCACAAAGGAAGTATTTTTTAGTGTTTTCTGTTGTGAATTTGCCAGGTCCTTTTAATTTCACTCACGGTCCCGTACAGAAATAAAACATGGGCCTGTTCATGAAGCAGGAGGAGGTAAAGCTGCTGGAATAAAAAGTTGTTCTCTCCTCCACAGCCTCTCTCTGGACCTGCCAGGTGCTGTCACCATTAACCCTACACAGAGTGAAAGTGTGGCTCCTGGCGGGCTGTGCAGCGTACTCTGTGCAGGCCGGTCCAGGGCTCAGACAAGGTGCGTCCACTCTCGGCGTCAAGGCTGCAGGTGGTTTCTGTACGCGACCTGAGGAGCGCTCCAGAGCTGCTGCACCACCTGCACTCCCTCCTGACACTGGCTGAGTGGAGGGAGGAGAGACCTGGGAGCACTTCCCAGCATCCCTTCTTCCTGGCATCACAGTCAGGGGTGCTTGGGGAACCCAGGGCCAATGGGGAGGAAGGAAAGAGGAGCTACTATGTTTCGGAGGTGGCCATTGCCTTCCCTCTGCTTCGGAGTTCTTGTTCAAATGGAGAGAGTGGCTTCCTGAAGCTCCCAGGCCTGCTCACCCACGCAGGTGACATGCATACCTGACCTCGCTGGGAGTCTCACTAAAGCCCAGTGCCCGGCTCATGGGATTTCGTGTTTGTGTGCCTCATGACTGGGAGCAGCTAGACACAGCAGACCCCCGCCACGCCCACACGCTTCCGTCCTCACGGGGACTTCATTTAAAACCGGGTCAAGGCTCACATCAACAACTTCAGGGTGGTGACCTGAGAGTGTCAGGCCAAGCGGGGAAGACTGTGCTCCCTGAAGGGGTTCTTCCAGAATGTTTGTAAGGAGCGAGGAACAAGGCCAGAGGGAAGGGACCCGGGGAGAACCAGGTGTCGCAGGTGTTACCAGGGAGTTCTGTGCAGGGCTGGCCCCGCACGCGACCTCTGCAGGCCAAGGCCCGGCTCAGTGGGTTCCCCGCTTGGCCTGACACTCTCAGGTCAACCCTGAAGTTGTTGATGTGAGCCTTGACCCGGTTTTAAATGAAGTCCCCATGAGGACGGAGGCTTGTGGGCGTGGCGGGGGTCTGCTGTGTCAGTGTTAGCCGAGCTGACAGTCCGGCCAACCTCGTTCAGGAGTGCCGATCCGCATGTTTCTCGGGGCCATTTTCTTTTCTGAGAAGTAAGGGCCTCAAGGAGACCAGTGCTTCTAACCGTTTTCACCTTTGGCAAATGCCAGCTCGGACCATGTGTGTGGAAGCACCGTGTGTGAATGGGAGGGGACAGCTAGGAGCGTGGCAGCCCCCCCTCCGCCCTGGGGCGCCCCAGCCCTGAGAGCCTTCCCAGCCCCACCTCACAGGCTCGGCTCTGGCTCCCACGCCCGGTGCCTGGGCTCCGGGCGACCGGCCAGTGAGGGGACCGGTTGGCCATGGGTCATTGCAGGCTCCAGGATGATAGAGTACCTGGGGGACACCCCAACTCGGCCGTCTGTGAAACCCCCTTCCTACATATGCCTCCAGGCATGTTCTAGAAATGGAAGGGTCCTGTGGCAGGAGACTCGCAGGGCCTTGCTCACCCTCGTGCTCTGGGGGAGACAGGACTCCCATCAGTGGCTCCCAGGAAAGTCTCATGGAAGGCAGCTATGGATGACGTAAGGCAGGCGGCCAGCGGGCACACAGGACAGTCCTTTGCTTCAAGTGGGTCTCCTGATGTCAGAGGGATCATTTCCAGGAAGACTGGGCTGAGCTCCAGTCTTGTCTGTGTGCAAGGTCGTAGCACATGCTATGAATTAGCAACCTCAGGGCATTCCATCTTAGAAAACAAACGGCCCCTATGCCCCACACTGCCTGCTCCCTCACTGCCCGGCAGGGCCATGCAGGGGGTGGGAGTGAGCCCCAGGGACCTGCCTCCAGTTTCTGAACTAGAAACAAGTCCAAGCACCTTGTGCGTCTGCCCCCAACACACTGCCCTGAGAGTCCCCCAGAAACAAGAAAATGAGAGTTTTGAACTGCTTTGTTCTCCTTATCGAGGAGAACCTGCAGGTTCCATTTCCAACTCCACTGCTGCTTCTCCACCCAGAGGGCTGTGAAACTGCGGC
This sequence comes from Lasiurus cinereus, assembly GCA_011751065.1. NCBI lineage: Eukaryota > Metazoa > Chordata > Mammalia > Chiroptera > Vespertilionidae > Lasiurus > Lasiurus cinereus. The sequence continues at coordinate 1,342,024 of JAAGEH010000025.1, forward strand.
CCGCACCCTCGCTCTGCCCTAGGAAGCTGGAGGTCACTCACTAGGGGTTGGGGCTGGGGGTGGTCAATGCCAGAGACCTCAGGGAGGCACCGCTCCACCAGCTAGTCCAGGGACGGACCTGCTACCTAGAAATTCCCTGCTACCAAGAATGGTTCTTTCTGTAAGGGCTTCGGAGAGAGAAATTGAATTTCTTCCTCTCAAGAGATTCAGTTTTTATTGAATCAAACCACCAATCACAGCAGTAAACCCAAGTTACCACCTGGAGCGCGGCCGCGGGAAGCTGTCTGTTCCTGTGGCTCAGGAGCTCTAGCCCCATCTCCCATGCTCTCCCCACAGAGCCAGGGACTGGGCTGCCCTGGCCTCCACTTCCTCTGACACTCACATCTCTGTCCTTCTGCAGACATTCAAGGAGAACCGGGATCTCCCCCTTCAAGCCTCAAACGCCCTCAGAGCCGAGGTCCCAATCAGCCAGCCGTTCCACCTGTCCTCAAGCTTGTGGCCTACAGCAGGGGAGGGAGTCAGAGCCCCGAGGAGCAGGCACAGGTGTCCCCAGCCCAGGACGGAGGTGTCTGGGGATGGCCATTGTGCCACCTTTAGATCTACCCTCCTGGCGCAGATGTGTGTGTGTGTGTGTGTGTGTGTGTGTGTGTGTGTGTGTGTTGGAAGTTTCCTAGCCACTTCTTCCCTGCCTCCAGCCCAGAGCCTGAGCGTGGTCAGCAACGCCCGATATGCAGGGCACAGCAGGGCTGTGGGTCGCTGTCCTCCAGGTTCCACAGCTCAGCCCCTGACTCTAATTGTGCAGGTGGAGTCCCTTCTCTGGTCAGTTACTCCAGTAAGATTCTCGTGGTATTATCAGGCGCAGCGGATCATCTGGGCTCACGCGGCCCGCTCAGGGGGGAAAGCGCTGCTGTGTCCACGCAGCCCTCCGAGGCAGAGGAGCGTGCCCGCCCTGGCAGGCTGCTGCTTGAGGGCATTTCAGGTGGAAGCAGTGCTGTCCTCTAAAGATTTTAGACACAAAGCAAGCCCAGCCTCCCACTGCACAGCTGTCAGGACCAGGGGGCTCAGAACCCTTCTGGACGCCTGGACCCCAGCCCAGCCCTGTGCTCTGGCAGGCAGTGCTGCGAGCTCATGAGGACTTAATATCGAGCTAGCGGTGCTGAGGGCACTGCTCCAAGTCCCCCCGCAAGCTGCTGGAAGAGTTTACAGTGAAGGAGGGAATGGGGGGCAGAGCAGGAAAGAAAGGAGTGATGATGACAGCATTCCTGGGGAACGATTTCAGAAAAACCTGCGCACTCAACTCCACCGCTGCTTCTCCACCCAGAGGGCTGTGAAACTGCGGCCCGCACCCTCGCTCTGCCCTAGGAAGCTGGAGGTCACTCACTAGGGGTTGGGGCTGGGGGTGGTCAATGCCAGAGACCTCAGGGAGGCACCGCTCCACCAGCTAGTCCAGGGACGGACCTGCTACCTAGAAATTTCTGGCCAGAAATTCAATTTCCCCACCTAGAGGAAGCCCACACAGGAGGAAACCAGAGAGGCCGTTGGCGCTGGAGACTTGGAACTGGAGTGCAGGCTCTGTGGCTGGCACCAATGCAACTACCCATGTTTTGGCCTCTGCTGAATGTGTGGTGACCATTGGGGTCACCTGGTGCTTGAGGCTCCAGTCACCCCCTCACACAGTGCCATTGGCAAGTCCATTCAGTGAACACAGAAGCAGATGAAGCTGCTGAAGGAGGGAGGGGCCATTCTCCAGCCTGCCCTGCCTCTGCTGGGAGTCAGGCTCGTTGCTGCCACTCACTGTGCCCATGGCAGCCCTCTTGCAGCCAGGCATGCCAGGCCCGTGCTCCTGGAGACTGCCACCTGCCAGAATGCGCCCCATTCCCGTTAGGATCCCCTCTCTTGGGGAGGGTGTCAGGTGAGCAGGAGGCAGCGGCAATACCCCTGCCTACCTGTGTGTGGCTTCTCCTGACTCTTTATGTCGCTGGCAGCCTCGCCAGGTGGTGGTGCCAGGCCATGGGGAGTCCTCTGGCCCGCGCCTGTCTTGTCCACTCCCCCCTCCTTCTGGCCCCCTGCTCCCGTTCTATGTCCCCGTCACAGCTTCTTCCCACAGCACATCCGTTCCTCTGGCTCCCCACTGGCCCCCAGGCAGAGGGTCACATGACCGACAGCCTTCGGAGAGCTTCAGGTTTGCAAAGGGTTTGCTGTGTTTTCTGGGCCTCTGGTGGGAAGGGAGGTGCTGTGGGATGGAGCTCCTGCCTCCTACTTTGATGGGAGAGGCCCATGTGGACAGCATGGGTGCCAGCGGCCTGGGGACTGGGGAGCAAGCTCTCGAAGCACCATCCATGAGGGGCTGGGAGCACGAGGGCTCATCCTCACCTACCCAGGTCCCTCCTCTGATGTGGCTTCAATGCCAAAGCTGCCCCAACACTCAACACTGGCTCCCCAACTCTGGCAGGAGCTGATCGCTGCAGCACAAGCCCTTCTGGCTACAAAGGATAGAACTTCATAGAAAATTGAGGAGGGCCAGAGGGCTGCCCACATCTGAAAGCCCCCTCCATGTGCTGAGGCCCGCCCCGCCCGCCAGGCTTGTAGGAGGAGCACCTGCAGCGGTCACTGTCCTTTCTTTCCCGCGTCTTTGCATCCTCACGTCCTCATGTCCTCGAGTCCCTCCTGGCCTGGCAGGCTTGTCCTCTGGGGATGTGCAAAGTTTGCCTGTAAACAGGAAGTCTGTGTTGGGACAATTGTATCAAAAGGCAAAGCTTGCAATCTACAAGAGAAGAGTGTTTTGGTACAAAAAAACAAGCATTTAAATGGTTTAAAAAGCCAACAGTGAATGCCTTTGGCATAAAGTGCCAATGAGTAGTGATTAAACCGTAGCAGATGAGTGACTGGCCCATCCAAGGCTGGTGAGGTGGACAAGAGGGCAACCCGGGGCCGTCTCACAGCATCAGGGGGAGGAGGCCTGTGGCCTGTGGGGCAGGAGAGCCAGGCTAGAGGCGGCTGGGCGGGGCCACCCCATGCAGCAGCCCCAGGCCTGCCCATCTGCCTCACTCCAGCAAGCCCGGAGCGGGATCCCATGAAGGGGAGTGAAGCGGCCCTCCGGCTGCTGACCAGGAGACCCCTGCCAGCCCTCACACTACCACCCCGGAATGCCACTGGGGGTGCCTGAGACCACCCTCAGTGCTTCTGAGTGCCCCAGAGCCCCGGGTGGCTCAGGCACCCAGAGGCTATTGCTGTGGACAGAAAGGGAAGTGCTGCTGATGGAGAATTGTGTGTCTCTTGGTATGGCCCAGAGGGGCCCAGGCCTCTGGTTAAGTGTTCTGGTGCAGTGCGTCCCCGTGGTGTCCCAGGAAGAGACTTGCTGAGCAGCTGCTCCCCTGACCGTAGGTCTGTGTAAGCAGCTAGGTCCCCAGAAAACGAAAGAAGAGGGTAGGAGACTCACTCTTTGCCTCTGACTATGTTAAAACTGGGACATGGTCTTCTCAGCTCTCAGGGGGACCTATGCCATTGGCACCTGGGTCTCCGCTTTCAGATGTGGGTGGAGCAATACTGCAGTGCCTCCCCCAAATGCTGACGGGAACTCTCCAGCTCCATAATGTAGAGGCCAATTGCTCCAAAGAAATCTCTCTCATTCTCTCTCTCTTTTTCTCCCTCTCCCTCCTCTCTTTCCCCTCCTCTATTCTCTCTCTCCTCTCCCCCCTCACTCTTGTTCTCTCTCCCTCTCCTTCTTGCTGTGTGTGTATATGTGTGTGTATGGGTATGGGTATGTGTGTGTGTGTGTGTGTATTGTGTGTTGTGGACGAAAGGAGCCACATGCTAACCTGACAAGCTCAGGGGAGGCCTGTGTGGCAGTCTTGCAAACTCAGAGACCTAAAATAACCACAAAAGATGGTTTGAAAATTAAATATTTAACTACAAACAGGTTATAGGGATAGTCATGTCCTAGGTCGATATTTTCCCTGACAAAGATCAACTTGGATCTTTTTTACTGAGCCCATTTGTCTCTAAGATAACATATCTGTGAGATGTCTGGGTAACTTGTAGCTTCCTTTTTACCCCGGACCCCAGGGGGCACAACAAATGGCACAGGGACATTGCCTCATTGTCATTGTTATCAAGTTAATTGTCAACTGTTAATTATGTTAAAGTATCCTGTATCCATCTCTGTAAAAGAAGCACATGTCCATCTTTTCACTTTTACCCTATCCCAGAGGTTTCGATGCTTCGCTTTATCCCACCTCCCTAATCTAACACCGAAGGAAGGGAGGAACGCAGCAGCCAGGAAACAGAGGCATACTGCTGAGGGCTTTATGGACGGGTTTTGTAGGAAGCCTAGGATGGGATGTGGCATTGCCTCTGCACAGAACAGGAGCTGAGGCCAGAGAGGTGGTCCTGCTGGGGCGGGGCGCCCAGGGCCCTGGCAGCAGGGTGCACCCGCTGCTGCTCGGCCAGGGACAGCAGCTAAGACGTTGGAGCTAGGCCAGACCCATCTCTCCTTGTGTGGCAACATCGGTGCTGCTTTGGCACACATGTGCTCTGGGGACCTTTTTTCAGGTAAGGCACTCTGCTCCTCTTTTATCCTGTGGCCTGGGCTCCTCCTCAGCATCAGCGCTGTGGCCTCACTCACTAGACAGGAGCCGCCCTGGCTCAGCACAGACAGACCCGCAGACGGGGCTGCTCCACCATCACCTCCCTTCCATCCATGCGCATCCCCGCTGCACATTTCAGACACAGCACGCAAGGCCCCGGCCCGTGTGGAAGTGCAGGAGGACGTACCCCAGCTCTCATTACGAGAGTGTTCGCCTCCTTGGAGCCTGAGAGGGGCGCAGTGAACAGTGTGCCCCCCCTGGGCTCAGCAGCTACCACTGTGTTGTGTCCCCACTCCCTGCTCGGAGCCAGTGGAAAGTTAGCTACAGACATGGCAATGCACTCCTGAACTCCTCAGCTGGCGTCTCCAAGAGACGAAGACATAACCATCGCAATAGTTGGGTTTCCCCAGAGAAACGCCCAGCGGTGCGCAGTAGAGAGGAGGCCTTAAGGAAGTGCTCCGGCTCCAAGGGCTGGAAGCCACACCCTGCAGGCTGGCTGTGACCAGAAAGGCAGTGGGAGTCTCTGAGAAGTCTTGGAGCTGAAAGCCTCAGGCTGGGAACTCCCCCGGGGTTCCCTGGGCAGACTTTGAGCAGAATTCCTTCTTTGGGAACCCTCAGTCTCTGGGTTTAAGCTCTTCAACTGACTGGATGAGGCCCAGCCACAAATGAAAGGCAAGCTGCTTTCCTCAGCGGCCACTGACTTCAACGTTAGTCACGTAGTAACAAACCTCAGGTGATGGTTTAGGCGGGTGTTTGAACAGACACCCGGCCACACAGCCTCTCTAAACTGACACAGTAATTACCCCAATTATAATGCCATTCAAAGTGATATTATTTGATAATAGTCCAAATTTAGAGGTGCATGCTTACTTGGAAGCAAAGGAGAGAATGATATTCCCATAAAGGGAAGGAGGAGGAGGAGGACATGTTACCGCACACTGGCTTGCACTTGCATATAGAGACCGTGGACGGTCGCATCCCGAGGTCTGAGGCCCAGGTCCGGGAAAGGCGAGCAGAAACGGTCACCCAGGGCCTGTTTGGGCTTCTCAGCCATGTGAATGCGGCACCTGTGAAGTGAAAGGAAAGTGGCAAACAGAGCCTGATCTGTCCCGACCCGCGGGTAAAGTCAACGAGGACCCTAGAGGGGGAGTGGGGATGAAAGGGACAAGAGACACAAGGAATGGAGACAAGACAAAGTTCTGATCAAGTCTCGTTTATTCAACAGATGTTCGGGGTATTTATAGAGAGAAGGAATGAGGCCTAGCCCTTAAGGTGAAACACCTGTCCTAGCCCTTAAGGACAAACACCTGGCTTACGGGAAAGAGATAGGGTTTGGGGTAATTGAAACCTAGCCCGAGGTTAGTGCTAACGTGGCTGAAGCTTACTACAAAATGGCTGTCAAGCACAACAAGTTTCCCACACTGATCCTTAGTTTATAAAACAGCAACACAACCATCTTCTTATGTGAACCCCGCTCCAGGGACCCTACACCTCAGTTTGTCGTTTCTCCATTGAAAAGTTGCTGCCCAGCAATTTGAATCCATCATGCGGAAAACCAAGAAAACGAGAAGTAAGAAATGTATGGAATGCTCCCTCTGTGCCTTCAGGGCCAGACCTCTGGCCCTCGGCTCAGCGGCTCAGCGGGTCCCCAGCAGCTCCTGACAAGGCCACAGAGGACCTCCCAGTGGGCTCCCCACACTGTCCTCACTAGGTGGTGCCTCTGACTCTCAGCTGGTGAGAACAAACGTGTATTGGGGAAGACGTGCAAACTCTTGATTCCTGAACCACTCACTCTGTGCCCTGCACAGACTGAGGCCCCTGCCCTGAGGCTGGCTCTCCAGGCTGCGTCCATACACACCAACACTGGGCTCAGCGGTCATCATCCTGCACCTCAGGGCCCTCGCGATGTCACCTGCCGTTCAGTGAGCTTCCTTCCAGACACCGAGTAGCCATGTGCCAACACTCAGCCTGCCTCTCGAGATGCACTTTCACGTCACTCTAACAGTGCCTGCAGGAAGGTGCTGCAGCCCGGCCAGCACAGCTCCCTGGGGGAAGTACAGCTCACACTCAGGGGCCCTGTGAGCTCAGGGTCCTTGCACAGGCAGTGAAGGGGGTCACGGAGCTGCTGCCTCTTCTCTGCGGTGCCTCCTATGCTGAGGCCAAAGTCACCCAGAACCCTCTCGGGAATCAGGCTGAGCCTACCAGGGACTGACACAGAGACCTGCCTGCATGTGGTCTCTCCCATGGGTGGGCCCCTCTGGGATGACTCCGTGGCAGCCTCTGGCTTTGCAGGCCCAGGTGAACATCATTTCCGCACAGCTGTTGGTTGTCAGATCCAAAGGAGGGGTTTGGACCCCCAAAGTCTTGAGGGGAGAGGCAGAAGGTCCCCAGCAGATGAGCTCCAGAACAGTTGATGTGAAATCCATCTCTGAAAACCAAGCTGCACCCTGATCAGATCTCACGTGTTTGGAAGGGACAGAGGACTCACTCTGCACACTCGGAGCTGCACAGGCTGGATCCAGCCTCGACCCAGTGCTGGTGGCTACAGACACACACTCCCTAGTTACATGTCCAAGAGCAATAATGTGCTTGCTCTCTGCACGTGGTTCTGCCTTCTGGAGTTCCCTAGATCAAGTGACAGAAGCTCATTTATTATTTATTCCTGTTATGTTCTAGATATAATTTTGGCTAGTGATCATTTATGATCAAAATGAGGGTAAGAAAGGCTTTTATGTTTTAAACAAGAGGTCCTGTGTACAGATTCATGCACCAGTGAGGTCCTCCTGTCTGGCCTGAGCCCTTTGGCAATCCGAACCCCTCAGCGGGTGTCGGACTGCCAGTTGGTTTGATCAGGCCGAAACGGGCAGTCTGACATCCACCAAGGGAAATATAGTACGCAAAGCAGCAGGCAGCCAGGGAGGAGCCCAAGTTCCGGCTGAGTGCCGCACTGCTCCCACTCATCCTGGGCCCGCTGTGCCTGCCACCACCACCATTCAGTAGCACTGCCACAGAGGCGGGAGGGGCTCACACCGCTGCAGCTGTGCTTGCCAGCCATGAGCCCGGCATCTGGTACCCAGCGATCAGCTGAGTGGTGCTCCCACTGTGGGCAAATGGGGAAGAGCCAGCAGTATTGTGCCGGGCGAGGAGCAGAACCAGAGAGCACGCAGTGGGAGTTCTCTCGTCCCAGCAAGCAGGAAGCTTTGGCAGCCCTTTCACCGCTGGCTCATGTGAGTTAGAAAGAAGGCTGAATGGCTGCATCATAGACCAAACAACAGCGGCTGAAATCATGTGTTCTGTCTCCTGTCAGATGTCAAAGTGAATAGCCAGGCCGACAAGATGGCTCTGCCCTCTCAGTGCGTGCTTCTGTGCTGGGGGAAGCAGCTTCTCCCCTTGCCGGGACTTCCGAGGGGGCAGGCAGCGGGTGGTGGGCAGTGGGCAGCAGGCAGCGGGCGGCGCGGCAGTGGGCAATCCCAGAGTTTCTAAGTAGCTTCACTTCCTCTCCTATCTCATTGGCCCAGGCTGGGTCACATAGTCATCTCCAGCAATAAAGGAGACTAAACATAGTGTCTAGTTCATGTACCCAGTTCAAACCCAGAGGGTTTCCGTTACCAAAAGGAAAAAAGGGAGAATGGATGTTGGGGACAGGGGCTATCTCTGCCCTTCCCAGTTTTCCATAAAGGACAGAGATTATAGAATGGCCATGACAGTGGATAGAGGAGGTACTTGTTATTGGCTATTGAGACCAATCACTATGGCAACCATGCTGTTATCTCTCTGTGCCCTTTGTATAGATGACTCCCCCACCATGCAAGTTTGTGGACTGAATGCCCTCTGTTTCTTGGTCAATGGTTTTTTCTAATGCTGTCAGTCTTGATCTCACCTTCTATGGCTGCAATATGATGGGCATATGAGAAGCTTCTAGAACTATGGCTGACTATTACCTTCCTTCCCAGGGTCCTTTGATGCACACGCAGAGCCAATCTCAGCACATGGTATGTGTTGGGGGCATGGAGTGGGGTGAAGTGCAAAAGTACTTCCTGTCATGTGATGCATGCCATCTGCATTCTCTCTCCTAGACAGATAATAGAGAAATTTAGAAGCCTTCGTGAGAAATAGTGACCTGCTCGGGGTTTACACTCAGATTATTTGAGCAGCTCATACCTGCTGAGGCACCTTGAGAAATCCCGCCCTGGGCTTGCTTCAGGGGAAGAGCGGGGCAGGCCATGGCCGAGGCGCCTGGCCCAGGCGCCGGCTCACCACCAGCTCGCGTAGCACTCCGTTACTTCCCCACAGAATCTGGTGTCACACCACTTGAGCCTCAGTTTGGTGTGAGGACTGATGGGAGAACAGATAAATCAGTGCCTGGCATGTAGGAGAAATGCAACACACTCCATCTTCACCAGACAGGGCAGCATTTAACAAGGGCCACCTGTCGGGCGTGTCAAGAGTCTCCAGACCCCTCCCTGCTGACTCACTGCGCTTTCCGGGTCTCATCTTACAGGAACTGGCATGGGCGAGCCGGGGTGGTCTGCTTAGGGTCATCAGCCCAAGTCTCACCTTAGATATGCACAGTGGAAGCCTGAGGATGGTACCACCCTCCCACCAATCCCTGCCCCCGTGGCTCTAAGCTCAGCACCCCAGGAGCACAGCTGGCAACTGGCGCCTGGCTCAGTGCAGGTAGACCCAGAGCAGAGCTGAGTCTCAGGGGCCAGCAGAGGCGGTCGGTTACGCAGGCACTAGAGACAAAAGCACTGCCTTTGGGAGTCCTCAGCTCTACGTGGCCCTGGTCAGAATCAGGGAGGGGGTGGGGGGGTGGCACGTTGGGCTTTCCATATTTGAGATGCCTGAACCAGGGCATCTGCTCTGACAGTTCCCATTACAACCCCAGGAGCCGGAGTGGGCACCCCACAGACTCTTCCAGGGGGAGGCCCATCCACTAATAGGATGAAGGATCCGATCCCACCCGGTACCCAAATCAAAGGGTGAACTCAGCACATAGGGATCTCAACACCCTTGTGTCAGTTTAAGTGAGTGCACTCCTGCACAGGAGTGGTCCTGCCGGTGGCCCACAGCCATCCTCTCATGTCCATCCTGTCCCCAAGGGGAGCTTTGTCATTCCCATTTTGTACATGAGTAAGAGACAAAACTTGACCAGAACTCAAGGGTTCTTATTTTCAGGGCTATTTAAACCAGAGCAGATGTTTATATTTATTGACCAGCAAAATGTCAACTGTCAAAAAAGGAGAGGGGGCTAAGGAATGGAAGAAGGAAGGAAAAGAGGAGAGGGGGACCCATCAGATGGGACTGACATAGGTTGCCAGTTAGTATTATTTCAGAGATATTAGAAATAATGGTTGCTACTGTTACCTACACTTGCCACATGAGCAGAGTCTGATACAAGAACAAGTGTTCCCATGTCCCAAAGGACAGGTGCCCATAGAACTGCCAGGGGCCCCATTTTTCTAATTCCCAACCCGACAATGACTTGAGCTTATCCACACGTGAAAGCTGTGGGACAAGGCCACAGGCCACGTGGCTTCACCACCAGCCCCTTCACTGCTTCCCACAACAGTCCCTCATTTGCCTCAGATGACACCCAAGGCTCTTGAAAGCAAATTGTCCTCCTTTGGGCCTTTGAGCTACCAAATATGTAGGGACAAAAAGGGGCCACACGCAAAACCTGACAAGCTTGGGGCGGGTGCCTGCATGGTGGCCTTACAAACGCAGAGGCCTAAAGTCACCACAAGGATGGCCTGGCCACAGACATCCCTTGCGGACAGCAGTCGTGGTGGGTGGGATGTCCCAGGGCAGCACTTGGCCCAGCAAAGGTCAGTCCTCACTCGCAGAGCTGCTATGTCTGCCTGCATCTGGGATCGCGTGCCTGGGAATGGCTGTGGCGGCAGCACAGTAACCCTCTCCCGGGCCCTCGGCCACAGCCCGGCACAGGCACCCTGCCGTGTCAGCTTGTCCGCTGTGGACTGTTAGCTCTCCTGCACCCACCGAAGTAAAAGAAGCATGGATCATCGTTTTATTTTCACCCAGCCCCAGAGGCCTGTCCCCATCACCGCCTTGCTTTCTCCCACCTCCCTGACCTGTCACCCATGGACTTCATGTCACCCACTTACGCTTACATCTTCTCTTTAGATTGTAACGCATAAAATAGGGCACAAATGCCATTCTTGGGAGTGTTTTCCCATCTGTTGAGACTTTGGTTCCTGGCAATTGTCATCAGTTTGACTCTAATAAACCTATAAAAATTCTCTACAGATTTGAACTCCTGTCGACATGTGGATAAAGTATTAACAAGTAACAAACCATAAACCTATTTGTATATGGTGTAGAAGCATGGTGTACGTTAAAGTAAAGGCAAAAAATTTGTAGTGAATAAAAGGTAAATGTTTTTGTTTGGTTCATCCTAAAACTAGAAGATAGTATAGGGGTAAAAAGGAAATAAATCATTCTTGGGCAAAACTATCTAGCAAAATTGTAGGGCTGACTGGCTGCTCTGAAAAGGCGGGGCTGCTGGGGGGATGTGGAACTTTGTCGAGGCTCCATGCCAGCCAGACACCTGGAGGCTGGTGGGCCAGGCTGAGCTCTGCCTCAGAAGCAGCTGCACTTTATCCAGGAGGCAGGGCTGCATCCTGCTCTACTGCGTGAACAACAGCCCCTCAGCGCAGGCTCCTTGGCTCCTTGGCTCCTTGGCAATGTCCATGGGCAGTGGCGTGTGGCCTTGCTGCAGACGCTGGGCCCCAGTCCGACCCCCTGCTCATTGTTCTGTGCGTGCAAAAGGCCGAGAGTCTCAGCCCGGGTTTCAAGGGCCATCTCTTACCCTACAAGTCATGTTTCGCTGTTGCTAAGTGGGTCCTGCTGCTCGTTCGGGACTGAAATAATGAGAAGCGCAAATACTAGAAACTGGAATTACACTTCCTGCTTCCTTCAGGATCCTTTGTTTGATTGTTCCCAGAGGGATGGCTGTACATTTCCTCAGACACAAACAAAATAACCATCTCTCCCACTGATGGAGTGTTTGCCATGTGACAAGGGTTTATAAGCATTTCCTATTCAATCCAGTTCCTAGTTTATCCATCAGCAAAGAATGGGAGGTTCCTGTCTGTGCTTTACAGACGAGGACTCAGTGAAGTCGAACAGCAAAATCGCACAGCTAGTGAGTGAGAGTCACACACCGCCTCTCTGACCCTCAGACATCCCTGCAGTGCTACAATTGCCTCTCCTGAGCCAGAAGCAGCCTCATTCCAAGCCTCCCCCGTACCCCCCTGGCCACGCCCTCAGGCCACACCCTCCCCACCCTGGCTCCACTGCTCCAGCTTTGGCCTCTTGGGAGAGGGGCAGACTCACTGAATTCCTCCAAGCCCTTTGCTTTCTTGTTAAATTCGAAAACAAAGCCGAGAGACGCAGAAACTTACTATATGGAGAACAGTCCAGATGTCCCCTCTGTAAGTGCAGACAACACTGGAAGAGGTCTTTGAAGAAATAATCCTATCCTTTTTGTAAAATATTTACTGCTAAACATCCTGCTGCCTCAAGTTGCTTAAAGACAAGTTAAATGAGAAAAGCATAGGGAACTTCTTTAATGATGATGGCCTATAACTAGCACTTTATTTGTACGCACAGGAACGCATCCTGAGCGGTTTCTCAGACACGTTTCATGTGATGGTGCATGCCAACCACAGGCGTTACACTCACTTTTGTGGACCCTAGTGTCCCAAGTGGATGAAGACCCCTGCAGAGCGGTGGTCAGAGCCCAGTCCTGCCAGTGGGGAGGGAAGGCGGAGGAGCCCTCTGAAAGGAGGAGGGCAGAGCCCGCAAGGCCAGGCCTTTCTAGAGGTGCAGAGAGGAGAGCAGCTGGGACCTCCAGTCCCAGCGCAGGGAACCAGCCAGCGTGGCGGGGTGGACTCTGGTCACTAGGGTGGTTGCTGGTCCTCAGCTGGCACAGAGCGGCGTGCTGGCCACCATCTCTCCCAGGCTCCATGGGCCTTGTCCTTCACGATGATAACTAGTATGGTGAGCCAAGCGTTCTCCCAGGTGGTGTCTACGTGTCTAGGATGCTGAGGAATGAGCTCTGTGGGCCAGAAAATTTAAACCAAAATGTGGAAACTTTGTTACAAGCAAATCCAGACTCCCCGCATGGGGAAGAGGCCCAGTGATGGGCTGCTCCATGAGCCTGGTGATCCAGGGTATATATTTGCTACAACCCTTCTCCTATATCTATTCGTGTTGTCACCTCAACTGTTCTTGCCCAGCATGGACCTGAACTTTCCCTGTTTCTGTGTTCTTTGACTGTTCCTATGCATTCGTACACCTTGTTGCTGCAGGCCTTTCCTTGGTTTCCCATGCCTCCCGCTCTGAGCCCAGAAACACCCTACTATTTCTGCTTGGTTGGTTCCTGTGGTTAGGCTGCTACACTGTCCTGTCTGCCCTGCCTATGTTCCACCTGCTTTTGTTTTCCACTCGACCCCTGCCCTGCCCTGCCCTGTCTGCCTGCCTGTCAAGTTAACCCTCTTAACAACAGAAAGTACTGCTCTGGGCACAAGTAAGGCCACCTGCCCAGGGCCCAGCAGAGCAAGTGGAGGGAAGACCCTTCCAAGTCCACTTCTGTCCTGTGACTTGTGACTGTCCTTCAGGGACGGTGGTGTGGAAAGGCAGCGCCTACGGGGGAGCTCTGGAGGCACTAAAAGCCAGTGGCCCTCAGGAGGTGGGTAGAGGATGGCTCCGAGGGGCACAGAGGATGTTTAGGGCTATGAACCTGCTCCGTATTCTCCTGGTATTACACACTAAGCACATGGGAGTCCAACACCAGGAGTGACCGAGGCAGCGATGACGTGTGAGTGCCGGTTCATGGATTGCCAGCTCCGGGAGGGGGGGGGTGTTGATAGTGGGGGAGACTGTGCATGTGGGGACGGGGGTGTAGGAAATCTCTGTGCCTTTCTCCCAGTTTTGCCGTGAACCTAAAATTGCTCTAAAATAATGTCTTTTCTAAAAGTCAATTGGTAGCCATGGCCAATGGTGTTAAGTAGTTAGTCAGCCCATGCATTGAAGAGTCTTGGGTTCAATTCCCGGTCAAGGGCACACACCTCCATTGCAGGTTTGATCCCTGGCACCAGTCGGGACACGTGGAGGGGGCAACCAATAGATGTGTTTCTCACACATCCACGTTTCTCTCTCTCCCTCCTTTCCTCCCTCCCTTCCTTCCTCCCTTCCGCCCTTCTACTCTCTAAAAATCAATGGGAAATATCTGCGGTGAGGATTAGCAACAGTCTGAGGGGTGGGTTTAGCAGAGTCAAAATAACCAGTGGTCTTCACTGGTGTGGGTATTGAATGGGAAAGCAAGAGGCCACAGGAAGACCTGACCTAACCACAGGCCTCCCCTGAGCGCTTTCTCCGGCCAGGCCCGGGGCAGGACAAGGAGGCAGCTGTGCCCTGGAAAAGCCCTGGGCTGTGGGATCTATGTGACTCCAGCCCCACACTCTCTGTTGGCCCCCAGGGGCAGGCCAGCACACGTACACAAACACGGTCCCACAGCCTGGAAATATGTGCTTTAACTTAGTCAATCCAACTAAGTTTGAGAATGGAGTAGTTGAATCTAGTTAATTGGTTAATAATTATTAATTTTCAAAGTTATTGATGGTTGTGGTTCTTCCTTATGTCAGAATTTCAAGCATTCAGAGTAGGCCTGGGTTGAAGATTGACGTTGGGAAGTAAAGAGAGAGGGGAGCAGACCCCTCCTGCAGGTGCCCCGAGTTGAGAGGGTCTGCTGGCTGCAGGGCTTGACCACTGAGCAGCTGGGGATGCCCAGCCCAGGCACTGCCCAGGCCCACTGGTCAGAGATCAGAGAGATGGCACCAGCAGCTACTGGGCTTTACTTGGGTGCCGCCATGGGCAAGGGGGACCCACTGCCTGAAGTGCTTGCAGAGTGGCCGTGAGCTCCAGCTCAGCCCTTTGCTGTGGAAAAGACCCTTCCACCGGGGATCAGACATCAGGAGCCTCCAAGCATGAGAGAAAAGCAGAAGCAGCATCACCAGGAATGCCTATGTCCCTTCTGGTGACTGAAGAGACTGGCTCCCAGGACAGGGCTGGGCACGGTGGCTAGGAGCTACTGCCCTCCCAGCAGACTGATCTCCAAAGAGCGACATGCCTGTCCTCTCAGGGCCAGGACAGTGGTGGGGTGGGGGAGGTGGAAGGGGGGGTCCCCATGGACTCTCCAGTATCCCTTTGCTGCCCAGCATAGCCTCACGCAAACGCCAGATCTCAGCATTGCCCTGGCCCATCAGACCTCGTGACAGGAAAGTAGCTTCAAGGATAAAGGAAGTGGAAGAGATGTGGGGGACCCTCAGCAGGCACTGCAGTCCTTTTCCTCTGGAAAGGTGATCTATTATTTAATGAAAAAAAGGTGTAAACAAACTGTATTTCGTCTGCGCCTGTTGAATCGAAATGAAAGTATTAGCATACAGGTTCCATATTAATTTTACAAGTCACATTAATAACATTTCTTCCCAATCTAGTCCCTTTACGTTGTTATTCCCACCATGTCACATAGATGTTGCTTTTTAAAGATGATGTCCCCACCACTTATCCGGCTTGTATCTTTTCAGGAGTCCTCAATGTAGAATTGTGAGCTCCCCGCATCACACATTCTTTCAGCCTGTGTGTAGGGAAACATCATTCCCCAAAGAATCTGGGCATCTGGAATTTGTCACCAAACACCTGAGTATATCAACTTATGCTCCATCTGGGACATCCTTCCCTCCTCACAGATCTGACTCTTATGTTCTTCCTGAATATGGGCCTAATTCTCTGTGACCTACCTGATCCCAATCTGACCCTCTATGGCACAGCTGGTCCTGGATCTGACCCTTTATAAATACCTGCGCCCCTGTGGAATGGGCAAACCTTCACAGAGGCACCTGATTCTCCTCGCCCACCTCCTTAGAGGAACCATGTACACCTTGAGATGGAAATTGCAAAGGCCCCACTAGGAAGTCAGCCCTGACATGAAAGTAGCAGCAAATATTCTTATTTCATCTTTACTAGCAAGGCTGTGCTCAGCCCTTTAGCTAGGGGAGTTTCCTGTGCAAATCCTTTTTTAAAATCTCAGTAAAAATATGGGATTTTAGTCTAATTTTACCTTTTAATATTGGCACTAGTACATCTAAATGTCCAAATGAAAAGACTACCTGCCTTTTTCTTTTTTTTTAAATATGTTTTATTGATTTTTCACAGAGAGGAAGAGAGAAGAACTGAGAGTTAGAAACATCTATGAGAGAGAAACATTGATCAGCCACCTCCTGCATGCCCCCTACTAGGGATGTGCCCACAACCAGGATACATGCCCTTGACTGGAATGGAACCTGGGACCCTTCAGTCCGCAGGCCGACGCTCTATCCACTGAGCCAAACTGGTTTTGGCACTACCTGCCTTTTTCTTACTCCACCTGTAGAGATTCTTCTGATTCCTATATTCTTGAGCAGGGGCTATGGATCCCCCAAGAGTCTGTGAATAAAACCTGGAAGATGGACATAAACGGGGAAAAGGAATCTTCATTTTCATTCCCTGTAGCTGGAGTGTAGTAGCAACCGTGGTTATGAATGTCGGCCACGGCCTGTGAGATGAGCAGCTCTTGAGCTTCAGGAGCCTCGGGTATCTGCGCAGCACAGTGCCCGGGAGGCTTCTGGCACCATCCTACATACTATAGACTCGGTTTGCATATCTGTTCATAGAGTGGGGTGCCCACCTGCCCCTGATTTTGAATGCGAGCTCTGCTTGCTCTGTGCTCTGTGCCAGGTGCCTGCCCTGGTCTGTCAGCCTGGGTCCCCTCTCAACAGTGACTGGATGACCAACTCGGACACCAGGCATACAGAAGGTAGGTGTGGGGCATTTGCAGGATATTCATGGTGATGCCCAGGGTCCTACCCTCAGTGTGGGGTGGCCCTGACAGGGAGGAAGGGGCTGCCCATCCAGGCTGGATGCTCGGAGGCCCCACAGGCCACAGCCAGAGGAGAGGCTGGCCTGGAAGCAGGGTGCCCTGGCTGTGGACTCAGACCTGCCTGGACCTCTCCATGCCGCTGGAGGCTGCCCTGGGGGGGCAGGTCATGGGCAGGCCTTTTTACGCAACCGGGTTTGTGGTGGCTCTCCTGGCTGGCATCGGGACATCTGCCGGAAGTCAGGCACCGCCTGTGGGTCCGCAGCCATCTCCGCGGCGTTCTGCTGCCGTTGCCTGAAGCCACAGCCCAGGCCTGCGCCTCGGGGAAGAGCTGAAACAGGCAGCGAGGCCTGGGCCATCAATCAACCCTGGCGTTGCCATCCAAGGTGTACCTGATGCAGAAATAAAATCAAAACCCGCAGTCCAAAATAGGCTGGTGGCTGGGCTGGGCCTGCGGCTGGCAGGCGGGCGGGCAGGACCGCAGCACCCGGGGCTCCCGAGCCAGGGACCAGGTCCAGGTCATGTGGGAGCGGGATGTGCCTCCGGCTCAGCCTTCAACTGCCATCCTGGCCACCAGCTTCCCCGCAGCAAGAAGACAAAAATATAGGCGCCCTGTGCCCAACGAGCTGCACACCTGCGGCTGCTCCCACCTCCCCTTCAGGATCATGTGGAAATCTAGGGTCACATTTTGATCTGGGGTCACCTCGCCCGGCCCACTCTGAGATGAGGCCTGCACTGACTGCCTAGGAGGACAGTTCCTTCTCCCAGCGCTCGTCCGGAGCGAAGGGCGGCCTCCTTATCCTGTGCAGCAGCACCTTTCCTTCCAGACAGGAGCCCTGTCCTGCCTCCTTGTCTCCAGGTCAGGGTGTCGCCTGTGGCCAGGGACAGAGGAGCCACCAAATGTGCCAAAAAGAGCGCTGAAGGACCCCAGGGCTCTGAGGCAGACAGAGGAGAAGAGGTGCTGGGTGCTGGGTGTGCCTCGTCTGGTCTGGTGGGCCCTGCGGGTGGGCTGGGAGGAGCGAACTGCCAGGCACCAGGCCCACAGCTGGCACCAGGCAAGCCTGGGAGACAGCTCCCCGCGGCACCGAAGGAAGGACCTGAGTCTGGATGAAGGGAGCGCAGAGAGCTGGGCGAGCAAAACACAAAGGCAGGGGAGGGGCAGCTGGTGAGAAGCAGGCCACTTGCTCAGGCTGGAGGCCATGGTGGAGACACTGGGGTAGAGAGCGAGGTGATGCCACGGAGGAGGCAAGCTCTCCACGAAGGGCTTGTTGAAAAATACCTGACAGGATGGCAGGTACAGGTGTGAGAGGAAATTGCAGACATAAATAACACAATACTTGAAACAACAAAAAAGTTAGCCATGAAAATCAATCCACAAAGCATCAGAAAGTAAGCACAGTGTCACCAGGCAGCCAGAAATGATGGCAGTTCCTATGCCATTGAGAGAAGAGAGGTCCCATTGATGGAGAAATGAGAGGAGAGATCATGGGGGGAGACAGGGTCTGGCACCTCAGCCTGAGAGCAGGAGCTGGGTCCTATGGCCACAGTGAGGGCTGGGCCAGGCCCCCGCTCCGATGCTGGGCTGAGCGTCAGTGAGGCGAGAGTCTCCCCTCGACTCCAGAGGTAATAAGGCCAGGGAGCAGAAGGTGGGACCAGCCGGTCACCGGAAGGTCAATTACCAGCTCACCTGACCCCACAGGATACCATCCCCGCAGTCCTGGACCCGGAGCTGCCCTAGGAGGCAAGACACACCAAATCACCGAGCTACATGTGTGTGGGTGCCACATGGAGCAGCATCCATGGTACACACAGAGCTCATGTCCCAGAGAAGGAGACAGTGTGGCAAACGTGCCAACACACAAGCCCACAAAGGCACACCTGAGCATGGCACTGACAGGACAAGCAGGAAAGGTGTCAAAATTCATCTCATCCACGTCCTTGAGAAGGTAGGAGGAGAGTGTGCAAATGGATAGAGGATGCTCACCCCCGGCAAAGCTCTGTGCTCCTAGGTACAGACCCATCCTCAGTCCCCTCCCCATCCCACATTGCACTTCCCATCCTCTCCGGCACTGCCAGCAGCGCAGCCCCAGGTAGAGAGAGAGTCGCCCTCACCTCACATGCCCTGGCCCGGCCTCAGCACCCTTTTGGGGAATAAAAACCTCCTAAAAGTGAGTCCTGCCTCCCACTACCCATTGCTGTGCTTTATGGAACCCTCTCCACCAGCTCCCCCTTCCCTGGGGCTGCTGAGGGCAGGCAGGCAGGCAGCCTGCTGAGAGACCAGCAGACCCCCGAGCTCTCTGCACTCCTCCCGCACGGTGTGCTGCTCCCGGGCTTGGGCCAGGCCTGCCTTTTCCAGCTCCAAGTGCTGGGTTGGTCCCTGCACCTCTCTTACCCTCCTCATCTCATCTATACATCTACCCCCAAATCCACGCAACCTCCTGACCCTCAAACTCAGCAACTCTAGTGAGAGGTCAAGTAAGCATCACCCATGTGCCCAAATGTGAAGCCTATGCTGTTGCTTCTGCCCACCCTCCCCACACTGAACAGCACCCACTGCTCAAGATGGAAACTTTGGAGTCACCGTGACCCTCTCCCTCTTCACATCCCAGCACCACAGCCCAGGCCACATTGCCTGTTGTGGAGAGCTCATAGACTACCTCTTGTTCTCACCCGCGCAACTCCCAAGACCCGAAGGGGGCCCTCCCCAGCGAATGGATAGAGCCACTGCTGGTGACACTCTACAGGGTCCCCCTCAGAGTCTGAAGTCTTCCTATGGCTTCCCGACCCAGCATGCGCCACAGCCACGTTGGGTCCTGCCCTCCCCACATTGGTCTCCTCACTGCTGCACTTTTGTCAGTGAGATAAGAAAAAGAATGAGAAGTCAATATTGAAATAGAAAAACAGCAGAGCAATTAGTACAGTTAATGCACTATCATTTGAAGATGAGATCAAGACAAAATGACTGGCATTCTAGGGAATCCAGGGCAATCCTAACAAGCCATGAGCCGGCGGAGAGCTTGCCTCGAGACACCCAAAATAAACAACGAGCTTTTCTCTGTGCAGCAACAGCCGATTCAGAAACGAATGGAAAACAAGTTTCATTTACAGTAGAAACAACAGCACGCATTACCTACTAGAGCAGTGTGAACCCACCAAAGCACCACACGAACGCATGACCTTGTGACGGCCAGCAAGACCCCTGCATACAGGGAGACACGTTTATCTTACTGAGGAATCGGGGTTGTGAAGAGGCCTGTGTACCCAGTGGAGGCTGCTCCACTTTTCATCAGGATTTCCTCTCAATCCCTTATTATGAAAACTTCAAACATAAAGAAAAATGAAAGGATGTTAGTGAGCATCCATATACCTGCCCTCTAGATCTGTTATTAACATGTACATATTTGCTTTATCACAGGCCATCTTTCTAGCCATTATTCTATCCAACCATCAATCCAGCTTTTTAAAAAACATATTTTTTGGTTTCAGAGAGGAAGGGAGAGGGAGAGAGAGAGAGAGACATCAATGATGAAAGAGACATCAATGACTGATCAGCTACCTCCTTCACACCCCACACCGGGGATCAAGCCCACAACTGGGGCATGTGCCCTGATAGGGAATTGAACTATACCCTCCTGGTTCATAATGGATGCTCAACCACTGAGCCATGCCAGCCAGGCTCAATCCCTCTCTTTAAATGGATATCAGCTGCAGACTTCATTGCACTTCACCTTTAAACACGGTTGCACATATCATTAGCTATAGTCATTACATTTCACAATATTTTTTAATTTACATACGATTAAATGCACAGCTCGTAAGTAAACATTTCAAAAGGTGTGGGTTGGATACACCTGTGTACACAAACTGATACCAAATACGAGGCACGGGCTTCCCCGGGGAAGTTCTGTGCCGCATCTGTTCCCACTGCAAGGCAAGCACGTCCCGATTGTCCCACCAGGGGTCAGTGCTGCCTCTCCCAGGGTTGTCAAGGTTGTACTGACACTCAGCCTAGTGTCAGGGTGGTGGCCTGGACCAGCCCTCCCTGTGGCCATAGGACCCCCGCTCCTGCTCTCAGGCCAAGGCGCCAGACCCCGCCTCCCCCTCCACCCCCCTAACCCCCATCATCTCTCCTCTCATTTCTCCACTCATTATTTCTGGCTGCCTGGTGCACTGTTCTTATTTTCTGCTGCTTCATGGTTGTACAAAATGGAACCTCCTTTGTGTCTAACCACTTTTGCTCAATGTAATTATTCTGAGATTCACCTGTGACTGCCTAAATCTGGGCTCAGTTCTTGGTTTCCTGCCCAACATGACATTCGCTGTGCGCATAAACCAGCTGCACTATCCAGTCTGGTGGTTGGTGAGAACCTGAACCATCTATCAACCAAGTGAAGTTTGGAGCACTCCT
Organism: Lasiurus cinereus; assembly: GCA_011751065.1. Lineage (NCBI taxonomy): Eukaryota > Metazoa > Chordata > Mammalia > Chiroptera > Vespertilionidae > Lasiurus > Lasiurus cinereus. Next base: position 1,362,956 of record JAAGEH010000025.1, read on the forward strand.
TCTAACACATACAGGAGGGGAAAGGGCCAGGGCCAGGCCAGGACTGCTGCAGGAAGGACTTGCCCTGGAAGTTGCAAACACCTCAGAGGGCTATAACAATTTACCAGAATGGATCTGACACAGAAAAGGCAAATGACTCCACAGAATAGAATGTACAAGTCCAGAAACAAACTATGCATAGGAAATAAATGTATTTAAAATAAAGTTGGCATTTTAACATTGCATCACTGCACATCAGCTACAAACTTGGAAAAAGGAAAGAAAAACATGGAGAATCTGGAAGAAAGTCCTGTGGGGAAGGTGGAAAACCCAGGGCCAGAAGGAAAAACCAACGAAGTGCAGACAGTGCAAGCCGTCTGCATGTGGAACCCTGGGAGTTAGAAGGATAGGTAGGTGGGTGAGAGAGTTAATAACAGATCTAGAAAAGCTGGGGGGGGGGGCGGGAATGGGGGAATGGGGAACCATCACAGCCTTAGGGTTTTAACTCCTACAAATCAGCAAGAATCCTGAAACGCCTAGCAAACCCAGCATGGATAGGAAGAAGTACAAATGGCCAGTGTGTCCCTGAAATGCTCAGGTACACAGAAAGATGAAAGGCCACCCATTGACAAAGGTTTTAAAACACAACATCGCCACTGCTGACGAGTTGGAGGCATTATACAAGCTTGCACAGCGCATGGTGAGCGCACAGCCCATAATCCACTCCTGGGGCCCAGCCTCGTGTATCTGCAAAAATACTGACTCACAAACACCGTGGGGTTAAAAATATTGAGAATAATTAAAATATCTTTCAAGAGGAAGCAGGTTAAATAAAAGGTGATCTATCGATACTGCCTAATATTATTTAGCTCCTTAAAATAGTAAAGGAGAGGTTTCAGATTAACATAGAAAGCAATCTCCAACCTCTATTTTAACAAGAGTCTATTATGTACTGTACGACATAAAAACCCATTGGGGGCCCACGTGCAGGGCATCACACAGGACAGTGCTGGGAAGGCCGCCCAATGGCTGCTCCGAGAGCGGGCTCTCCTCTCCTCACCACTACCACTTACATCTGGGCCTATGGTGGGAGGACTTATCTGTAGTGTTTTGTTTGTTTTGTTTGTTTTTTAAAAGGGCAATGGGGTAGAGAGTCTATGACTCTTGAATCTTAATAATTACCAATTATTTGTAACATTTACAAATAAATTCTTGGCCCCTTTCTTGCTCAACCACTGGCCACACAGGCTGGGAGAAGAGAGCGGCACCATCGTCCTGGCTTGCGGTCACAGAGCAGCCCCCATGCCGCAGGCACAGGGTGTATGCCATCTCTGACGCCCCAGCCCGGCCAAGGGGAAGTGGTCTCCACTTGTAGGGTTAAGTCTGGGACTCGGGCTCACCCCGTGCAACAAAGCCTCACAGCCACAGCGCAGGCCTGGACCCAGGTCCTTTGGGCTTCGCCTCCCCTAGTTCCCTCTGAGGCCCTGGCTGCCCGGTGTGGCGCCTGGAGACACTCTCGCACCCCTGGTGGGCGCTGCACCAGGTCCAACCGGAGCTGCAGTCCAAGGGTGCCCAGGGCCTGACTCTCCTGCTGCCCTGGAGTCGAGCTACTCACCTTTCTTGGGCCCCCAGTGCCATGGGGACTGGAAGCCGCTGTGTTTGTGGCTGTGCCTGTGAGCAGGGAGCACATCCCAGCAGGACTACAGTTTTCTCCTGGGTCTAGAGCCTGTATGTGTGTTAGCATGGCTCTCAGAGGCTCCCCAGAGTTCCTATCAACATGGCTTGGGGGCCTAAGCACCCCAAAATGAAAAGGTGATGAAACATTAGTGCCACACTCTCTTAAGACAAGCAAAGGCCTGCTGGCTTCCTGTGGAAGGCGTGGGCGTGTGTAGCGGCAAACCCACCCTGTGCAACTTGTCAAAGACCTTTTCCCAAGATGGCCTTGCACCAACCCTACCCCTGTCTGGTCCTGCCCATAGGCTTACGCACCAGCCTGCTGCTCTGAGCTCCCCTCTTAACAGGCAGGACCGTGCTCTCCCCAAGTGCAACCGCCCATAACGACCTTCACAGGGGTCTCCCGTGGCCTGGCCGTCTGATAGCCCTTCCCAGTGGGCTGCGTGTCCCTGCAGATTCTGGGGCTGCAAACACCTTGTCTTGGATGGTGAGTCACACACTCACATTACACAAAGGACTGCTTCTCCTCATGTGCATTCTGAGGCTCATGATTTCTGTCTGAATGGGTAGAAAACAATGACCTCATCGCGCCTGACCTGCACCAGGACTTGCCCTTACAAGTCTAGAGCCCAGCTGTTTTTCTCCTCAGCTTCCACGTGACTCAGAGATGGTGTGGTTTATTGCCTCCCAGTAAAGACTATGAGAAGCAACAGTTGGGTTTTTGTTTAGCTTCACTAACGGGATTCCTGCTTGTAAACCCATTGGGAATCTAGGAGTGGGAGCCAGGAGAGGAACTGTCACCACTCGTACCTTGGGTTTGACCTAGACATGAACTTTCTTTCATGTACCCTTGTAACACATGATCAGCCTCCTACATGTCCCACCTCACTCATTGTCTTCCCTTGAAAGTATCTTCCTCTACATGCCTCTTTCTTTGAGGGCCCCTGTTCCCTGACATTCTTCTTCTTGTCAGAATCAACCTTCTCTCCAGCACAGCCACTCTCCTCCGCTTCCGGATTGCAGGACTTCGTTGACTGATCCCAAATTAGCGTCATTTCCAAGCTAGAGTGCTCTGGCCAGAGTCACACACACAAATGAACATGCACATACACGTGCACACATATGAATACACATACATGCATGCACACACATACCTCCAAGCATTTCCAGCTCTTGGTTTCACACATACTACATTATGGTGCTGTTTGGGGGTGCAGGTGGGGATCTCCATGAGGGCCCTCCAAGAACTCAGATAAAATATGGTAACTCATTTCTCAGATCTCTAAGCAGAAGCCACCATCTTACAAAGACAGGTGCTCGTGCAAGGACAATTAAAAATAAATCCCTTTAAGCTGCACGTGAGCACAGAAATCCGGGTGCACAGGGCCCTCCTCCGGCTCAGCCTTTGCAGATGGTCTCTAAGGCTAGGACTTCACTGGAAACTCCAGGACGCTTCTCACTGGTTCTGAACAAGCCTGGCCACTTCATCCTGGGTGGTGACTGGCACAGGTCGGTCTCCCCAGGAAGCAGACTAGAGATAAAAATAAGTGATGGTTGGAGTTGTAAGCCACCGCATTTGGGGGTTGGTTATGCAGCAGCAGTTCCCTGGGCAGGCCCTGCTGTGCAGCCGGCACCCCTGACCCCGCTCTCCTCTTGGCGTCAGCTGCAGGAGACCATAGGACAGAATAAAGGGTGATCTGCTCCATATGCTGGGGAGTCGGGGGAAGGGGTGCTCCAACATGTGGCTCCAAAATCCACAATGATGTGAAAAGTATAAGTAATTGTGACATCATATGACTACTTTGCATGCATGTTTAACTCATTTCAAGCTGAGATTTTAAACATGTACTATGTATGTTATGTTGATATATTACTAATTAATACCAAAGATAATAACACTGATATGAAACTCCCAGGAGGCTTCTGAAGCAAATCGCGCTTGCCCACACCTCCCGCAGGAGCAGGCGCAGGCGCTACTGAGCCAGTGCAGTGCCCCCGTCCCCCGCTGCCTGCTGGCTTGCAGGCACGCAAACAGGGGACCCGAAAATCTTCTCAGAGCAATGAGCCTCTCTTCGGTCTATCAGGGCATTTCACACGTTTCCGTCTTTATGTGCAAAGGGCGAAGCACTGGGCCTGACCCACAGCCACTCTGGAAAGAGCACAGAAAGGCGGTACTCTCGTGGGCGGGCGGGAGACAGGGCATGAGAGAAGGTAGGCTGGGCCCCTGCTGCCCTCACCTCTGCCTGCAGAACATTCCAGCATCTCCAGCGGATGGATGGCCAGAGGTGGATTTGGCCCAGCCTCCTGCCCTATCCACTGTGCTGCCCATAAGATGGCTCCTGCTTTTGTCCCCAGGTCCCCGGGAATGTGAGCCAGAAAAGCCGGAGTCTCTGGGGACTGGGGGCTTGGGGCTGGTCGGTGCACCTCGGCTCAGGGCAGTGGCAGCCGTGCTGAGGGTCGGGGCCATGGGCCATCTAGTTTCTTCCTTTAGGGGGAGGGCGGTGGGACCCTGAGACCAGCCCTGACTCAGGACTCAGCAAGTCAACATGTTCACCGCTGTTTCACTCATACAAAGAGAAGTCAGATCAGCAACGGAAAGGGCACAGGGGCAACGTCTGCAGAGAACCAGGCGTCAGCCTCCTGGGTCTGCTCCGCGTGTAATTTGGAGCCTCCAGGCACTGCCATGGCTGTGACCCTCCCTCCCAGCACAGCTGTGACCTTCCCCCAGTGCCTCCAGCCATGGCCGTGACCCTCACGTGAAACCACGTCCTGGGAAGCGAGGCCCAGCCCCTTGGGCCAGCTGCAGGCTGGTCCCATCACGCCTCGGCCTCAAGCAGAGCATGTCTCAGAGCCCCAGAGGGAAGCCAGTCTCAGGCAAGCCCCCCTGTCCACACTGCCAGGTCAGGGACAACCCCGAAGAACGAGCAGGGCCTTCCTGGTGGGAGAGCAGTCTCAGGCCCCGCACCTGAGGAGGCTCTAGCCACATGCCCGCCACAGAGATGGTGGCACCCAAAGCCCCCGCACAGGCCCTGTCCTCAGACAGGGCTCTGACTTCCAGGAGGAGGTGCTGTTGTCACAGTGAGGGGTGGGCCAGAAGAGCAAGTTGTTCCCCAGCTCAGCCTTCTGTCTGCCCGCTGAGCTTCCCACAGAGGAAGAGGCCGCACCCACCTGATGAGCTCACATTGGCCTCCCAGGCTGTGCCCACCACGTGGAGGAAGAGGAGGTGTGTTTCTGTTCAGCCAGCGCGCATGGGAGTGACCCTGACTTCCCAAAATGACATTCTGATGTCATACCTGAGCCCCTGAGTCACAACAGCAGCTGCAGCATCTGTTTGATGAGTGCAGGGGGCCATGCAGAGTGGTTCCGGTAAGAGGGATTCTCACCAAATGTTCCAGAACAGGCGCACATGGCCTCCTCTCTCAGTCCACCTTGTTTAATTGGGTACAGTGCCAATCACTTCTGGGGCACCCTGACCCCCAAGTCCTGCCATGGCCCCTCCTGTCCTCCCGCCCCCAAACCCCCCCAGGTCCTGCCATGGTACTCCTGTTCCCTGAGGTCCTAACTTCGCACAGTGTGTAAGAAAGGCTTGTGTGCATGCAACCAAACACCCTAAAATAGTAGCTGAAAACAGCAAAGTTGTTTGTCACTATTCACAACTCTGCCAGCTGACTGGGATCACAGCTGCCTTCTTTCTGTGGTGCCCACACCTGGAGGCCTGCCCTGCTGGGGTCCAGCTGCAATGTGCTAGCTGGTAATGTGCCTGTGCAGAGCCTTTTGTACTCCCTGCATGGCCCCCTCAGGGGTCTGGGTGGTTCCCAGGACTTACTGCCCACTGGAGAGCCACCTGCCTCAGAACCTCAGAGTCAGAGGGAGGTGTGATGAGAAAGTGGCGCCATCTGTGACCACCTTGTACGGGCAGGCAAGCTGGAGAATACAATTACCTACTAAAGACAAAGCAAACAAAAGGAGCTGAGTCAGCTGAGTGCAGCTGTGAAGCCGATGGGGTATTGAGCCAGGCCCCCAGCTCAGGGCTGTCCTCTATGGGTCCACCTGCCATGCCCACATGTGCGGGGCAAGGCCCCTGTGCCTGACCGAGTACCCACCACATTAGCTCCACGCCCATCCGCCTACCCACCCACCCACGCGCTCAGCTGTCAGACTCCAAGTGCAAGAAAGGACCGCCTTGGGTACTGAGGAGAAGCTGGAAGTAGTACAAGACCTGGCAAAACAGAGGTCACGTGATGGTGCCTGGGAGTCACACCTACAGGAATTCAGGAGGCGCAGTATCAAAGTTGACACTGAACCCAACAGTAAAGTAAGGTAATAAAGTAAAACACCAGCTGTCAGCTGCCTTCAGTGCAGCCGGAGTGACGGGCAATGGGTTGAAGGTGGCCCCTTGGGGCAGAGGTGGCCACCCACGCCAACGAGGAGGGTGGGAACAGGCCAGGCTCCCCACCTGTTCACTCTGATGAGTTTCATCCGTGCACCCCTTCGCCAATTCACACCCAAATGCATGTGCTTGTCAAGGCAAAGGTATGTTTATGTGTACTTTCATGTTCACTGAGAATGGAAGCTGTTTCAAACAGCCACGGAATCGTTAGCGAGGCTTTGCCTTTACTTCTGATTAATAAACTAGGAGATTGCATGGGTGCTGAGTATCCTGAGGCAGCCCCTGCTGTCCCTTTGGTTCCCCTACGTCTTACACCAACTCCGAGACCCAGCGGCTTTAGGAAGGGGAACAGCCACATGCTGACATTCATGCCATGTATTAAGAGCGGTTGTTTCCACTTCTGCATGGGAGGCCAGGCATGCAAACATCAGTGTTTATGGCATCCACAGGCATGTTCACACTTCATGTGCCCAGAGAGAGGGCCGCATGTGTGAATTTCCCCACCAGCTGATGGGCGCTGAGGGACCTGCTGTGGAAGAGGGCCTTAGGTGGGGGCAGAGGGTGGGCCAGGCCCTGAGGCTCACAGCCACCACAGCTGGCTCCTGGTCTCTGGGACAGGAGGCCAGTTCAGTGACTTGCTGCTGCCCATTCATTGCTGGTGGGAATATAAATGGAAAATAGTCTGGAAGTTCCTCAAAATGGCTAATTCAGAGTAACCACATGATCAAGAAGTTTCACTCCTAGGAACATACTACAAAGAATTGGAAACATATGTGCACACACAAAGCTGTGGCTGTTTATATCAGCATTATACAAATAGTCAAAAAGTGGAATAACCCAAATCCACCAACTGATGAATGCACAGGCACCATTTGGCATATCCACAACATGAAATATTATTTGGCAATAAGAAGGAATGAAATATTGGCTCACACAACTGCAGCAATGATGAACCTTGAAAGCATTATGTTGAGTGAAGAAGTTGGGAACAAGAGGCCACTATTATATGATTCTCCATATTAAGTTTCAGAAGAGGCAAGTCCACAGAGCTGGTTAGGCAGACGGCAGGTACTGGGGGTGGGGAGGTGGGGGCGGAGGCGACTGCAAAGGGTGCAGGTTCCTTTCCGGGAGATGAAGACATTCTAGAATTAGACATGGTGCCCAACTCCGTGGATATGCTGATAACCATTGAATTTATGCATTTTAAAAGGGTGAATTCTGTGATCTGTTCATTATATCTCAATATTTTTTAAAAGTCAAACAACTAAAAGTAAAATAGCAAAGGTAATATTTAACTTGTAGGAGATGGAAGTTTGGAAACAGCATTTGTGATCTTACATCTTGCTTAGTTAGCAGAGAATGAGAAAGGTTTTCCTTTCACTGATGACTTTCCTCATCCTGTATTTGAAAAAGATTACAAAAAGTGTTCTTTCTGTAAATGATTACTTGAAGCATTTCAAGCATGCAGAGAATGCTGGACAAGACTAAAGCAAAGCCCGATGAGCACTCACCTAATTTAGTTAGATCTCAATATTTTGTCCTGTTTGCTTCATGGGTCTTTCATTACATAAGAAATAACGTTTAACATAGTAAATGAGGATCCCTGAATACCCTCCCCCATTATACCCATCACTCTGGTCCCCAGTGTGACTGCCACTCCAATTCTTGTACTCCTAAGCCTTACACATGTTTTTATGTCTTTTACTCTTTATTATGTGTTTGTGAACAATATAAGAGTATTTATTTGCTTTATAAAATTATTTATAAACTGTGTCCCAGTGCAAAAATTCATGCACAGAGGGGGGGTTCCCTTAGTTCAGCCTATACCCTCTCCAATTGGGGACCCCTTTGGAGATGTCCAACCAGCAGTTGGACATCTCTCACGAAGTCTGGGACCACTGGCTCCTAGCTGCTCACCTGCCAGCCTGCCTGATTGCCCCTAACCTCTCTGCCTGCCTGATCACCTCTTCCCTGCCAGTCTGATCTCGCCCCCCAACTGCCTCTGCCTGCCTGATCACGCCTAACTTCCCTGCCCTGTCGGCCTGATCTTACCCACAATGGTGCTCCCCTATCTGCCTGGTTGCCCCCAACTGCCCACCCCCAACAGCCTGATCTCACCCTAAACTGCCCTCCCCTGCTGACCTAATCTTGCCCCCAACTGTTCTCCCCTGCTGGCCTGATCACCCCTAACTGCCATCTCCTGCTGACCAATTTGGTTTTGATTGGTTGATTTCTATGCCAGTCAGCATCAAAAGCTTCACCTCCTAGGCAGCCATTGGATCCTCACAGTTGACCCAGATTTGGTTCTGATTGGTCAGTTTCTATGCCAGTCAGCATCAAAGCTCCACCTTCTAGGCAGCCATTGACTCCTCACAGTTGACCCAGTGTGGTTCTGATTGGTTGATTTCTATGCCAGTCAGCGTTAAAAGCTCCACTTCCTAGACCGCCATTGGCTCCTCACAGTTCACCCAGATTGGGTTCTGATTGGTTGGTTTCTATGCCAGCCAGCATCTCCAGGCCTATCTCCAGGGCCTTATCAGAGAGGCAGGACTGATCAGCAGCCCCGTGGAGACCTAGAGAGAAACAGAAGGGTGGCTGCTGGTTGAAGCCCGGAGAGAAAGAGAGAGACAATGGCTGATCATCAGCTACCATCAGATACCTCTATCTCCAAGCATCTCTCTCTGGGCCTGATCCGCAGTCCATTTGGCAGTCAGTGCAAGGTGGCCATGACAACCCAACACTGACTGCAGGACTGACTTCAGGTGTTTGGTTGAGCCTTTGGTTGGTCATTACAGACCCTGGATTTTTATATATTAGGTTGTTACCATGTTGTAAATATCTCTCTGTAAATTGCTTGTTTTCAGGGTGTATTAATGTTAATTCATTCATTTTACTGAATGAAAAACACACAGTCGACATTTAATGGGCATGTACAGCCCATTCTCTTATACATTAAAACTGGTTACGTGCTTTCCATGATTAAGCTCCACGCTGCTATGAGCATTCTGCTGCATGACTCTGGGCATCTACAGGAGTTTCTCCAGGGAACTGCCATTGCCAAGCATAGGGATGTCTTCATCCAGAAGCTGCAAATTGCCTTCTCTGAGATCAGCTCTTTCACAGTAACTGTCATCCAAGTTCGAGCTCCCAGCCTTCCACCCACCTCATATAGCACTGCCAACCCTTCCTCTTCCACATCTCCTCATTTCAATGTCCACCTTTCTGATTGATAGTGAGATTGAGCATATTGAAATGTTTGTTGGACTTTGGGGATATGTCTTATGTGATTGCCTGTTAGTGTCTGTTATCCATTATTCCTTTGGGTTGTTTGCTTTTTCTTAGAAATTAAAAGAATTTTTATATATTCTGAACATTAATCCTTGGTCAGTTATGTTTGCAAATATCTTCTAGACTACACCTTGTCTTTACATTTTTTTTAATATTGTCTCCTATGCTTGTTTTTAGCCTTAATATAGTCAAATAGACCAACTTTTTCATTTCTGTTCTTGCCTTTTGTCTTTTGAGAAATCCTTGCCAATTTTCAGATCATAAATATCTTCTCATGAGGTTCAACTTTTTTTAATTTTGCTTTCCACATTTAGGTCTTCCTTCAACCTGGAGTTATGTTTGACCAGAGTGTGAGGCAAAGATTTTCTCTGCTGCCTCGCAGTGCTGTCACAGCAGGGCTGATGGGACCACACCCAGCCAGCAAACCACCTCTGTGACACATCAGGTCTGTACATGCAGGTCTGTGTCTCATTTCTTTATCATGTTCCTTTGAGCTTTGTTTACTATTGTAGCTTTAGAGAAAGTCCAAATGCCTGGTGAACAAGCCCCCCACCTGGCACTCTTGTTTATTCTTTGCCATTTCTTATGTGAGGTTTCTTTTAATATATTTTTATTGATTTCAGAGAGGAAGGGAGAGGGAGAGAGATAGAAACATCAATGATGAGAGAGAATCCCTGATCAGATGCCTCCTGCATGTCCCCTACTGGGGCTTGATCTCGCAAGCCAGGCATGTGTCCTTGACTAGAAACGAACCCAGGATCCTTCAGTCTACAGGCTCACGCTCTATGCACTGAACCAAATCAGCTAGGGTTATGTGTGAGTTTTTGATCAGCTTGTTAAATTTTCCTCGAAATATTTGTTGGGTAGCATTTGAAATTTCAATGAATTCTTGGATTAATTGAGGGAAATGGACATCTTTATGCTGTTGAATCTTCCCATCTATGAACATCTTTCATTCTCTGTCTATTGGTCTTCTTTTATGTACTTCAATGACACCAGAATTTTCTCCATAAAGACTATGCCCAGCATTTGTTAGATTATTCACAGTTATCATATGTCCTTGTTGCCACTCTAAATGGCATATCTCTCACATCGCACTTATGTTGTCTATTGCTGATCTTTGTATACTGATGTGTCCAGAGATATGATGAAATACCCTCATTGATTTTAATCATTTGATTCTAGATTCCCTTGGATTTTCCTATGCAAACAATTTTATCATCATCGATAATTTCAGCTTTGCTTCCCCTGTGGAAATGTTTGCATTTCTCATTTTCTTTTAATAACTTATTAAGTAACGCAGGTAAAATACTGGATAAAATGAGTGATAGCAAACATTCTCAGCTTTTCATTGTTTTATTGATTGATGGATCTTTTCAATCTTCACCCAAGAATATGTTTTTCATTGATGAGAGAGAGAGAGAGACAAAGAGAGAGAGAGAGAGATCAGCTGCCTCCTGATCAAATGCATGGATGACTCCAACCAAAAGGGCCGCACCAGGCAGGCAGCTCCTCCTGACTTTAAGTGGCTGAGTTAATGCTCACTGCTGGGTGCTCAGCTACAGGGTTTCTGTAGTTGCTACATCTATCCCTGATTCCATATGGGGTTGCATTGTGAATTTACATAGAATCTTAAGCTGTTCAGGTGTGAGTTACATAGATTGATGTTAAATGTGCTCTTATAGTCATGGAGTAACCCATATTCGTCATGATCCATTACTTTTACCTGTTGCTGAACTCTGTCTGCTAATATCATCTAGGATGTTTATGCCCACATTTGTAAGGAAGATTAATCTTTTCCTTTCTCATGCTGTCTTTGTCTGATGTGGTATTTAAGAAAAGAAGAAGAAGAAGAAAATGCGTCAGCGAGCAGTACCTTCTTCCTAGTTCCCAGAACATTCCGTATCATGTTAGGAGAGCTGTTCTTGGCAATCTGGCAGAATTCTCTTATAAAACTGTTCAGTCCGGCATTTTGTGCACAGCACCAAGTGGAGGAGACTTTTAAATTGCTGGTGACCTTCCTTTCATCGTGCACGGTCTCTTCGGATCTCTTTTGTTTGAGTTGCTGAGTTACATGTAGAGGTGATTGGCTCCCTCTCTGTGTTTGTGGTTTACTGCTGCTGCTCTCAGCACCACGGCCCCTGGCCTGGCTGTTTTCTCCTGTTGCTTATTTCACCGTCTCATTCTGTCCTCTCCTCACTAGTTTGTCTGTTTTACATGTTGTTTCACAAAGCCAGCTATCTATTTCTTGATTCTATTTTATATTGTTTTCTATCTCATAGATTTTTTTGCCCCCTTCCTTCTGCATTCTTTATCTTTACTTGGCTTTTTGTTTTCTCTCTTCCTGAGACCACTTATCTCCTTCAGTGTGAGCATTTCTCCTCTGACATTAATATTTAACACTGGACATTCCTCTCCGGTTGCTGGCTTAGCTCCATTCCAAAAGTTTAATTTACGATGTTTTAGGCATATATGCATACATGCATTTGTGTGTGTGTACATATTAAGTGGCTTCTTGACTTGACTTCATATAATCAGGAAATGCTGTCTGTGCTCATGCTGACTCCTTTGGCTGGGAACTGCGTCACAGGCACACACAGCCCATGTGTGCTGAGAATCATCTTTGTGCTTCCACCTCCTAAACAAGTGTGGGTCCTCTCATCCTTTGGGTTATTCAATTGTACTTACCCTCTGAGTTCTATTTTCCGAAGTTTTTGGCTGTGTCTGCTGAATCTTAGTCCGGAAGTTTTGGTAGACATCGGCCAATTTGCAGAAAATGATGCCTCTGACCCTCCTTGGATGCCTCCATGGCTCCCCTCCCAGGGACAGTCCTCCAGGCAGCCAGCGCTGCAGCCTGTTGACAGCGGAACTTCTGGGAGGTGGACACAGCTGGGAGGCCAGCCTCTGGGGAAGCAGAGGGGAAGCCCCGGCAGCTGCAGCCTCAGCAGTGAGCATTCCCTGCAGGAGGGAGCTGCTCTCGGTGTAAGCAGGGGATCCCCTCAGCATCCCATAGGTTTTGCTGACAAAATAAAAGGCCTTTCACAGTGAAAGGCAAACAAGTGTTTACTTGAAACCAATAAGAACAACTACTCAGGAAACATCAATTTAGGCAAAAGTCCACATAATGTTCCCCTTGGGAAGCAAAGATAGGTGCTTAGAGGAAGGGAGGGGACCACTGCGTCAGTAGAAGGAAGGCTTTTCTGTTGGTGCGCACAGTGCCACACAGCGATGCTCATTCTAGAGGGTGCTTTAATCTTCACTCCAATGCCATGAGAACTGCCTTCTTGTTAGCTCTGTAAATTGATTGTGGAAGCACAAGATTGCTCTAATCTAGTCCAAAGGTTATTTTGCCCAGGTTTAGCTTAACATTCTAACATTTGAGATATAAGACGTGCAAGGCAGTTCTTCTGGGATGACAACTCCAGCTCCATTTTACAATGGCTTCATGGCTCTAGTTTGGCTCGGTGGATAGAGCGTCGGCCTGCGGACTGAAAGGTCTCAGGTTCACTTCCGGTCAAGTACCTTGGTTGCAGGCACATCCCCAGTAGAGGCAGCTGATCAATGTTTCTCTCTCATCGGTATTTCTGACTCTCTATCCCTCTCCTTTCCTCTCTGTAAAAAATCAATAAAAATGTATTTTTTTAAAGTGGCTTCATTTATATTATTGCTTACAGTTTCTCTCTTCCTGAAACTGCTTGCCTCATTCAGTTTGAACAACTCTCTTGAGTTCTCCTGGAGCATCAACAAAATCTCTCCTTTGAGCCCCGGCAACTACTCTCGCCACTGCTGCTGCAGAAAGTCCCTGGACATGCCTGTGCAGGACCCAAGCAGCAGGGACTGAGGTCCTGTTGACCTTTTTATTTTTGAAGGTTTGCTAAGGCGAGGAATCCAGAGTCGTCATGAGCTATGAGGTTCAGAAGATCCCAGAGGCAGACCTGTACCCTGGGGAAAAGATTCAGATTCCTACAGGTACAGAGACGATGAGCAGTAGAGGCCATTGCAATGGATATTTTAAGATATTGTATTGTATGACTAGAGGCCTGGTGTACAAATTCATATATGGGTGGGGTCCCTCCTGGCCAATTAGGGGCTATCTCTCCCAGTCCCAATTGGGGCTGATTGGGGCCCGGTGGCCAGGAGGTTGGCTGGCTGGGGGAAGTTGGCTGTGGGAACACACTGACCACCAAGGGGAAGCTCCTAAACTTAGCATCTTCCCCCTCGTGATCAGTGTGCATCAAAGCTACTAGCCAGTCATCTGGTTGTAATGGTTGCCTAGGATTTTATATAGAGAAATTTTATGGATTTTTTTTTTTTGAGAGAGAGAGAGGAAGAGAGAAGGAAAGCTAAACATAGACAGGCTACCTTCTGCATGCCCCCTACCGGGGATCTGTGCTCTGAACTGGAATCGAACCAGCAACCTTTTGGTATATGGTACACCAGTCAGGGCTGACAACATTTTAATATCTAAAGATGAAGTGGGAAAGAGATGTGCAGGTTAATTTTTTATAAGTCTATTGACCTCTTGTTAAATAAAAATGAATAATAAATATATGAAAAAATCTGTACTACCAATGGTAATAAAACATTTCTCATCTCTTAGATCAGCAAAAAGTGTGAAGTGGTGACATTTGAGGCTTTTGAGGCCCGGGAACAGGCTGATTGGATGATTAAAATATTATGAGCCCCTTAGGGAAAAATGTAGGCAAACTCACTAACTCTCTTTCCAGAGCATGCATCCTAAGGAAAAGTCACATCTGTTACAGGGGTTACCATTGCCTCCCCTGCTGCTCTCTCTCCTCTGGGCTCATGAAAGGCTCCAAGCCACCATGTTGGCCACCAGGCTGGACCCTGGGCCTGGCTCAGGCCAGTGACTATAAGTGGAAATGGTGAGATCCCACCCACTGAGCAGGGGAGGCTGGTGTGGCCATTGCCCCAGGCTTCCCTGCAACTCGGGATCCCCAGCACCCCAGGCTCCTGAAGCAGAGCTGGATGCCAGCAGAGCTGCTGCTCCTTCAGCACCCTCAGAGCCGGAATGACGCCATGCAGCACAGGAGGCCTTTCTGCATCTAACATGCCACTGCGTGAGGCATGAGCTCTGGGGTCCCGCGCTGGGCAGTTGCGGTTCTCTCTCTTCAAGTGACAGCAGTGCTCCTGTGACCTCAGGGCAGTGGAGATGCGCAGCGTTTGTTGGCCAACGCCGTGGCCTGGTTGAACGGGGAGCGAGCAGGGAGACCTGAGGAGGGCTAGAAGGAGGGGACTTGAGTTGGGACCATTATTAGGCTCAGATGTAGCAAATTAATAATGTGGAGCACCTGTCATTTGTTACGTTTCGGGGACATTTTTATTTAACACTTATGATGCACCAGGCCATTCTTTGGCCACGGGGGGCAAATACGGAGTCTATAGTGATAAGGTTGAACATCAGTGGAGGACACAACTGTTTACAAACAAATAAACATTTAAAAACAGTGGAAGAGGAGTGGTACAGGGCTGGCCAGGCTCTGAGCTGAGCCTTAGCAGGAGCAAGCAGAACTCAGCCCCACGAAGGGCCTGGCCAAGAGCTAAGTCTGCCTCTGGCTTTCAGAAGAAGTGGCTGGGAGGTGGGCAGGTTCCCAGGAAGTGGGAGGTAAATTTTGGACTCCCCCTGGAATTGGGACCACATCAGGCCTCGCCCCAGCTCTCGGGTTTCTTGAGCCACCACGGGCCTGGGAGGAAGCCTCCAAGAGCAATTGAATGGCGAGGCTAATCCAGTGTGTCAACTGGGACTTCAGCATCGAGTCCAAAGTGCGCAAGATTGATGTGGGGCACAGCTGTTGGACCAAGGGGCGAGGCAGAAGTGTGTGAAGAAACATCAGCCTCGCCCCGCTGCCAGGACAGGGAGGAGGGCTGCGTGGGGTGCCTAGGTCCCAGGCAGCTGGCGAGGCACAGCCAGTCCAAGGAAGCTCCCTCGAAGGATGATCAGAGAAGGTGCACTCGGGGCAGAGGGACCTCTGCCGCCTGTGCCCTCGGGCTCTGGCCAAGCTGCCTGGGACCAGGCCCAGCTGAAGGCTGCAGTGGGTCCCAAGACACTTGGCTGGGGGCTATCAACAGACTGTGCTCCTGGCCCAGCTCAGGCCCTGGACCTGCCAGGCCAGCTCGCTTGCAGCAGTGGTGAGATAGGCATCACTGTGGATGGAGGGGACAGGTTAATTCAGATATGTTTTGACTGAATCAGCATGTGGTCTGTGGTCCCGGGGAGATAGTTCACATGGGTCTTGGACAACTCTGCACCAGGTAGCACCCAGGGGCTTCGTCCTGGACCATCCATGCAGATCCTCGGAAGGCAGGAGTGGCTCGTCCCTGACCCGGCACTCCTGTCCTCCGCAGGCTAACTTGTCAGCTTAGGGAGGGGAAGCACAACCCCTTCTTGCGAGGCAGACACTGGGAGAGAGGCCCTCAGATGCAGATGAGTCGGGCACAGAATACTCTTCAGGAACACCAACAGGGACGAAGGCCAGGAGGAGAGGCATCTGTAGAGCCTCAGCCCACCACCTGTTATGTTAAAGGCCACATTTTCTGGTCATATGGAGGGAAAGGAGAGGCCGGCTGTGGAGAACAACAGCCAGCTTCCTGACTTAGAAATAACCAGTGTTTGTGTTAAATAATAGCAGCAAAGGTTGTCCCAGGAGCTTATTTCTGGAGTTATGTATAAGCCTCAGATGACAACCTAATGGAACGGTCACATTTTAATGCTGCAAAGCTTTAATGGGGAAAGCAGTCATTCCCAAAGATCAGCATTTTCCTGGAGGGGACCTGCCATCTCAGGCTCTTGGCACGCCTGAGATTTCACAGCTGGGATTTCACAGCCGTTTCCAGGCAGCTCCTGCAGTCCCAAGCCACAGCATCCCGGGCTCCTGGCCTAGCCTAGCCCTCCATAAAATCTGTTTCTCCTCTGGAGTTTCAACATCAGCAGCTAGTATCAGTGATCTCTGCCAGTGCAGGCAGTGGGGGCCTGCGGTCCAGCCCCTCAGACACACAGAGCACACTGCCGTGTCTAGAGCGAGTTCCTAAGCACTCACAGGCTCTTAGTATGCAAAGCACTGATGTGTAAAGGGCCCCACTCCTTGGAAGGGGCCAGCCAGAGTTTTTTCCCCTATGCTCTACCCCTTGCAACGACTCTCTTCTGTGCAGGCACAGCCTCCTGAGCACCCAGCTACCAAGATGAATGCCCCTCAGTTCCACCCAACTCACATTCTATTGGCTGAAAGGGGCTGGAGAAGGGGGCTCACAGGCCTATCAATGAGTGTGTAGGAGGGTGACCCCAGAGGGGACTGAAGCACCAGGGTGGAAAGCTCTGTAACTAAGGCATGGCTACTAAAACCAGCAAGACAATAATATTAGCCTAAATCTTAATAGTTCATAAGATTTCCACAAATTTATTTTTACTTAACAAATACACACACACACACACACACACACACACACACACACACACATATTAGAGACCCAGTGCATGAAATTCATGCACGGGGAGGGAGGGGTTGGGGGGGGCCGCGGAACCTCAGCCCAGCCTACACCCTCTCCAATCTGGGACATCCCTCTCACAATCCAGGACTGCTGGCTCCCAACTGCTCACCTGCCTACCTTCTTGATTGCCCCTAACTGCTTCTGCCTGCCAGCCTGATCACCCCCTAACCACTCCCCTGCTGGCCTAATTGATGCCTAACTGCCTTCCCCTGCAGGCCTGGTCACCCCTAACTGCTCTTCCCTGTAGGCCGGGTCCTCCCCAACTGCCCTTCCCTCCAGTCATTCCTAACTTCCCTCCTCTGCCAGCCTGGTCACCCCTAACTGCCTTCCCCTGCAGGCCTAGTCCCTCCCAACTGCCCTCTCCTGCTGGCCTGATCACCCACAACTGCCCTCCCTTGCAGACCTGGCCCCTCCTAACTGCCCTTCCCAGCTGACCATCTTGTCATGGCCATCTTGTGTCCACATGGGGGCAGTCATCTTTGACCACCTGGGGGCAGCCATCTTGTGTATTGGAGTGAGGGTTAATTTGTATATTACTCTTTTATTAGATAGGATAGAGACCTGGTGCATGGGTGGGGTCCGGCTGGTTTGCCCGGAAGTGTTTCCCAGATCAGGATGGGGGTTCTCTTGGGGCATGGAGTGGGCGAGGGGCCTGTGGTGGTTTGCAGGCTGGCCACACCCTCCAAGCGGAGACCCTGGGATCTGGGATTTATTTACCTTCTATAATTAAAACTTTGTAGCCTTGAGCAGAGCCAAGCCTCCTGCTTGCTCCATGGCCACACCCATTTTGGTTGGGATTTATTTATCTTCTATAATTGAAACTTTGTAGCCTTGAATGGAGGTCAAGGCAGGCCAGGAAGCTTGGCTTCCTCCATTGCCAGAGAACCCCAAGCCTCCTGCTCCCTCTGTGGCAGCAGCCATCTTGGTTGGGTAAATTTGCATACTTGCTCTTGATTGGCTGGTGGGCATGGCTTCTGAGTGTAATGGAGGTATGTTCAATGTACATATTACTCTTTTGTTTCCCTCCCTAAGCGACCAGAATACTGGAACAACTGGAACAACCAGTTGCTATGATGTGCACTGTGGCTGGCCAACCAGCCTGATCAGGGGTGGGGCCAGCTGGTCAACCTCCTGCAGCCTCTCCCCTCAGCCGGCCTGGCCCCCAGAATCCCCAACCGGGGCATGCCAGCTGGACCCAAACTGTGCATGAATTCGTGCCTCAAATACCAGATATTTTCTTTAATTTATGCTTAATTAATTTTTTATTTTTTGGTCATTGTAGACTCACATGCAGTTATTCTTACCCTGTTTCTCCACTGCTATCGCCTTGCAAACCTTCACTGTATGTCCCAGAATTTCGATGACCAGTGACCACACTCAGGTTTCCGGCTTTAATGTGCTCATCTGCATGTGCTTTTAGTTCTATACAAATTTGTCACCTATGCCCATCATTGTGCCCCTTATCACAGCCAAGGTACTAAACGAAAGAAAGTAACAAGAAAAGGGTCCCAGGTCCCTCCTGGACCTTTCATAATGGTACCCACCAATCCCCTCTCCTGATTAATTTAACAACATTTCACTTAAAAGTAATATATTGGTAGAAATAGAACAGGTACAGTTGCTCTGAAAAACAGCCAGGCTATTTCTGATAAAATTCAATATGCAATTCCATCTCACACAGCCATGGACTGTGTATTAAGCATTTCTTCCAGAGACAGAAAACTTGTGTGCACACAAAAGCCTGTGCATAGTGTAAAGCAGCTTTATCTGTAATAGTCAAAAACTGGCAACACTCCAACTGTCCTTCCATGGAAGAATGGTCCATCCACACCCTGTAGTAATCCTCATCACCCAATTCCAGCATGGGCTGAAAGAATAGGTACTAGGACACGTAACTCCCTGGAACCAGCTGATACCCTATAGTTCAATCCAGTTCTGACACTACCCCAAGATCGCAAAAGAACCTTCAGGTTAAGGGATCCATCCCACAGACTGGACCCCATACACCAGATACCAGTCACAAGACCCGGTCATCACCTGTGCTTCTACTCAGCTTCTATCCATCAGAAGGTCCTACCACCCCTCCTTGGGTCGGATTGCCTTGCTAAGCACCTCATAGGACTTGGAGAAACAGGCTACACATTAGACACCCGTTTATTATAAAAGGATATAACTCAGGGAACAGCTGATGGAAGAGATGCACAGACAGGTGGGGAAGGGGTGGAACTTCCATGTCTTCTCCCAGAGTATCATTCTCCCCACATCTCCAGGTTAGAAGCTCTCAGAACCTCTCCTTCTGGGTTTTATGGGGGCTTTGTCAGATAGGCATGAAGGATTAAAACACTGGCCACTGGGGGGGGATTCAACCTCCAGCCCCTGCCCTCCTTGGAGGTCAAGGATAGGGACTGAAAGTTCCAACCCTTCAACCATGTGGTCAGTTCTCAGGCAACCAGCCGCCATCTGGAAGTTATATCCACATGTCCCCTCATTCACATAAAGGGCACCTTGGTTGTCTCATCGCTTAGGACATCCCTAGGGTCTTAGGAGTTCTGTGGAGAAAGACCAAATATATATAATTTCTTATTATAAATCTCAATATCACACCATGGAATACTGCTCAGCAATGAAAAGTAATGAACCACTGGTACATAAAACAACTTGGATGAATCTCAAGGAATTATTATGAAAAATGCCAGTCCCCAAAGGTTACGTCGTATGTGATTCCATTTTTATAACATTTTTGAAATAACTGGATTTTCAAGATAGACATGGATTGCTTCTGACTTGCTCTAAGATGGTGATCTCTGAACTCTAGAAGTTCTGCTGTTGGTTAACCTGCACATGAGGGAGAACCAGGAGGATGGGATAGGGAGAGGCAGAGTCCCTATAAGAACTGGCTCCTGTGATTATGGAGCCGGCAAATCTTGCGAGCACAGGGTGCGAGGGCTAGCCGAGGCCCAGGAGTGCACTGCACAGGTCCAGTCGCAAGGCAGGGAAGCCCGAGTCCCCCAACAGGTGGGCAGCAAAAAGAACCCCCTTACCCCCCAGGAGACTTTTGGTTCCATAAAGACCTTCAACTGATTGTCTGAGACCCACCCAGTAAAGCAGTCAGCTTTACTCACTCCATCAATCCAGATGCTAACCTCATCCAAAAAAACACTCATAGACACAGCCGGAATCATGCTTTATGGGAGAGCTGGGCACCCAGAGCCCTGTCAAACTGACTCATAAAATAACCATTATAACTTGTGTTTTAACATAATTAATTTCCTGGGTAATCCCATGTTTTGGTTTTGTCTGGCTGAATAACAACACCTGCTGCCTCCAAAGCATAGTTAAAACTTTAGTGGCCTAAAAACAACATTCTTCGGTGCTGACTGTCTTATGGGTCAGGAGAGAGGGAAGCTCAGCCAGCAGCTCCTGCCTGACTCCCAACGTGTTGGCTAGGCTGTGAGGACACCCCGGCTCCTGCACAGAGGCCTCTATCACTCAGCTTCCTGGCCTCCTGGCCTCCTGGCCTCCTGGCCTCAGCGGGACCAGGGTTACAGTGCTTGCACACGCTGCCTCCCACACCCAATTCAGTGCAGTTCTGGGGCAGCATTGTTCCCACCTTATTCTTTGGCCCAAGTATCACCAGCGCCAGGATTTGAGGGGATGGAGAAAGACCGCCCCGCAGCATGGTGGGGGAGTGACAAGTAATTCTAAAGCAAAGCATGTGGCCTGAGAGTCCAAGCCACCCTCTTGTGTATGTCTCATGAAAGCATCGTTCCAACCAGCAGCCCGGGGCTTCTCCAGCCACCAGCAGTCAGAGAGGCTGAGAATCCACCAATCAGGCACCAGTTAGCCAGTGGGAAGGTGTAGGGGTGGTTATAGGGTTAAGCCTCAGACTAATCTGCTGGCAAAGCCGCAAACAAGTCCCAGCTTAGAGGTCACAGCCCTCTTAGCGTAATTAAGCTTGATCTTGTGACTGCTCCCTAGATCTTTCCTGGTAGCTAATGGGCTGTGGAGGTGCAGCAAGTGCTGCCAAAACAAGTGAAGCTTACAAGAACATTGTAAATTACCTGTTTACCTCTGACTATAAAATAAAGGCTCAGCTTGCAGTCTGGATCTGTTCTGTGGTCTCAGCCACACAAAGAAGATCCACCTAGACCCAGCTTATTCTCTTTGTCTGTCTTTTCTTCATCCTTCGCCAGCCCTCCCTCAGGCTCGCCGAACCTTGGCTGTGCTGGAGCGGGACAAGAAGGGATCGGAAACGTCTGCAGGAATGAATGAAACTCCATTTGAGCTGTGTCTGGCAGCTCTGTAAGGAGCTTTTGTTCCAAACTCATCAGAGGCCTGACTGAATTCTCTTCAGAGCCTCCAGTGGGATACAATTGGGCCGCCTGCTCAGTCTGGGGCATATTTTACCCACCCCTCTCCTACTTCAGAGCTTCAGGCTGTGTCCTGGCTGCACCCTGAGTAACCAGGCCCAGAACCTTCTACCTGGCCGTCTCCATCCTGGCTGGAGCACGGGGAGCACCCGAGTCCTGGTCTCCCATCTGCCTGGTACACTTTGGCCAGCCTCCCAGCCTCCGCAGAGAGGGGCCAACCAGAAGCCAGCAGACCAGCAGCCTCTCAGTTCCTCCCTGGAGCCAGATGGGGGGTTTCCCTGGCTCTACAGCTCCTGGTGACTCAGAGGAAAATGACTTGTTGGACTTCTGGCGGCCTAAGCTGGTCTTGTGAGCAGAGGGGCCATCTGTGGATGAGACGACTCACCTGCTGGGGCGGCCACAGGGCAGAAAGCAGGCAGTTGGGGCCATTGGTGACTGAGGGTGCCA
Source organism: Lasiurus cinereus (assembly GCA_011751065.1). Classification (NCBI taxonomy): domain Eukaryota; kingdom Metazoa; phylum Chordata; class Mammalia; order Chiroptera; family Vespertilionidae; genus Lasiurus; species Lasiurus cinereus. The sequence continues at coordinate 1,384,610 of JAAGEH010000025.1, forward strand.
CAGCCATCAGCGAAACAGCTCCCCTGAGGGCAGCCCTGTGGCCGGTCCCACAGCACAAGAGCTGCAAAGTCCCCGGGGTCAGGGACAGAGGGAGGATTCCCACCGCCTACCTGGCTGGTGTGTGTCCAGCATCCTCTCTTCCCTGGACAGCCTTGGTGGCCCAGATTCAACTGCATCCCCTCCCCCGCCCCACCCTGGCTCTCAGGAGCAGCCAGAGCTTGTGTGGTTCCCATTTAAGGTACCTGGACAAATGGTCTTTGACCTCCCACTCGAGGAAGAAGCCAAAAGGGTGCACTGGGCACAGGCCCTTCTCCCAATGGCATGGAGGCAGATGGGCCCCTGCTCAGCCAGGACTCTGGGTTAAAGTGGGTCAGATGATGACCAGGAGGCAAACATGTGCTCAGAAAACTTCTCGAAAGCTGGGCAGGTGGCCTAGTTGGGCTTTCCAGGGCCAACCTGGTCCCCAGCTTCTGGCCCAGCCTGACACTCGCAGCCAGAGCCTCTCAGGAGAAAGGACAGTGACGGAGCCAAAGAAAGGACGCATTCCTGCCCCTCTTGGACCAGCGTGCCTGGGTGGGATCTAGGCTCTGGCACAGTCCCACACACTGGGAACCCAGTTAAGGACCATGTTGGATTGGGACAGGGCCCACTGGGCGGGGACTCTTGTTTGCTAACCCGAGAGTGAGCCTCCTGTGTCATGCAGCGGGAGGAGAGAACAGTCATCAGCAGACCAGCCCAGGGCCTCAGCACCCAGCTATCGAGGAGGCTGGCCTCTGCCCCCAGCGCCCCTGCAGGCCCACGGGCCAGCCCACAGCGCTGGGCAGGACGCAGCCTGGCTCCTGGCCGGCGAGCAACACAGGACGCCCGTCTATTTTTAGAGATCGGCATTTACAGGCCTAGTGCCTTCTGAAGTGTCTCGTTTCCTCTGGCATCTGTGCCTGGATTGAGCTACACTCACACCGCTCCCAGCACCCACACCACCCAGATGCACTGGCGCACCTTTCACCCGAATTGCCAGGGAAGCCTGACATGAGCAGCGTCTGTGGTTTTATTTCTTAATCTGGCTCCGTCTCTGAGTTCCAGAGCCACATGTGGCCACCACTATGGCAAAGCAGTGCCTTCCCGCAGCCTAGAGTGCAGCCGCCAGCCCTTCCCGAGGCTGTGCCTGGGCCCTGCATCCTCACAGCAAGCCCATTGCGATGAGCAGCCACACTCACCTCGTCCCCAGAATGCAACAAAGCACAGTGAATACTGGACATCATGGTCCCCAAAAACTTAGCCAGGGCCCCAGGTAACAGGCCGGGTCCACCCACTAGGAAAACCGGGCTTGCTCCTGGTGCCTTCTTTCCTGGGCCTCATCCCTGCCCCCAGCACCACCTCAGAGAGTGATCCAGGCCTCCCTCTCTCCTGGGCCTCATCCCTGCCCCCAGCACCACCTCAGGGACCGATCCAGGCCTC
>JAAGEH010000025.1:1386077-1587089 GCA_011751065.1 Lasiurus cinereus
GCCTCCCTCTCTCCTGAGCCTCATCCCTGCCCCCAGCACCACCTCAGAGAGTGATCCAGGCCTCCCTCTCTGCTGGGCCTCATCCCTGCTTCCAGCACCACCTCAAGGACCGATCCAGGCCTCCCTCTCTGCTGGGCCTCATCCCTGCCCCCAGCACCACCTCAGAGAGTGATCCAGGCCTCCCTCTCTCCTGAGCCTCATCCCTGCCCTCAGTACCACCTCAGGGACCGATCCAGGCCTCCCTCTCTCCTGGGCCTCGTCCCTGCCCTCAGTACCACCTTAGGGACAGATCCAGGCCTCCCTTTCTTCTGGGCCTTAACTCACTGATAATACAGTCAGCCTCTGCCCCAGCCCTGAAGGCAGCCAGCCACGGGCTGTCGGAGGACCCATAGCTCTGGAGGTTGGGAGCCTGTCTGCTCGCCCAGGCCTGAGGCTGCCCCATCTCCAGGGGAGAGGACACTCCTGAATAAGGATCTCTGATTCTTACAGGGTGCGAGGAAGGGCAGTAAGCTGTGGACCTCCACTCACTACTGACCACAAGGGACACCTGGGCAGACGCTGCTGCACCCAGGCCTGGTGCTGGATAGAGCCCACGATTCAGGGGCTGTGTCAGTAGTCGCTGGTTACACAGAAATGCACTGTGCTGGGTGGCAGGGCTCCAGCAAGTGGGTAAAGCTCTCCACAGGACCTGTGACGACATTCCCAAGGCATGATACACATCTAACACAAAATGTGAGCCCCAGTGTGAGCCGTAGCCTTGGGTTAATAAGAAAGTTCGACGTTCATATTAACAAATGGACCCCACTCATGCAACAGGTTGCTAAGACGGAAACTGGTTAAGTGAATACTACACACGATCTGATCAATGACTATGTAACCCTAAACTCTACTTAAAAAATAAACTGAGAGTCCACTGATGGCAAAAAGGAGAGAAAGAACGCATATGTCCATTCAGAGCCCATTGCACACAATATACCCAGGAAGTGTCTGGGCCAAGCTGGGAAAAAGAGGAAAGCTATTGCCTTTCCATTCCTTTGAATGGTGCTCCAAGTGCATGCTTTACCTATTGAGTAAAAACTGTAATTTAACTAAGAATATAGGAGCTAACATCGAGCTCTCCAGTGGCACAGGTAGGAGCTGAGCGCTGGGGAGAGAGAGGCAGGCCCAGGAGAAGCTCTTTCTGGGGAGACAGGGGCCCCACACACTCAGCCTGTAGATGTGTTTGGGTAGTTTTGTTTTTATTCTGAGCGAATATAGGTAGATTCCAAGTTACAGTGCAGCTGTCCAACTTCTGAGCCGAGGCACGGCTGTCACATAAACACGGGTCCCCAGGACCGCTGGCAGAGCCAGGAGAGCCTCAGACATACTGGTGGTGTCTAGTTCCCACCCGTGGCCCTGAAGCCTCCATCTTATACAAAAATTGCTGTTTGAAATTTTAACCCTGCTATTTGGCTTCTGTAAACGCTTGCTTGCTTAAATAATAAGGAAAATAAGACTACTCCCATTCCAGAGAGGCCGTGGACTATCCCCCAGACAGAGCTGTCCATGCTGACACCAGGCCAGGACTTGAGATATGGTCTCATGGCCCCTTCCTAGCACATAGGCCTTCTTTCCCAGAAGGCCCAGAGGTCTCATTCCAAATTTGGGAGACAAAAGGGCTAGGAAACGTATAAATAGAAAAGGTTTCCTCCATGTGAGGGGCTCAGAATTTGAAAGGCATATTTTTCTCTGGCCCTGCCCTTAATAAAATGTAACTCCCTTTCTCTAAGGGTGGCTTGGTTTCTTTGTGGTCTTCTGTAACAGCCCTAGTGTCTGCCGAGTGTCCTGTATTCCCGAGCCTTCAGGGCTGCCATGTGCACCTATGTGTCAGTCTCAGAGGCGATTGGCTCCTTAAGTCAGCCGACCTTCCCTTTCTATGAAGCTCACCCGTTCAGCTTGAGTGGTGACTCACCACAAGACATACCCACGGAGGCGCAGATGCTGCACTGCTCCTACCTCTCCAACCCACGAATTTCTAAACACATCTACCAGGAGCTAGTAGAAGGCAAAAGACGAAGGAACAAACTGTTACATGGACTTGCTGGTTAAAGGACTAGGTGGGGCAGGGACCAGGGTGGGTTCTAAGTGGAGTGGGGGCTAGATGGGACGGAGACTAGGGTGAGGGGGACTAGGTGGGACAGGGACTGGGTAAGGACCAGGTGGGGCGGGACAGGAGGGCTTCCGACTGGTTGTTGCACTGTTGTTACTGTTTGCTGTTTTAAGAGGAAAAATTCTAAATGCCTGTGCATAGAGAGTATTATTTTATGGCAACAAGAGGCCAATGCTGCCAGATTTGCTTCCTGGCAGTGTTTTAAATCTCATAAAGTGTGTCAGTCTGTGGATTCACCCGCTGTCCCTCTCCTCCTCAGATAATCTAACTGCATTCTAAGTCCTGGCGGGGGGAAGGACTGCCAGGAGCATGCTGCCCCCTGCCCGAGGCCTCCTGGGGTGGTCAGTGCTCCTGTGGGTGAGGGGCATGGCACAAAGTGGCATCACAACTGCAGCAGGGCCTGGGAGGACGTAAGGGACTGCCCCAAGGGGGCTGCTGGCCAGCCCTCGGGCAGCGACTGCAGCGCTGCATGCCACTGGGTATCTTTTCTTGGGGTGTCTCTCTGTTTCTCTCCATTTCGCAGGAGTGTGTCCCCTTCGCTTCCAATCGCATTGGTGGGACTGGATGAATTGCAGCCTTTGCCAGAGGTGCGAATGTTAGTCACAATGTGCAGCAGAGGCTTCTGGAGTCCCCCTGGATTGGGGTGCAGGGTGAGAAGCCACCCCAGTGAGATGTAAAGCCCCAGTGGCAGCGTGGGAAGCCCTGGGATGCTGGGATCGCCTGGGATGTCTGTTACGTTGCAGGCCCTCTGAGATCAGAGGTCAGATGGGAGCCAGGAATGCGCCAGGACTCCAGGCAGGTGGGCCACCAGCTCCAGTTGGAGAAGCAGAAGCTGCAGAGGACAGGAGGCGCCCCTCCCTGCAGCCTGTGCTGAAGGAGAGCAGGCCTGGCTCCCTTTCCCCTCCCCGACGGCTCCAAAATCCACAGCCTTCCATGGCCTCTGACAAGGGCCTTCTGGAGCCTTTGGAAGCACAGTACTTGTTTAAGCTTCGAATGGGAGAGGACGGGAGGCGCAGGGCCAGCCCTCTCAGGGGCGGGAGCACATGTCAACTAGCCCTAGCTCTTCCTAGGTTAGCATGTGGCAGGACACTGACTCTGCAGGGTGCCTCCCACCTGCAGTGGCTTGCTGGGTCCACAGGCCAGGAATGGTCTGGGCACAGCCACTCCTAAGAGGATGGGAGGGGCATGAAGAGCAGTTCCCCACCGTCTGGGCAGTCCTGAGCTTCCAGCCGGGCTCCCCGGAGGGTCTCTGGCAGGTGAGCACCCCTGGCAGCAGGATCCTTTCATGGGCTTTCCTCCTCGATTCTCCAGCCTCACCTGTGCACCCGGGAGCCAGTGCTCCCAAAACCTGACCCGAGTTGTTGCCTCAGGCTCAGTGGGTGGAGAAGCCAGACCAACAGCCCACCTCCAGCTAAGGAGGGTTCCTATCCCATCCCACTGCTCCCCATGAATAGTATTATATTGTTTTGTTTTAAGAATTACAGATAAAAAAGAAAACAAAAGTTATCACAATAGAATGGGCCAAATCCAGGTAAACCAATTAGTCTTAAGTCATTCAAAATACAGATGGACAGAAAAACATGCTAATAATAGAAATGCAAATTCAGGCATGGCCACTGGCCCTGACCCTATTATGCAACTTTTTGTCTGCAATGATGACAGGCCTGACAGTTTGGAACAATGGCATGACGAAATCAAAGAAGCAGGAGCGCTACTCCTGAAGTGGGTGCAGGAAATGGACACCGCGGGTGCTCACGCCACAGGAGCATCCAGAGGAATGAGCTCCCCACCTTTGCGGGCACTCAGCAAATCTCCAGGAAACCATGCAAGGGAAAAGCCAACCTCAAAAAGGTTACAGACTGTTGATTCCATATATACAGCATTCTAGAAAAGACACAGTATAGAAATGAAGATCAGGGCAAGGATGTCAAGAGTTAAAGGGGACGTGCTGTAAAAGGTGTGGTTGGAAGTGTCTGCACCTTGGCTGCACCAATGTCAACTCCCCAGAGGTCATATGGAACCTCAGTTCTGCAAGCTGCCCCCCAGGAGGGAACCAGGTAGGAGGCATACCGGTCTCTCTGTAGTGGTTCTTACAACCACATGTGAACCTATAGTCACTCACAATAAAATCATTTAAAGTTCTAAACAGAACAAATAAGTGGAAAAAATAATAAATCTGGAAGGATTCTAATATCATGTTCATACATAAAGGCAAGTACCTTATTGCTCATAAAATGACAGGAGGAAATGGGAAAATGACCACAGAAGCCAGGGATTCAGTGAATAACAGCTACTTAATAGTTGCAAACATTGTTTTTAAATATCACAAAAATTTCAAAGTTCATCCTCAAAACTTAAAGAAATATTATTCTCAAAGCCTGAGCCCATTTCTCTCATTGGATTCTCAATGGCTCTGCTTCCTTTACCGCCCTAGAACCAAGCCAAAGGCCATCTTCAAACAACCCACCATGCAGGCCGCCAAGAACATTACTAACCCCACAGTCTTTCAGCATTTCCCCAGCAACTCTTGTTTTTCAGCATTCCATGCAATCTGACCCCTCCCCACACTGGAGAATTTGTCTCTCCTTTTTTCATATCGCCTCAGAGCCTGCGTCTACCTGTCCCCTCTCCCCTGTAAACCCCTTAAGCAGCTTTTCAATGGAACCACTAGGGGGCTGTCCACAGTTTAAATTCTTTCCTGCTCATCTAACCTGTTGCATGGACCTTAAAATAAGTCAGGATTTTTTTCTTTTGATCTAGATACAGTTCTCTTTAAAAAGTTACCAAAAGTGGCAAATTTCATGCCATTATAACAAAGCATGCCAATACAACTGTAAGAGACAATGTTGCATGTCCACAAATGTTAACAGTGATCAATGGAACAAGTTTTGCCCTTTGGGGGTTTGATGACATATTGAGCATCAGAGGGACTGGGTCCTGAGCACGTTCACTGCCCAGATGTATTAGTTGTTGTGTAACAAATTACCCTGCAGCTTGGGGGTGGACACAACCACAGAGGGTCATTGTCTGCCTGCTGTGAGTCAGGTCCCAGAGGGTCTTACCCAGAGGCTCTGGCTTAGGCTCTCTAACGGGGGACAAGGCCAAGGTCTCCATCTGAAGGCCATCAGGCAGGAAGAAGTTCCTCTTACTCAAGGGAGGCCAATATTTCTGTTCGCTTCAGGTTGTGAGACCCACCCAAGCTGGGGAGGGCATGTGCTGTGCTCACTCACTCTATAGATTTAAATCTTAAGCTCATTCAATGGGTGTCTCGGGTTTCTTAGGCTGCATTCCACCCCTATCTTCATACAGCACAGTTTAAATAACTAAGATCTGGAAATAGTCCAAGTGCCCATTGGTAGATGAGCCTATAAAAAGCTGTGGTACATTTATACCATGGAATACTACGCAGCTATGAAAAGAAGTCTCTCTTACCCTGTGAGACACCATGGAGGGACCTGGAGAGTATTATGCTAAGTGAAATAAGCCAGTCAGAGAAAGACAAGTATCACATGACGTCATGACATCATGTGTAATCTAATGAACAAAATAGATCCAGAGTCATAGAAGCATGGAACAGACGGTTGAACCTCAGAGGGAAGGAGGGAGTGGGAAGAGATCAACTAAAGAACTTGTATACATATGTGCCTAACCCATGGACACAGACAATAAGGTGGTGAAGGCTGGAGCAGACAGCAGGAGTCAGTGGGGGAGGGAAGAAGGACATGTATAATACTTCCAATAATAAAGATTTTTAAACATAAAAAATAAATAAATGTTAAGCTTATCCAAAAACGTACAGAATAATGTTTAAACAAATATCTGGGCACCCCAGGGCCCAGTCAAGTTAACACATAAAACAAGTGGCCATGTCCACTTTCCTCTGTTAACTCACCAGCATTCAGTCTAACCCTACTCTCAGTGAGTGTTCACTTGAATACCCCTGCCCATCTGGGGGAAGCCTGGTTCTCAGACCCATCACCACCTCTTATGGCCACCTACAACACTGTTCCTTCTCCCGTCCCTGTACCTGCGTCTCCTTCCCACCACACACACCCCAGCCTGGCCCCAGGCCTAGTTTTGGGTGAAATAGTTCATGTTGTAAATGTTTTAAGTTGTAGACTGTTACTATGCTTTTTCTTCTAGAATGAACACTCAGCCTCCAGAATCCTTAGTAAATAATCACGGGCTCACTCCTCAGCTATTAACCATATCCACTTAGTGACAGAAGGGCCATCCAAGGAGTCTGTCTGCCCACAGTGTGTCGGCCTCCTCCTCGGCCTCTCGGGGGGTTACAGGGCCTTCTTCCTGTCATCCTCAGCTAATGTCATGGCTGTCCTTTCTCAGGCCTATATGTACAACATGACTCCATTTTTTCTGGAACATGAATTTTATTTTTTCCCAAAATAAGTTACTTGGGTAATTTTCTTAATAGTTATCTTCTATCTTCCAATGCTGTTAAGGGGGCTAATGCAAATCTCGTGTTTATGTTTAAAAACATTCTGAATGTGTATAGGTATTAATTACTTTATCAGGAAATTCACTGGAGTGTGTTTAAAGAGGGGTCTTGGGTAGGGTCTCAGAGATGCTGGCCCACTGGGGCACTAAGGGGCATCAGCCACACGGCCCTCCTGGTTCCAGCGCAGGCCACTCAAGCGAGGGGCAGGGAGAGGGGGGATGTAAGTGCCGCTAAAACGCCAGCATACATAATAGGATGTTCTGCTCAGTCTAGACGCGGGGCCCACAGGCGGACCTAGAGGTGTAGCGCTAACATCTTCCAGCTCCAGGAAGCTGGGGGGCACAGAGCAGATTCAGTTTACTTCAGCTTCTCCAGGCATTCCAGCTGCTGACCGCTCTTCCCAAAGGCATCCTGGAGGGCATCATGCTAAGTGAAAGAAGTCAGAGACCAAACACCCTGACTTCACTGACATGTGGAATCTAAAGAGCAAAGGAAACCAACCAAAGAAACAAACTGCTAGATACAGAGAACATGTTGATGGTTGCCAGATTGGCGGCGAGTGAACAGGGGAAAGTTCAAATGGCCAGTTCTAGAAACAGTCACAGGATTGTAAAGAACAGCATAGGGAATATGGGTAATAATATTGTGATGACTAAGTATGTGCCGGAGGCACTATCAGGACATCACTTTGTAAGTTATATAACATCTAACCGCATGCTGTACACCTGAAAAGAATATAAAATAAACCATAATTGAAAAAAGAGAGGAAGAAAGGGAGAGAGCGAGAACGGAGGGAGCGGGAGGGAGGAGGGAGAGAGAGAGAAGGGGGGGGGAGGAAGGGAGGACCATGGGAAGCAAAGCGCCTATCCAGGGTGAGGAGGTAGCAGGCAGGAGCCCTGCGCACGGCCCCCCTGGGCGCTGGGGTCTCACCCAGTGGCTCAGTCCTCCAATCTGTCAGCTTCACCTGCAATTCCAAAAAATGGAGATCACAAACCCCTTGGCTCTGCTTCATGGCAAGAAATGACACCAACTAATGGGAGTAAGTAGGAGTGCTGGCGCCCCCACGCAGGAGCACAGGCCCACCAAAGCGAGGCCAGGCAAAGCCTCAGAGGGAAACTACCCACGGCTGCCTGAGCATGCAGACCCCTGCAGAGGAGGGGCTGTCCCAGGCTCTCTGAGGCACCTCAGCCTCTGTTTCCATAAGCAGAAACTCCGAAGTAGATTAGAGCCGTGTGCCTGCCCCTCCACAGATGGTCACTCTCCGCAGAAAGAACGTTCTTTGAAAAGGCCATGGTTTTCCTCGAAAACATCCATTTAAAATGTCGGGCAATTATTGGCACTGTCATTAGATCTTGGCAGGGGCCAAGTACCATCACCGCCCTGCGGCCCACTGGAAGGAGGGCCTCCCTGGTGAGAAGAGAGGTAACGCCAAGGCCCCGCCAAGGACACTGCCTGGTACTCATGGGACGTGAGCTTGATTGTCCAGCAGTAAGGGATTCAGCAAGGCCGGGGGACGGAGGCTCTGCTCCTGGCCACCATAGCCGCCTGCACCACTCTGCGCTCTCTCCCTTTCTCCCTCTCTCTCTCTTCCCCCTCTTTTCCTCCCCCCCACCTCTCTCTCTCTCTCTCTCTCTCTCTCTCTCTCTCTCTCTCTGTCTCTCTCTCTCACACACACACACACATACACACACACGTGTGTGTTCAACTGGGCATTTGTCCAAATGATTCACATTAAACCCTAGCTGTGTTCAGCACTAAAGTCATCTGCCCTCAGAAGGTCAGTTACATCAACTAGCAAGCCTGAAGATTGATAAGCAGCTGATGAGTTCATCACATAGCAGCAGCTTCTGGTGGAAGGGGTTTAGCCGCAGGTTTGCTATTTAGAGAGATTAGGGTCCCTTCCTGTAGCCACAGTGCACACACAGCAAGGAGCAGGCCTCTGCGGCAGGGTGTCCCAGAATTTCTCTAGGGACACAAACACAGGTGGCCAAGAGTATCATCTGCCAATAGAATGGACTTATTTGGATGACTCAAGGCCCTTATTAAATATTGGGCGAGCATAAATTACACAGGAGACAGACAGGCAATGCACGAATCACACGCGGTTTATTTACCAGAGTCCTGGTGGTTTCCAGACCTCGGCAGGCCACCCGGAGATCCGCACTGACAGACACACACACTGGACGTTGGACGTTGCAGCTGCTGCTCGGTGTCTTGTAGAGGCCTCGGTTTGTAGCTCACGGTTCGGACCCAGGGTCCACGGCAGAGCGAAGAGCTCAGGCAGGATGCAGCAGATGTCTTCAGTGTGTCTTATCAGCGGGTCCCAGGTGTTCTGCTATCTGGTCTTACATGTGGGGTACAAACTTCTTTATCCATCCTCTTACATACACATCTCTTTTAAGGGTGTTCACACTTCATTCTACTCTCTAATATGTCACACCCAATTCTTATTTTATATTTATATGTTATCCTTATTATTATTACTATAACACAGGGCAAGTGCTGTCTGCCCTGCTGACTGCAGCAAAGGTTCACGGCTGGCGAGCTCAGCAATGTAAATTCATGCCTTTTACTGGTAACTCCGAGTCTGAAAGGGGCCGTTTCTTCTTCCTGGGGGTGGATTCCATCCAGTAATTTGAATCACTTTTAAAGCCTCCTGTCAAACTCCTCAGCCTCCAAATCCCACCCAGCTCGGACCTTCAAGATTCTCATCCGGTCACAGCAGCGCCCATGCGTGCCTGGGCCCGGCCTCTACCTGGCTCCCTCCTCGGGTTTTAGATGCCTTCCAGGTGCCCAGCCCCTCTGCCGCTTGCTTCTTTCCCAGGGCTCCGGGCTGGGGCTCCTGTGTCCTGGCCTTTAGGTTGGTTGTTCGGGCCAGCCCTGCAGTTGTCAAGGATCTGGCTCCACAGCCCCAGCAGGCAGGTGGGCAGAGCCACCGTGCACGTGGGGCTGCGGGCAGTGTCCTGTCCGGACAGAGCCACCATTAGATGCTGTGCCAAGCGTCTGGGTCCCCAGCCTGTCCCTCCTTGGGGAGAGAAGCAGGGGAGGCGGGAGAATAGAAGGGAGCACACCTGGGCTCCACCCTGCCCCTCTCTACCTTGGCTAAAACATCGTGGGCATGACTACCTCTCCCCGATGCCCTGGAGTGGAGAGGAGGGGCAGGACGAGCTGCCTCGCAGTCACCCACCAGCATCAGAGCAGAGGACCACCCCCCACACACGGTTAATAAAACCTCCCACCAGACCCTATCCTCACGGCTAGCTCCCAGCCACCACTTCATTTCCCCATGCGTACTATGGCTTTAATACATTTACTCTGCGTGGCTTAACCTTTCTCACATTCTTTCTTTTCTTTTTTTTTTTCAATCCTCACCCAAGGATAGTTTTTTTCATTGATTTTTTTAAAGAAAGAAAGTAGAGGGAGGGAGGGGAGAGAGAGAAACATCAACATGAAAGAGGCACTTCGATTGGTTGCCTCCCATGCAGGATTCAACTGGGACCAAGAATTGGACCTGAAACCGAGGTATGTGCCCTTGAACAGGAATTGAACCTATAACCTCCAGTGCACAGGCCGACATGCTAACCTCTGAGTTTCACCAGCAAGGGCTGCCACGCTCTTGAATTCCTTCTTGTTCCATGACAAGGACCTGGATCTGGTGGAGGCCTCCCTTGGCCCCCACAGTGCCAGAGTAGGGGAGGCTTCAGAGAGCAAAGATGGGGTCCCCAGCTCAGGCGGCCCAGAGGAAAGGGCTCCCACAATGCAGACAGGCGCTGCCCCAGACCCCCCAGAGAGTCAGGAATCATTCCTCCCGTCCCTCTGGGTCCCCAGCCTGTGCCTTCTTCCCACTGACCCCTCCCCATCCCTGTTGGTTTCCTAGCAATTTAATAAAAAAAGATTAGCCCTGGGTGGAAACAGGGCCTGAATTGTAGATTATATGACCAGGGCTTTGTACATGGGGACAGACGGGCTAAGAGACTTCAGCCTGTAAAGGTGGCTGTCCTAGGGCCAGGCTCGCCATCACCCAGGTACCGGTCCAGAGGAGATCTGGCCTGGCTGCATGTTGGCAGCCTCAGGGCCCCTGAAATCCCAAAACAAATCACAGCAGCATAGAGGGGCGTGAGGGGAGGCACTGCTTACTGCTGGAACCTTCCACAGCTCCCAGGGCTTCCCAGCAAGTGGCTTGGGTTAAGAACCCCTAGTTTAGAGTATGTGGTCGTGGGTTGGCAATCCAAGCCTGCTCTCTTTCTGGAGGAAATTTAGAGGCAAATTCAAGTTGCGTACACACTCGCTGCCTTCTCATCGCAGGTGCTAGCAAATACTAACAAGTCAGAGGGAAAGGAGTCTTCTCGGGGAGAGCCCTCATTGAGCTTGCTGCTGCCGCCCCTTCTGGCCTGCTCTGGGCATGAAGAAACATGCAGGCCAGGGCCCTCCCCCAGCTCCAGACCCGAAGGCTCACGTGTGGCTGGGCCTTCCCCAGTGGCTCTCAGGGTGCACACCACGTGGGCGGGCTCCTCAGACTACCTGGGGGCAGAACAAGCTGTGCACAGCGGCCATTTCTGCCTGTATCCATCCACTCAGCAGTCTCGAGGCCTTTTACATGCCCAGCACCATGCCAGGTGGTTGGGGAAGGGCTGTGAGCAGCAAAGACCTGGTCCTGTCTACCCCCAAGCCCACAGTGTGTATTACATTACAGTACAGTATATTATGGCTACTATAGTCCTCATGCTATTCTCACAAACAGAATAATTGGAAGTGGTATGAGAAGCAGACAGGGTGCTTTGGGGACATGCATTACCAAGACGGGAGGGGTGGCCTGAGGACAGGGGGAGCAGGTCGAAGGAGGGCACGGGTGTGCACCTGCAGCGGCTGCTGTGTCAGGTCCCGGGCCGCATCCCCATCGCTGGGGTTCTCACACCAAAGGCGGCCCTGTGTGGCCAGCTGCCTCAGAAGGACAGAGGTTGCTGGGCGGGTATCCCCAGGCACAACCAGGGAGGGCCTGCCAGCAGCCAGCGAGCTTGGCACCCAGTCCTGCGAGTGACCTGGTCAGCCACCCTATGCTCCTCACCCACAGAATCTGTGCCATCTACGGTAGACGTTTACTGTTTAAACTGCTGCAATGTGTGGTGGTTTGTGATGCAGAAGCCGGTGCCTGGGAGGGCGGTCCTCCATTGCTCTATGTCTCCTCCTTTCTTCCTGAAAACCGGCGCCTGCATCTCGTTGCCATGTCCTCCTCGCAAGGTGCTACAGCTCCTCTGTGTTCCCCGCTCCGGCTCTGACTCCACCATTCCTGGGAGGAATGCTGGCTCCTCCTGTTGGACAACAGCTTCCAGAACCCAGCTCGGCATGCTGGGCGGCTCAGGTGCCGGGTCCCAGCTGCTGGGCCCTCACAGGCACAGCTCAGAGATAAACACATGCACACCCCACCAATGTATAGTTTTACTATTCTTTCTGTACATGGGAGTTAGTGCTGACACCCCATTCCCATCCGACATCCAAGAGGCTCTCCGGCTCCCCTGCATTTGCACTCCCAGGGAAGCACCCCTGCTCTGTGCTACAGGGACCAGGGGCTTGTCTTCCCAGCCTGCAGCTTCCCGCCCGCCCGCTCCATAGCTGTCCTGTCACCCTGAGTGCCTGCAAGGTCAGCTTGAGAGGTAAGAGATTCCGTGTGGCCTTAGCTGTTGGGGCCTTTTTCTTTAATTGAGGTAAAACTCACTCAATATAAAACTCAGCATTGCAACTACTTTACATTGTATGATTCAGTGGCTTTCAGTATAGTTACAATGTTGGGCAGCCATCAACACTCCTCAATAGGCAGCCCATCTGATCAGCAGTGGGGCCCACACGCTCACAGGTGATCTCAGGGGGGCCACACACTCACCGGGTGATGTCAGGTGGGTGGGTGGATGGATGGACGGACAGACACAACAAAATGTTAATAGCATCATCTGGTGCTAAGGATATCGGTGATCCCTCCACAACCCTTGAAACTTTTCTGCTCGTTTGAGCTTTCCATAATACAGGCCGATAGCATCCCTGTGGCTGGATGTCCTTTCTGCCTGGCTGGAAGCACACGGGGCTGCTCAGGAAGTGAGACTACGAGCGGCATCAGCCCAGCTTGCTCTCTGGGAGGGAGCTGGCAGAGGGCCTCTCCAATGCTCCCGTGGGCTGGGTTGAAAACACCGCGGAGAGGTCGCCTTGGGAAAGTGCGTCCCAGCACAAGGGCAGCTCTGCCTCTGGCCCCAGGCCTGCAGCCACCGGCACAACTGACCTCCAGCCCCAGAGCAGCAGCTCGCACTGTGGGTCTTGATGGCCAGGTCCCCGAAGCAGAGCCAAGGGAGCCCGGGGCACGTTGGGTGGGTCACCTCGGCCTCTCGGACCTCAGTTTCCTCGCCTTCCAGGGTTAACAGCCAGTCGCCCTGAAACACAAGCTTTCACTTCACAGACAGTGATCCATTTATTTACACAACACGTGTACTCAGGGCCGGAGGGCCGCCCACCCTGGACCAATAAGGCCCGCCGCTGCCATGACAAGGTCATTAGGGAGCGCACATGCACGGACACTCATGTTCCAGACAGAGCAGTGGCCGAGGGCAGGGCCCATCTGAGCCTCCTGAGGACAGGGCCGGAGGAAGGGGTATCTCCGGCTGCAGCACTCAGGGGCCTAGGCACAGCCGGTCTCCTTAGGACACCAGTGACCGTGCCACGTTCCTCTCGCTGCTGGAGGAACAGGCGGGTCTGGAGGCTGTGCCTGCGGCCCAGGCCCCTTGTCCCGGGCTCCCTCCCACAGCCCTTGACCTGCCTTCTGGGTCTACTGGACAGTGCTGCTCTGGCCATCGGAACACCCGCGTCCCCGCTGCGAGCTGGCCACGCACTCCCTGCCCCACGTGTCGCCGCAGAGCCTGTGCCTCCCGGGCCTGCTGAGCCAAGCTTTGCCCCTGTCTGGGTCCTGAGGTGATCGCTGCCTCCAGTCATAAAAGAACTTCGCTCACTCACACACAGCAGGAGCCCTGGTGCCCAGTGCCTCCCTCAGAGCCCAGTCGCCGGGCAGGGACCCACCAGCGACACAGGACCGCGCGGAGAGGCCTCCTGCACAGGGTCCCGCTCCGCTCAGGTGCAGCCAGGCCTCACACAGGCACCTCTCACCTCAAAGCCTCCACAAACCGCCAGGCACCTCCATGGCACAAGCCCACAGCCTGGCCACCTAAGCAGCCTTTTGTGGGGGCCTCCCTCTGCCGCTTGCCATCGGGACACTGACTATACATGGACATGGAGCTGTATGTCCCTCCTGCCAGGAGAGGTGGCATTCTTCTGCATGCGGCTCTGCAAAGGACTCTGCGCACTCTCACCCACCGCAGACAAGACAAGAAGGATGCTCCCAGGCCTCCTGTTGCCCTCGCTGCCGCTGGTCTGAGTGGAGTGAGAGTCCCGTGGCCATTGCTGGCGAGCTCTCTGAGGGACCCACATGCTCTTCCTGATCAGAAGAACGGCAGTCCTTGTGGGAGCTGCTGCTACTCATCTAGGTCCCCAGCTGTCTCTTAGGCTGAGGTCCTCTGGAGTGTCGGGAAGGGAGAGCCGTGCGCTTGTACAGCAGATACCTGCTGGCGCCAGAAACATCACCAGGCCTGGAACGGAGCTGCGAGGGCTGGAAGCCCTGCAGGGCCACCGGTGGCTGGCTGCCAGCCAGGACGAGGCTCTGAGTTCCCTTTAACTCCATAATGCAGAGCACAGAGGCTCTACATGAGGATAAACTCCCTGGAGGGAGTGCGTGGGACAGGCAGCCCTTTAAGTAGAAATAAAGTGGGTTCGGTGCTGCTATAAAGCTACAAAGTGCAACTTTGTCGGGAGGAATGGACTCCATTTGGGAGGAAGAACAAGTTAGATATAGGCTTAAGGGCAGCTTAAGAGGGCTCCCTCTTAAGAGAAGGACTATGAGAGAAGGGAAGCAGGAGGGGGCCTAAGTGACCCAGTCAACTAAGCCTAGGAGCAAACTGTCACCCAAGATTTCAGCTCCCAGTGTCAGCCTCCACCCATCGCCCAGGCCTCGCCCTGCTGCCCCTCTGGCCATCTACCCACTGAGCTCCACAGGCATCAGTGGGAAAGAATCTGAACTTAGTGAGCATCTGCAACTAAGGGTTGTCCACACATTTAAAGACTAGTGGCCCAGCCCTAACTGATTTGGTTCAGTGATAGAGCATCGGCCTGTGGATTCAAGGGTCCCAGGTTTGATTCCCATCAAGAGCATGTATCTTGGTTGCAGGCACATACCCAGTAGGGAGTATGCAGGAGGCAGCTGATCAATGTTTCTTTCTCTTCAGTGTTTCTAACTCTCTATCCCTCTCCCTTCCTGTAAAAAAAAAATCAATAAAATATATTTTTAAAAAACGACTAGTGGCCCAGTGCACAAAATTTGTGCATGGGTGGGGGGGAAGTTCCCTCAGCCCAGCCTGTACCCTCTCCAATCAGGGACCCTTTGGGGGATGTCCAGCCATCAGTTTAGGGATCAGGCCTAAACCAGTGGTCAGACATGCTTCTCACAATCTGAGACCACTGGCTCCTAACAGCTCACTTGCCTGACAGCTTCTGCTTGCCTGCCTGATTGTCCCTAACCCCTCTGCCTGCTTCCCTGATTTCCCCTAAGTGCCTCTGCCTGCCTGCCTGATTGCCTCCAACTGCCCTCTCCTGCCAGCCTGATCTTGCCCCCAACTGCCTCTGCCTGCCTTATTGCCCCTAATTGCCCTCCCTTGCTGGCCTGATCTTGCTCCCAACTGCCCTCCCCTGCTGACCTGGTTGCTCCCAACTGCCCTCATCTGATCTCACCCACAATGGTCTGATCTTGCCCCCAACTGTCCTCCCTTGCTAGCCTGGTTGCCCCCAACTGTCCTCCCTGCTGGCCTGGTTGCCCCCAACTGCCCTCCCCTGCTGGCCTGATTGCCCCTAAGAGCCTCTGCTTTGGACCCCAATACCATAGCTTTGTCCAGAAGGAAGTTAGATGTCTGGAAGATGGCCAGTAGACCCGGTCTAATTAGCATGTTACCCTTTTAATAGTATAGATAGATTATATAGGCTAGGATTGCTTAAATGGGTAGGGTGGGGGAGTTCTTTTTCATCAGGAGGAGATGCTTTTGGTAGACAAAAATACATAATTCCTATATCTGAACTGATAGCCAGCCATATGCACTATACTACCAAACCAGTCATTAAAAAATAGAACCGATTTCTTACACCTTACACCAAGCTGCTCTTGCCCTTATAACCCCTCCTAAGCCCCCACCTTAGATTCTGCCTTTGCAGTTCACCCAGATTAGGTTCTGATTGGTCTGTTTCTATGCCAGTCAGCATCAAAAGCTCCACCTCCTAGGCAGCCATTGGCTTCTCTCACTGCACCCATATTTGGTTCTGATTGGTCAGTTTCTATGCCAGTCAGAGTCTCCGGGCCTATCAATGGGCCTGATCAGAGAGGCGAGGGCTGATCAACAGCTACCACAGAGACTATGGATCAGATTCTGCTTCTCTATCCAGGCCTCTCTCTGAGGCTGATCTGCAGCACTCTCAGCAGTCAGTGCTGGGTCACAGTGCCCACAGTAGTGGGCAGTTCCATCCCTGACTTCCAGTCGGTTGAGCCTTCAGTCATTTTGAATGTTACAGACCCTGGGTTTTTATATATTAGGATGTTTTGCATATTTTTCCTACCACCCCCTTTCCCAAAAATGTGGCTCTGTAGTACATTTCTCAGTTTGTGCAAAGATCATCAAACTCTAGGGACACAGCCAGAAGTTTCTTAGTTTGATTTTATGTTTTGAGGGGAACAGGGGGGTGGAATCATCAAATGAAAATTGAATTGAACAACAAGAAAAACGACATTTCAGTTTTCTTGGCTTAAAATAAACAATTAAAGGCTGACTTTATATGCTGACAATAATGGAAGTCCTTGCCCTCCACCACGTGGTGCCTCCTCCCAGCCTGGCCTCCCATGGTCTAACATTTGGTTAGTTCCCAGTTCTGGACCAGGTGAAGGTGCCCAGGAACCATCAGAACACCCTCGGGCAAAGAGAAACAGTTTGTCTTCAAAGCTTTGCATATTGTTGAAACTGTGAGTCAGGAAAAGAATGGACTTGACATGCTTTCTTGAAGATGAAGCTCCCGAGTCTCAGGTTAGAATCTGTTCCTTTTTTTAAAATATATATATATTTTATTGATTTTTTTACAGAGAGGAAGGGATAGGGATAGAGAGCTAGAAACATTGATGAGAAAGATCGATTAGCTGCCTCCTGCACACCCCCTACTGGAGATGTGCCTGAAACCAAGACTGAAATCAAACCTTCAGTCTGCAGGCCAATGCTCTATCCACTGAGCCAAACCTGTCAGGGTGAGTCTGTTCCTCTTCATATAAAATTCCTGACTGGGGTCCAGTCAAAGCTCTAACTTGTCATGTTTCTAGAGCTTCTTTTTTCTTTAGAAAGTGCCCAATATTTAAAGGCTTAAAGTGGCCTGGAAATTCATACATGCACATTTCTTGACAATCCCTACATGGAGGTGGCTCTTATTCCCCTCACTTGGGGTGAGAACCAGGCCCTGAAGGTGGGCAGTGTTTCCTAGAATTCACCTCATCACAGTGGGGTGGGCCTCAGCCTCCGCCCCATCAGGGTCAAGCTGCCACCCAGAATATCAGTTGCGTGGATAAGGACTTCATGCTTTTGCAGTTAGAAGAAGCATTCAGGAAATCAGCTGCAACATATATAGTTTGTTGAAAAATGAAGAATAGCACATGTAGCGTTGGGCCACCTCCTTGGCATTAGGAACTTAATATAGTTTTACCAAAAGGGTAAACCTGAAAGCTGAGAAGTTCTCGAATGTGTTTCAAGGAGAAACATCTGTATTTGATGCTGAAGAGCTTCCTAAAGGAACAACAAAAGCAGAATAACTTTTATTTTCTAGAAGGCACAGCATTTTGGCAAGGGCATTTAAAAATATTCATAGATACTCATGCCCAAGCTCCAGTGAGTGCCCTGGGTCCTCAGCAAACTGCAAGAGACTCTGTGCTGGCCCACCCTCTGTCCCCAGGTACCCAGCGGAGTGACTGGGCTGGGACTGGCATGTATAGATGCATCAACTCTATAGTAGTATTCTTCATGCTTTCCTCATTTAGTCATGTGTCTTGGAGTTCACTGCTTGTGGGTAGGAACCATTTTCTATGATTGGATAGAATACAATTTAGTTAACAACTGCTGAAAAATCACTCACTTGAATTTGCAGTTTTTTGAGAAGGGACATTTATATATATATATATCCTAATTAGCCACCTGTATGTCATAATCTGTGAATCACCTATTCCTTTTGCCTGTTTTTCTATTTCATTGTTTGCATTGTTCTTATGATTTATAGGCACTCTTCAATATTCTGTATACTGTTGGTTGTTAGTTAAATATTTCCTTCCTATCTGTTACTTGCCTGATCCAAATGTTTCAGAACAGTTATTCCTCTCTGCTTCCTTGTACATGTAAACTTGAGATTCAGCTTGCCAATTCTAATTTAAAAATTTTTAAATTGTGATAAAAATAAATTATATTATTTAGGAAGAATTAAAATCTTTATAATATTAAGATGTTTTTTTCAGAAGAACGATATGTTTCTTCACTTATTCAAAATTTTTTATGGTCTCTTAAATCCCAACTGTAGATTTCTGATAGCTTGTCTCTTTTAGGTTATAAACATATTTTCTGTAAGTTAATGAGGATTGTTTACTTAATTAGGAAAGAGTGTTAAATAGTTTTTTAAAGTTTTCATTCTATTGAGAAAATATATGGCTTTTCTCCTTGTCCACTAAGAGGATAATTGTATCAATAGATTTTCTGCATTGAACCATCCTTACATTTCAGGTATAAATAATTCTTTAATACACAATTAGAATTAGTGAGTTAATATTTTATTTAGGATTTTCACAACTAGGTTCATAAATAAAATAAGTCTGTGATGTTTTTCTTGTACTGTTCCTAGTTTTGGATAAAGATTATGCTAATCTTATGCAATCAATTGGGACATATGTATCATTCTCCATTTACTGGGAAAATATTTATTATTTATTCTTACAAGTTTGGTAAAACCCACATGCAACGCCTGGATCTGGGTTATTGATTTTGTTTTTGGGGAGGAAGGGTACCATTTGAGCTGCTGTAACAAAGCACCACAAATTGAGTGGCTTATACACAACACATATTTATTTCTCCCAGTTTGGGAGGCTGGAAGTCTGAGATCAGGGTGCAGGGTGGTCAGGTGAGAAGTCATGTCCAGACTTCTCATTGTGTCTCACATGGAGGAATGGCTGAGGGACCTCTGTAGGGTCTCTTGTTATAAGGAATCCCACTCATGAAACCTCACTTTTATGACCTCATCACCTCCAAAGACCCCATCTTTTAACAGCATCATATTGGGTGTTAGGGGGACACAAGTATCACATGTGAAGTTTGGGGGGCACAAACATTCAGACCATAGCAGGGGGTGCTTTGAAAGGAGGGTTCTCATGGTAAGTTCGGTACTCTAGTAGGCCACTTTCTCTGGCTCCATGACTAAAAGTGAATACTTAGCAAACATTAGCTCTGTTTCTTCCCAAATCTGTTTATGACAAGTGTGCCTGTTGTAATACTTTTATTTAACATAGCATTATATAAACCAATGGAATAAACAATAAAAAAGTCCTCAGTTTTATGAAGACTAAGCTGACATTTAGGAAAACTAGATAGAGTTGAATCTATTAAAAAAAAAAAAAACACCGACTTGGATTTAAATGTGCTAGCACAACTGGAAATGGGTATGGGGGCAGGAATCATAAGCATCTACATCCTGGCTATTCCAGGAATAGCCCATGGACCAGCAGCACCAGCAGCACCTAGAAAGCTGCTGGAGGTCTTGAGCCTGCTCAGTCTTACTGAGTCATATTCTGTATTTGCACAAGATCAGGAGAGAAACGGACTCGTGGCACATGAGAAGCTCTGACATAAAAGATTTCACAATCACAGCATATCAACTGTTTTAACACTCCCCACTTGTATTTTAAAAATCAAAACTAGAAATTATCGACAATGAATTTGGGTGTATTTTATGTAGGACAGATGTTGCAGACATCTACTCAGCAGACCCATTTTCAAAGAAAAGGCCTTTGAATATCTGTAAGTGAATCTTTTATTTTAATGTTTTTCTTGGAAATGAAATGTTCGAGCTCTGTAATGATGTTTATTATGACCTCCCTACCCCACCACCCCCAACCCCTCCCCCTCCGCTTTAACACACTTTTTTACTTAACCAACTGACCACAGGTCTGGACAGTGTTGGATAAGAGAGTTTCTGCTATAATTTAGTATTCCTTGATTATCATTACTTGCATATAGAGTCCCAAAAACACTGGCATAGAGTGGTATTCAATTACAATCTTTTTCTGCAGTTATAGACACTTATATTCCTAATGCTTTTATGTGTCTTATGTTTTTTGTTTGTTTTTACTTGTTCAAAGTAACCAGAGATTTATTTAAATTTTACTTACGTTCAAAACACATTTTGTTTTTGTTTGTTTGCTTGCTTTTTCTTTCATTAATATTTAGCTTTAGTTTTATGATTTTCTTACTTTCACTACCTTTGATTTTCTTTTTTTTATTGATTTTTTACAGAGAGAAAAGAAGAGGGATAGAGAGTCAGAAACATCGATGAGGGAGAAACATCGATCAGCCGACTCCTGCACACCCGCTTCTGGGGATGTGCCCGCAACCAAGGTACATGCCCTTGACCGGAATCGAACCTGGGATCCCTCAGTCCTCAGGCCGACGCTCCATCCACTGAGCTAAACCGGTTTCGGCTACCTTTGACTTTATTAGTTTATTTTTTTGCTGTCTCTCCTATTTGCTAGCACCAGGATTAAAAGCTACACATTTTCCACCATCAATGGCTCTGTCCTCATCCTTCATAAGGCAGTATGCTCATGGACATTCATTTCTAAGCCTTTAGCTTAGAGATGTAGTTTTTATTTTCTTTTTATTTTAAAGACTGTTTTTAAATCTTAAAATAGAATTACTTTACTATCCTTTTTATGTCAGTGCCTTTTCCCCCTGTATCTTGTTCAGAGCAGGTAGCCTGTATAATTTCTCTATTTTGGAATTTTAATAAGATGTTTATATTCTACTTTAGCAACAATTTCCACTTGTGTGTGAAATAAAGGTATGTTCTCTATTGACATAAAAGAAAAGTGTCTCAGGGCATAAATAAAGTTAAAAGAAACAAACAAACAAGACAACAGGTCCAAAATAGAGTCACTTATGCTAAGCCCTATATCACCTAACCGAGACTTAATTACAGTTTTAGCTCTTCCAAAAAACAGAATCAAAGACAGTCAATCTGGAACCACCTGATCAGCACTGGTTAGGGATCTGCCTGATAGAACCTGCCATCCCCTAAGAAAAGTAAACTATACAATAACCTTTTCGCCCAATATAACTACTTCGTTCCCACTTTCTTCCAGCTATAACGTCTTTCATTTTGTCCATTGTCTGGGAGCTTCTTTCTTTAAAATATATTTTTATTGATTTCAGAGAGGAAGGGAGAAGGAGAGACAGAAACATTCGTGATGAGGGAGAATCACTGATCGGCTGCCTCCTGCATGCCCCACACTGGGGATCGAGCCCACAACCCAGGCATTTGCCCTGACCAAGAATCAAACCCGAGACCCTTCAGTCTACAGGTCAACGTTCTATCAACTGAGCCAAACTAGCTAAGGCTGGAGTTCCTTTTCATCTGCTAGATTGAATGTTGTCTGAATTAAATTGATTTTTGCTCAAATAAACTCTTAAAAACTTAATATGCCTCAGTTTACCTCTTAACAATTGTAATCAAGCCAGTTAATTATGCTATTTCATCTTCTATGTCCTTTCTTATTTTTGTCTATCAGGGACGACTCAGTAAGTGGCTCACCCAATCATTCTACCAAACTTCTACTTTCCCATGCACCCTGGTTTCTTAAGGGTAGCCATATGCCAGTCAGGAGATGAATCATGACTCAGGCTGGGCCAGCATTTTCGGCAGAGGCTTTACTGACATCCAGCCTCCTACTTGGGATGCTAATGTGAGAACACAGGTGTAGAGTTGTGGCAGCCGCCTTGTGCCCATTAAGCATCTTTACGCATTTTACCAGTTCATTTGCTCACCATTCTGTACATCTTCATGCTTCTCTTACATCTATTTTATCTTGCTGGTTTATGTTTCTTGTTTAAAGAACCCTTCATAAATGGTCCAGAGGTGGGACACTTTCTGAGTCCTTGGTGCCTAACATAATCTTTAAGTGCCACTGCCTACAGATATGCACAATATAGGCACCCACTCATCACACTACACAACAGTGTGAGTGTGTTCTTGTCTTACATGTACATGTGCTTGTGGATGTGTGTTCCTATGTGTAAATGTATATGCATATATTTAAAAGTGTGTGAGCTATGTACCTGTGTGTGTGTATGATCGTGTGTATATACAATTGTGTGTCTATGCATGCCTTGGGAATAGAGTGCATGGCATAGAGCACCTCAATTTACAAAAACCACTCAAACCCTTTGGCAAGCAGAGCTGCGCGGATGGTCGTTGGCCGTGTCCGGAGGGCTGCCCGCTCTCTCTCGGGTTTGCATGAGCACAGAGTCTATGTTAGTTGGCTGTTTAAGTGTGCTCTTCTCTCAAGAGACTCTAGAGCATGATCTTGACACGCTGTGTATGACACATGTGCATCACGTTAAGTAAAATACTAAGATGATTCAGTATGTGACTGACAGCAGGGAATGGGTGGCACAGATTGCCATTTCTCCCTAAAGAAAAAATTTATTCCTAAGATGTTTATGGGTGAGTTTCCTAAATTGTTTTGTAATCTATAGAGGAAATTGTCTTTTAAACATGTTCCATGATATTAAAATCCTCCTAAAGCCGTAATCAATTTTCTTTTCATCTAGTTCTTCACTTTTCTAAGTTGACATGAGTTATAGGTTCTCCCCTACACTTGTCTCTCTCCTGAAAGTGTCACTAAGTTCAATCATAACCTAATATTCACTACTGTTTCTCATTGAAGAAGCTGCCCATAGAAGCAGACAGAAATCTGAGTGTTGTGTTTACCACCTGCTGGCATCCTCAGCAAAGCAGGCAGATTTTAACTGTCAGAGCGCCTGGAGTCCAACCAAAGCAGGCAGGTGTGTGTGAGCTGCCACCATCTTCTCAGGACTTGCGTGAACTGCACCTGGTGTGCAGATGTGACAGCATGCCAAGAGGAGAGTCCATCTTAGATGGCAGGGCTATTGTCGCAAGGTGCCTCAGGTTGGATGGCTTAAAACTGGGACATTTATTTTTCTCAATTCTGGAGGCTAGAAGTTGGAGCGAGGCAGAGGCGAGCAAGCTCTCCCATTATAGGGACTCCACCCTCCACCTAATCCTAGTCATCTTTCAATACTACTGCACTGGGCGGAGCTAAGCTTCAACATATGAATTTGGGAGTTGGGAACAAACATTCAGCTCACAACAGGCTCCAAGCTCATCAGGTATCTGTCTGTGTTGCCAAGAGCAGGGTTCAGCGGAGTCACCTCAAAAGGCATGGCCATACAACAGGGTATTAAAAGGTTGACTGGGCCAGTGGGAAAGCAGCAGCAAGCTGCCTACCTTAGTTTGCAAGGGAGCTCCCTGTACAGTAAGAACCAGAGGACCTGCCCCAACTAGACGCCTCAACTCAGCAGCCAGCTCCCTGGCACGCTGCCCACCCCACTCTCTACAGCAGCAAAATGGAGGCACACTGCCCGTGACCCTGGAAAGCCAGCACTGGTCAAGGCAGCCTTCAAGTGTTAGTGAGGATGTGGAGAAAAGGGAACCCTTGTGCACCACTGGTGGGACTGCAAGTTGATGTAGTCACTATTGAAAACAGTATGGACATCCATCAAAAAATTAAAAATAAAACCACCTCAGAACCCAGCAATTCCTCCTCTGGGTTTACATCTGAAGGAACTCAAAATACTAATGAGAAAAGATATATGCATCAAAGTGTTCATTGCAGCATCCTATATAATAAAAGGCTAATATGCAAATTGTTCCCTCAATAGGAAGTTTGACCAGGGGGCAGGACCAGCTGGCCAACCACCTGCGGCCTCTCCCCCCAGCCATCCCCACCCTCTATTGCCCCCCCTCACCCTAATTGAGGGCAGGGCTGGCTGGCCAACTGCCTATGGCCCCTCCGTCCAGCCAGCCCACCCCCACCCATGCACAAATTTGTGCACCGGGCCTCTAGTTGTTTATAATAGCCAAGATGAGCAACCTAATTGCCCATCTGTAAATGAGTGGATAAAAAAGAATGAAATCTTACCATATGCAACAGCATGGATGGACCAGAGGGTATTATGTTAAGTGAAATAAGTCACACAGAGAAAGTAAAATACCATATGATTTCACTTATATGTGGAATCTATAAAACAAAATAAATGAACAAACAAAACAGAAATAAACTTGTAGATTGAGAAAAAACTGACAGTTGTCAGATGGGAGGGTGTTGAAGGCTGGATGAAAAAGAGGACAAGATTAAGAAGTACAAAAGGCAGTTATGTAAGAGTCATGGGGATGTAAAGTATGGCATAGGGAATATAGTCAATAATATTGTAATAACTATGTATGATGCCTGGTGGGTACTTGACTCCTTGGGAGGATCTCTCCAGAGCTATATAATTGTCTCACCATTGTTCTGCACACCTAAAACTAATAAAAAATGTTGAATGTTCACTATAATTGAAAAATAAAATTTTAAAAATCATTCACAAGCTCGTGGGGGCCAAGCCTGAAATCTGCAGTGCAAGCTGGAAACTCAGGTAGGAGTTGAAACAGAATTTCTTCATCTTTAAAAAGAATCTCAATTTCTAAGGCTTTCAACAGATTGGCTGAGGTACACCTATAGGATTAAGAGTCAGCTCCTTTACTTAAAGTCAGCTAATCACAGATGTTAACCACTTCTTCTCAATACCATCACAGCATTACCTACATTAGTATTTGATTAAATGGGCCATCTGGTGGTCTCTGGGTCACCCAGGTGATGGTTAAGTTTCAAGGAGGAAGGAAGCACACCACATGGCACCCAGAGGAAGCAGTCAACTAACCTGGCCGTGGCACAAGGATCCAGCCCTGGCCCATGGAATTAGTTTTTGCACTGTGGTTGACATTTAATAAAATGATGCAAATAAATTAAAAACTTAGCATGATTCTACGCTTTTTTGTCTTAAAATATTCTCACCGCGGGTGGGCACATGTTCACACCATGGGTGGGCACATGTTCACACTACGGGGGGAGGCATGGGCTTTCACCACAGGCAGGCACGCATTCTCACTGTGGGTGGGCATGTGTTCTTACTGCAGGTGGCACATGTTCACACTGTGGGCAAGCACACATTCTCATCATGGAGGGGTATGCTCTCTCACCTCGGGCAGGCACCTGTTCTCACCATGGGTGGGTACCTGTTCACACTACATGGGGGACATGTGCTCTCACCGCGCAGGGGGTGCATATATGCGCTCTCACTGCAGGCAGGCACATGTTCTCACTGCGGGCAGGCATGTGTTCACACTGTGGATGGCACATGTTCTCACTGCAGGCAGGCACGTGTTAGTTTCTAAAGACAGATTCTGTTTCTTGGTTTGAATATAAGGGTTGCATACCTCTCTGTTTCCTTCAAATCAGACACCACAGTGGAATCTGGCCTCTCCCCCATGGACATGTGACCCCTAGGTGCCCAGGGACCCTGCCTCTGCTGTACCCACACGTCCTGTTGGGGCTGGCCCAACCCACATAAGAGGCAATGCTGTGGCCGCTTTGTGTTTCTGGGTGTCCTGGTGATCTCGTGAGAAAGGGGTCAGCCCACTCTGGCCTCCACGTCTGCCTCTGTAAACAGTGTCTGTGTACCACGGTCATGCCCGTCAGTGTCTGCGTGAGTGGCCTGGCCGCTGTTGCAGCTCAGCAGCGAGCTGAGTGCTCCCAGGAGGGCCTCCTGCAGGCCGTGGGCAATGGGCAGAGCCAGGCAACAAAAGGGTGGCTGGAATTTCCTGCTTCAGAGCGACTTGTTACCCAGTAATAGATAACTGGAACCTCCCCCAACTCCCCAAATTACCGGGCTGTGACTGTGAAGATGGAACCGACAGACGACCAGGCAGGGAGCAGGCTGCCTGGCCCGGAGCCAAACGGTGAGCCTGGGCAGAGCCTCTCTGGGGACCCTGCAGCCCGTGGCGAAGCAGCCAGTGAGCGCCTCCGCTCTCTTCCCGCAGGGCACCCACTCGCCAGCTGAGCACACTGTAGTTCATGGATTTTGCCTTTTAAATGGTCTTAACATGACTAAAGCAGCAGTGCCCCCTTGGCGCGGCAGGACCTTCTCCTCCCGCTAACAGGACGTCCCAGTGCTCAGAGGCGCTGCGTTCTAGAAGGCCCAGAGACAAGTGTGCCTTTTCAGCTACCTGGAACATTAGAGAGAGGCTTGTGGCAGGCACCGCCACGGTTCCCACGCCTGCACGCCCTAAACCAGTTACCCTTGCTCCTGGAGAAGGAACAATCAGGACTCCTATTGGTCACATCTCAGCGCATCTCCAGGGAAAGCTCAGCCTCTACTCAAAAAAGACAAATGGCCTGTCAAGACAGGGGTGCAGAAACCCCAGAGAGGCCGCTGCAGGGCGGGAAGTCGGGGGGAGGCCGAGCCCTGCCTGCTCTAAGGCCAGACCTGCCACTGGGCTGCACTGCACGGCAGAGGGACCGCAGAGGTGGGCAAGGCTGCGCCTTGATATGAGAACTGCCCTGGGCATCCAGGTGCCCAGGGTCCTCACAGGCACCTCCCCACAGAGGCCAGAGAGCAGAGGCAGAGGCGGCCTCGGAGCAATGGGGAGCAATGGGAGCATGGGGAGCATGGGGAGCACTGGGCGGGGACGGCAGGAGGCTGTGCAGGGGTAGCTGTGGGAGAATGGGCAGGGGGCTTGCAAGGGCCTTCCCAAAGTGACTGGGACTTTTTATCTTAAATCATCCCTTAATGGGTTCTATCACTTGGCCAAAGGGTCTTTGATTCTCCTGGTGACCTCCAGGAGAGGGCCACGCCTCCAGGGGCCCTTTGTCTCACCAGCACGCCGGTCCGGGAACCTTCCCAACATGACAGCAACAGCTCGCTTGGGTCAAGACCATGCCAGAGAGCAGGTAGGGTCAAGGGCCCAGGTGAGCTCAGAAACAAGCGTGAAGGGCCAGCCAGTGGCGGGAGCACTCGCCCAGCCACTCCACCCTACACTGGAGCATGGAACCAGCCCAGACCAGTCAGAGCAAGTAGGTGGGACCGAGGCCACGAAGACGCGGTTCTCAGAAACCAGTGCCCTTGCCTTAGCCCACAGCTGTCCTTGATCAATCCTGGCCGAGAGCAGCTTCTCACACTCCGTGGCCACAGTCACCCAGGGGTCTGGCCCAGTGCAGACTCAGAGCAAGCACGCAGTGAGTCATGCAGGCAGCTTAACATGTCCTGGTGGCAAGTTTTTTTAAAAAAAAAGCTAAAAGGAACAGGTGAAATTTAAATCCACGTGACAATATCCAACCTGATGTACCCCGATCGTCTCTTTATTTTGTGA
The DNA here is from genome assembly GCA_011751065.1 of Lasiurus cinereus. NCBI lineage: Eukaryota > Metazoa > Chordata > Mammalia > Chiroptera > Vespertilionidae > Lasiurus > Lasiurus cinereus. The sequence continues at coordinate 1,413,314 of JAAGEH010000025.1, forward strand.
CAGCCCTGTGGTGGCACCGGCGTTTCGTGTGGGCCACGGCTGCATCCCGTGCAGGCGCCCAGGAACTGCTGCTGCTGGACCCGGGACCGTGCTGTGGAGCAGGGCTTGCAGCAGCACTTTCTTCTGTCTGGGCAGGCGAGACGGCTGTGCAGCTCATAGACTATTTTCTGCGGGATATTTGGAAAATTGTGTACCTATCCTGACATAGTTTAAATGTTTGAAGTCTTAGCTTAGAGAGCATACAGCTCCAAGTTCATCGATGCCATCCCTCATTGTGGGTCACTGTAAAGCCATCTGTCTCCAATCACTCATCTGCTGGCTTTACAACAAGCCCAGTAAGGCGTAGTGGTCTCTGCTTCACATGGAGGGGTGTGGATTCTCTATGGAGAATCCCGCCACATTGTGTGTTAGCCAGGCTTCTCCAAAGACACAGTCCATGGAAGATGATGTTGACAGGTAGATGGATGACAGATAGTTATAGATAGATACAAGTGATTTCTTATAGGGCACACATGATTATGAAGGCTGGTAGTCCCACATTCTGCTGTCTGCAAGCAGCGAACCCAGTGAAGCCCCCATCCATTAAGAGATGATTTAAGCAGCAGTTCCTGGGAGCCTGCACGGGATGCAGCCGTGGCCCCAGTGCCGCCATGAGGCTGTCACACCTTCCTGAGGGGGCCTGTCCTCCCCCGAGGGATAGGCCATGCTCTTCCCATTCTCATCTCACCAGAGACTCCACTTAAGCCAGCCCGTGTCCCCCATTACGTGTGCTGGACCCCAGCACACACACCCGCCTCTGAGCCGGTCACACTCTCCTCCTGAACGCGCCTTCCCATCCTCTGACTCTCTGAGGTGCCTCAAGGGACCTGAGCAAATTCCTTGGAGCTTGGGCTTGGCTTTCAAACTTCATGTGATGGGTGTGCGGTGGGTGCAGACACCACATGTCCCAGGCCCTTCCTGCACCCTGTGCCTTGAACAAAAACAGCTCCAGCAACCCCAGCACAGCTCAAGTGCAGCTCAAGGGCAGCTCTCATGGAAATTGCTGACCAAAGTGCTGGTCAAAGCTCCACAGGCCTGGGGGTGACCTTGGGGGTCGGGGGGGTGCTGCAGAGGCTATAGCCGGACCTGAGGCTCAAAGTCTCCTAAGACCCTCAGCACAGCAAGCCTTCAACTGGTCAGGGGACTGACACAGATCTCCTGTACGTTCCTGTGTGAGTGGCCCTGCGCTTGCCCACTCCACCTGCTTCAACCACAGGCAGATCCCAGGAGCTGGGCTCACTCACTTGTCAATGGCTTCTGTGAGGCACTAGCATCCAAGCCAGGCCGGGCACCCACTCTCCACTCTGATGCCCACTCGATGGGCTCCAGTGAGCATGGCTTATCTGCAATCATCTGTCTCAGTGTAGAAAATAAACACCTCTCCTCCTGGCAACAGATCTGGAAAACTCACCAGCTGTGAGTGGGTGACGCATGAGAATGAGATGGGTGAGGGCTGGCTGGCCTCCTGGCCCAGTTTGCTCCTCTGAGTGGCACTGGCGGGCATGCTCTACCCTCGTCTCCGCTCCCGGCCTCCATGCCCCCTCCCTGGCCGAGCCACAGTGCATCTGCTTACAGGCCTATACTCAGCAGGGATTGGGGAGGGCTCACCTCAACTGTCCACACCTCCCGCGGCTGCTCCATTTTACAGATAGTTACTGAATGTTAAGGGATTCTTTGGGGCTGACTGTTCTCCAAAGTGAGCTTTACTACCCGAGGAACCCTCTCGGAATGGGAAGAGATGAAGTCGGCACTGCCGGCTGGCGGCTGCTTCCTTGCTCCCAGCCAGGGAGGCGCTCTCCCCTCTCTCCCCACCACTGTCTTCGAGTGATGGCACTTGGCACCCTGGCCACGGAGGGTCCGACCCAGGCCACGTGTGTCTCAGAGCTCCGTACTGTGGGCATAGCTCTGTGAGCTCCGCAGCCACAGCTGGCCACTACCTGCTGTCAGGTGGACACGCGGGGACTCCCAGTTGGTACTGCAAGAGCCACAGAAGGAAACCACCTGGCAAAGCCCTGAGCCCACTCTGGGCGGCTGCACCACAGGCTGACCCGGCCGCTGCACCTGTAAGGCTCTGGGCACCCGAGAGGACTGAGTCCGCGTCACTCACGCGTGCGTGCGCGCGCGTACACACACACACACACACACACACACACACACACACACATGCCTGGGACCCAGTGTGCTGAGAGGCACTCAGATCCAAGCCACTGCCTCCCACCAGCCTTCATGGCAGGGAGAGTGCCGGAGGACAGCTTTCGTTCGCATCTGAGCCCCTGTTCCTTCTGCTCAAGCTGTCCCTCCCCACCTCCAAACACAAACCAAAAAAACAGCATGATTTTCCTCCGAGACTTCGAGGTGCAGCCAGGCTGCCCAACCCCCTCACCCCCCACCCCCCTGCCTCCCGTGGACAGTGCCTCTGTGTCTTCAGAGCTCCCCTGGGCACCTCCTCGGAGGTAAGGAAACTCTTGTGACTTTCGGCCCTGCCTTCTCTTCCCTCTAGCTCTCTGCCAGCCCTGTGCTCCCTGGGCGCCTTCCTGCAGGTCGGCTCGCCAGGGCCCTGGCCGGCTGCGCTCCGGGAGCTCGAGGGTGAAGGCAGCATGCCCCTCCTGGCCCAGCCTCCAAGCCTTCCTTTTGCCCCACGGCCTGGCAGTGTGAGGCGTCTTGGGTGACCCCCTAAACCATCTCAGCCAAGAAAAAGGGGAAGCTACTTAGCAACCAGGCTGTGCCAGGCTAGGCCGGCCACAGGCCCTGGGGAGGTGCTCGCTGGAGGCAGGCTGAGCGCCGCCCTGTGCAGCGCAGCAACACATGGGGATGGGGGGTGGGCAGCCCTGGCCCTCACACAGCTCTCCCAGGGCAGGTGGGAGGCTGAGCGAAGTGGGCGCTGGGCCATAGAGAAATCCCTGCAACTAGAGAGGGGATGCCGAGGACTCGGGAACTCTCTGTGCCTGCATGTTGGCAAGACGCCATTTCCTCCAAACAAGCGTGGCCTGACCCTCGGCCAGAGGCCCCTTCCCCTGAGGGCATGCGTGCCTTTGAGTAAAGGGTCTTGCTGGGTTCCAGCTGGAGCGGGAAGGGCTGCAGAGCCTGCTCCCTAGGCCCACCAGAGGCAGCAGGGCGCTCCTCCGCCCCCTGCAGTCTCCTGCCTGCCTGACAGGGCTGTTGATGGGCTCAGGAGGTCATTACATCAAGAGTTGAGACCGCACTCAGACCAGCCTTGGCTTCTCCTTGGAGCCTCGCTGAGCACACAGCGCAGAGGCACCACAGCTGTCTCTGTTATCTGTAGTCTCACCCTCCCCTTTTGTTAGTTGTATGATGACTCTGTCAGTCAGCAAACACAAGTGGTCAGGTGCCGGGCATCGGACAGCCGCTGGGAAGTCGCACCACCAGTGGGTGAGGAGAGCCAGAGGGAGGCCTGGCTGGCGGCCGGCCAGACAGCCACCGTGAGGGAAGGATCCTGCCCCTGGCGCACAGCACAGTCCCTGCGCCTGCCTCTGAGGGATGGGGTTCGAGTCCCCCCTTGAATCTAGGCTGGCCTGTGCCACCCAGTTGACCAGGAGAGATGCAGTTTGTGACTTATGGGAGCTCCAGACAAGGCAATAGAAGCTCTGAGGCCTCTGTCTGCGTTTGAGAATCCCGGCCCAGAGGCCCCTGGTGCTTCAGCCAGAGAGAGGCCAGCCGTGTGCTGCAGCCAAGCCCGCTGGCCAGCAGCATGAAGGAGGGTGCCCTCCGGGACAGCCATCTGTCAGGGTACATTCAGATGACGGTAGCCCCGGATAACAGCCACCTATCCACCTGTTCACGTGGGAGAGCCCAAGTGGAAGGGCCCAGCCAGGCCCTTTCCGAATTCTTCACCTGAGACATTAAATGGTTTTAAACCACTGGATTCCAGGTGGGGGGTGGGGAGGCGGTTGTGCTGCAACAAATGACCAAAGCATTATGGAAGCCAAAACCAAAACAATTCAAGCAGGCTGGGAGGATTTCCGGAAGAAAGAGTGTCTCCCGTGGTGAGATGGGAGGTGTTTCTCAGAGAGAGAGTGACGGACCAGAGGTGGGGGGCTCTCTTTTCTCTGGGGAGTGTGCAGTGTATGGAAGGAGAAAAGGGAAGATGTGAAGCTGGGCAGATTGCCTGCGGGGCAGACTGCAGCACCGCCTGAGGAAGTGCCCACGCCAGTGCCCGGCCACTCCAGACGGCACAAGGGGCGCTGCATGACCTGGGAGCAGTTGCACTGGTCTCTGGCCTCTGACCCGCAGCGACGGTGGCGTCTGCAGCAGCAGCTGTGACGAGTCCACGCCACGCCACGCTCTGCCGGGGCATCCTCACCGCACATCCCTGGGAGTGAGGTGCTGGTCCCCTGGGGAGGAGCAATGAGGGAGCTGGGCACAGGCGTCCCACTCAGTGGGCAAGACACAGCCTTTGAGGGGGTGTGCTGGGCAGGAGCCTGGTGAGAAGTTGCAGAACAAGCGGAAAGTGGGAAGAAGGAACGGCCTGCGCAGGATGGAGGGTTCAACTCTGCAGCAGGAGCCGCCCCTGGGAGAGGCCGAGGCACTGAGACAGACACCTGATGCCACTCAGCGTTCCAAGGTCCCAGACAACTCCCGGCAGATGCAGGCTGCTGCGGTCCAGGAGCACACTGCCACAGCAAGAAACAGAAACTTCTCAGGAACTCGGGCCATCTTTTACCTGAATGCTGGAAGCAGCTTGGAAAGTGGAGGCCTTGTTCACAACAAAGAAAGAAATAGAATCTCACCCTCATCCCACAAAATGTCCCACAAGCAGCTAGGAACAATGACTCACTGCGGTGACTGCTCTGTCCCAGCTGTGTACAAGTTCTAGAATTGCAGCTTGCCACAGCACCCCTTCAGCACCTCCCATTCTGTAGTCTGAAGCCCCTGGGCCGTGTGCCTCTGCTCAATGGGCTTGGAGAGACTCAGGTCATGTCTGGGGGTGCGGGGTGTGGAGGGACTCAGGTCGTGTCTGGGGGTGTGGGGTGTGGAGGGACTCAGGTCATGACTGGGGGTGTGGGGCGCGGAGGGACTCAGGTCTTGTCCGAAGGAGTGGGGAAGGCCACTCACTCCTCACAGCTGCAGGAGCCTGAACTCCCGCTTCCTCCGGGCTGTCAGCAGGATTGCTCTCAGCAACCAGAAGCCGCTCTCAGGCCTTGTCCTTGTCCTCCCATCGCAGAGCCAGCAGCAGGGCCTTCTTTCTGCCAAGCCGCTCTGAAGTCCCTGCCTATAACCAGCCAGAGAATGCTCTGCTCTTAAATGGTTTGGGATTCATTTAGGCCACTCAGGCAGTCTCCCCATTTTCAGGTCCACCGAAGAGCGACCTTAATGATCCCTCAAAACCCCTTTTGCTTTGTGAACTGACATGATCCCGGGGTTACGCCAGCGGGTCTGGGGCTGCTCTAGAATTCTGCACCGCAGACTGGAAGTGGCACCTTAGCAACACCTGCCCACAGGCATGTAAGACAAACTGCAGGGCAGTCTTCAATGACAGGGTCAGAAGAGAACCCGAGAAGCCCAAAAGAAAGAGCCTCCGCACACTTCAGCAGCTCAAGCTCAAAGCCCAAGGTACTTTGCATTGCCTCTGAGAAGTCTCTGGGTGTGTACACACCATATAATGCTCACCCCAAAGGTCTAGTTTCCAGCTGTCTCCAGACAATGACCCTCACCTATTCTGCCCACCCTCTACTTCCTCCCCCTGGTAGCCACTGAAATGTCGTCTGCCTCTATGAGTTTGTCTTTTTTAAAGCTAATTGTTCATTTGTTTTGTGTGTTTTTATATTCCACATATGAGTGAAATTATGATTTGTCCTTTGTCTGACTTATTTCACTTGATATTATACCCTCAAGTTGCATCATGTTGTCACAAATGGCAGGATTTCACCTGTTTTTGTAATTAAGTAGTGTCTCATCCTATATAACAAAAGAGTAATATGCAAATTGACTGTACCTCCGCTACACCCAAAAGCCATCCCCACCAGCTAATCAGAAGTGAGTATGCAATTAACCCAACCAAAATGGCTGTGGCCACAGAGAGAGCAGGAGGGAGGCTTGGGTTTCCCTGGTGATGAAGGGAGTCAAGCTTTCCATATACCCTGGCTGGCCCAGGCCTCCACTTAAGGCTACAAAGTTTCAATTATAGAAGACAACAGAAATAGCTGCCACCACAAAATGTGCAGAAGGATTAGCTCTGCTCCAGGCTACAAAGTTTTAATTTTAGAAGATAAATAAATCCCAGATACCAGAGCCTCTGCTTGGGTCACAGGGGGTGTGGCCAGCTTGCAAACCAACACAGGCCCCTCATCCAGTCCACCCCAAGGGAACCCCCACCCTGATCCAGGACACCCTTCAGGGCAAACCAGGCCTCTATCCTATCTAATAAAAGAGTAATATGCAGATTGCCATCACTCCAACACACAAGATGACTGCCCCCCATGTGTACACAAGGTGGCCACCACAAGATGGCCAGCAGGGGAGGGGAGTTGGGAGGGACCAGGCCTGCAAGGGAGGGCAGTTGGGGGTGATCAAGCCTGCAGGGGCCGGCAGTTGGGGAGGACCCAGGCCTGCAGGGGAAGGAAGTTAGGGGTGACCAGGCCTTCAGGGGAGGACAGTTAGGGATGACCAGTCCCACAGGAGAGGACAGTTAGGGGCAAACAGGCTAGCAGGGGAGCATTTAGGCATCAATCAGTCTGGCAGGCAGAATCAGTTAGGGCCAATCAGGAAGGCAAGCAGCAAACAGTTGGGAGCCAGCAGTGCTGGATTGTGAGAGTGATGTCTGACTGCCTGTTTAGGCCTGATCCTGGTGGTATTGAGCCTAAACGGGCAGTTGGACATCCCTGGAGAGGTCCAAGATTGCAGAGGGTGCAGGCTGGGCTGAAGGACACCCCCACCCTGTGCACAAATTTAATGCACCGGGTCTCTAGTTGTAAATATGTACCACACCTTCTTTATCCAGTCATTCCTTGACAGACATGTCTTGACTATTACAAACAATGCTACAAGGAACACACGTGCATATACCTTTTTAAGTTACTGTTTTTATCTTTCTTCAAATAAGCACCCAGAAGTGGAATCATTGAGTCATATGGTAGTTTTATTCTTAATTTTTTGAGGAATCTCTACATTGTTTTCCATAAAGGCTGCACCAATTTATATTTATATTCCTACCAATAGTGCACTAGGTTCCTTTTCCTCCACACCCTCTCCAACACTGGTTGCTTCTTGTCTTTTTGATAAAAGGTGTGAGATGATGTTTCATTACAACCTTGCTTTGCACTTCCCTAATAACGCCTGTTGGCCATTTGTACATCTTTTTGGGAAAACTCCTATTCATATCCTCTGCTCACAGTTTAGTTGGGTGGTTTGGCTTTTGTTGTTAAGATGTATGAGTTCTTGCCGAGACTGGTTTGGCTCAGTGGATAGAGCTTCGGCTTGCAGACTGAAGGGTCCCAGGTTCGATTCCGGTCGGGGGCATGTACCTTGCTTGCGGGCACATCTCCACTGTGGTGCATGCAGGAGGCAGCTGATTGGTGTCTCTCTCTCATCGATATTTCTGACTTTCTATCTCTCTCCCTTCCTCTCTGTAAAAAATCAATAAAATATATATTTTTTTAAAAAGATGTATGAGTTCTTTATACATTTTGGATACTAACTAATTATTGGATGTCTGACTTACAAAGACCTTTTCCTATTTGGTTGGTTGAGTTTTATTTTGTAGGTGGTTCCCTTTCTGTGCAGAAGCTTTGGCTTGCTATTGTCCCATGTGCTCATTTTTGTTTCTGTCTCCCTTGCTATTGGCATCAAATCCACAAGCATGTTGCTAAGACTGATGTCAGGGAGCTTCCTGCCTTTGTTTTCTTCTATGTACTTGAAGGTTTCAGGTCCTACATTAAAGTCTTTAATTCATCTGAGTAATTTTCGTGTATGATGTAAGATAGTAGTCTAGTTTCATTCTTTTGCATGTGGCTGCCTGCTTTTCCCAACATCCTTTATTAAAGAGACTGTTCTTTCCCCACGGTAAATTCTTGGCTCCTTTATTATAAATTAAACAAGAGGCCCAGTGCACAAAATTCATGCATGGGCGGGGTCCCTAGGCCTGGCCAGCGATCAGGCCCTATTGGGGCCATCTCACCCAGTCCTGATCAGGGGCAAGACCAGCTGGGGGTAGGTGACACAGGAGGTTGGCCAGCTGGCCCTTCCCCCAATCAATCAGGTGGGGGGGGGCGAAGTTGGGGGGACCAATTAGGGCCCTGATTGGGCCGGCCAGCCACTGCAATGCGCATCATAGCGAGTGGTTGTGCTGGTCATTTCATCATTCCAGTCGCATGGCATATATATATATATATATATATATATATATATATATATGCATGCTAGTAGCTCTGTGCATGAATCCATGCTCCAGTAGCTTGCTGCTGCCCTCCAGTAGCTCTCTGCCCACTGCCCCACCTCTCTCCCCCTACCCTCCCTCATAGCTTGCTGCCCTGTCCCCTTTTGTAGCTCTCTGCTACCTGCTTGTAGCCAGTAGTTTGCTGCTACCCTCCTGTAGCTCCTTCCACCCCCTGCTCCTCGCCTGCCTCATAGCTTGCTGCTCTGTCTCCTCCTGTAGCTCTCTGCTGCCTGCTTGTAGCTCACTGCCACACCCTTCTGCTGATCTGTGATCCAGTCATTACTCAGTCGGTCATTACACTTCACAGAGTAACAGCCATTTGTATATTACATCTTTATTATATAGGATGGCCATATATGTGCAGGTTTATTTCTGGATTCTCAATTCTATTACATTGATCTATGTCCATTTCTCTGCCAATACCATACTGTTTTGATTACTACAGCTTTATAGTATAATTTGAAATTTCCTCAAAACTATAATGAAACATTATGGTTTTGAGAAATTACTTGTTATGTTCTGGCTTTGTTATTTTTTTCTCAAGATTGCTTTGACTATTTGGGATCTTCTGTGTTTCCATACAAATTTTAGGATTTTTCTCTCTATTTCTGTGAAAACTTCTATTGGAATTTTGATAGGGATTGTATTGAATCTGTAGATTGCTTTAGGTAAAATGGACATCACTGTTAATTCTTCTAATCCATGAGCACAGACTATATTTTCATTTCTTGTGTGTTCTTCAATTTTCTTCAACAATGTCTTTAGTTTTCAGTGTACCGGCCTCTCATCTCCTTGGTTAAGTTTATCCTAGGTATCAGGTTCTTATTGTCATCATTGTAAATGAGGTTGTTTCATTAATTTTTCATTGTTAGTATATACTGGTATGTGTTACTTAAGATCACTGTTTCACATGTTGACTTTCTGTCTAGATGATTTACCCCTTGATGTAAGTAAGTGAGTGTCAGCATCCCTACTGTTATTGTATTGCAGTCAGTTTTCCCCTTTAGGCCTGCTAATAGCTATTTGAAATATATTGGTACTCCTATGTTGTGTGTATATATATTGGTAAGTGTTATATCTTAATAATTGTCCCCTTTAACATAATACCCATCTTTGTCTTTTGTTACGTTTTTGGCTTGAAGTCAGTCTTGCTTGGTATGATGAGGGATCCACCCACTTTCATTGGCTACCATTTGCTTGGAGTATCATCTCCCACCCTTTCCCTTTGAGTCTCTGTTTGTCTTTGGAGCTGAGATGGGTTTCCTACAGGCAGCATTGGTTATCTTTAAATCCATCCCACTACTTTGTGTCTTTTGTGTGGTGAATTCACTCATTTACATCTAGGGTAATTACTGATATATGAGGGGTAACTACTGCCATTGTATCTTCTTTTGTTTTCTGTTTTCTCTCTATTTCTGTGGTTTCCTTTCTTTTGTGTTTCTGTCTGCCATTCTAGTTTGGTGGTTTTCTATGATTTTTCTCTGTTTCCTCTCTCTCTCTCTCTCTCTCTCTCTCTCTCTCTCTCTCTCTCTCTTTTACATTTTGTGTCTCTGTTCTAGATTTTTGTTTTGTGTTTACCATGTGGTTTGTATAAAACATCTTATAAAAAGTCCTTTTTATGCTAATAATGTCTTATCTTCATTTCTCTTTATGGGTTTTATTTTCTTCTTCTTCTGCTTTTGCATTTTATCACAAATTTTCCCTTTTTTATGTTGTGAGTTAATTGCCAAACTAAAGTATGTGTAGTTATTTTTAATTATGTTTTCCCACTTTAATCTTTATGCTAAACTTTAGTGATTATACTCTATTCTGAAATAGCAATTGCAATTTTGCTTTTCCGTGCCAGGTAGGAGAGCTCCTTTCAACATTTCTTGTAAGGCAGGCCCAGTGTTGGTGAATGACCTCCGTTTTTATCTGTCAGGGAAAGCCTTTCATATCTGAAGGATATCTTTGCTGGATAGAATATGCTTGGCTGATAGTTTTATCTTTCAGTATTTTGAATATGTCGTTCCACTCTCTTCTGGCCTGTATAATTCCTGTTGAGAAATCTGATAGCTCACAAATGGGGATAACTTTGTAGCTTACTATCTTTTTTCCCTGCTTGCCTTTAAATTTCTTCTTTGTCATTGACTTTTTTTTTATTTAATTGATTTTTCACAGAGAGGAAGGGAGAGGGACAGAAAGTCAGAAACATTGATGAGAGAGAGACATTGATCAGCCGCCTCCTGCACACCCCAACTGGAGATGTGCCCGCAAGCAAGGTACATACCCCTGACCGGAATTGAACCCAGGACCTCTCAGTCCGCAGGCCGACGCTTTATCCACTGAACCAAACCGGTCTTGGCTGTCATTGACTTTTAATACACAGAGCACAGGCCCTCTTCATGTCTTTCCTGGTGTCCATTTGTGTATATTTGTGTTGTGTGTGTATATTGAATGTTTGTATGTGTGCAGTATGTGTGTGTGGTGACTGTATGTGTGAAGTGGTGTGATGTGTGTATGTGAGGTATGAGATATATGTGTGGTGAGTATACATTTGGTGTGTGTTCTGTGTATTTGTTTGTGAGGAGTGTATGTGTTATGTCATGTGTGATGTGTGGTGTATATGAGAGGTATGAGGTATATGTCTGGTGTGTGGGTGATGTGGAGTGTGAGGTGTGAGGTATGTGTTGTGTGATGTGTGTGTGTGTGGTGTGATGTGTGGTGTGTGGTGAGGTATATGTCTGGTGTCTGATGTGTGTATGGGTGTGGGAGTGTACGTGTGATGTGTTATGTGTGTTGGGTACATGAGGTATGAGATGTGTGTGTGGCGTATGTGTATGTGATATGATGTGGAGTGTGAGGTACATGTGTGGTATGGTGTGTGTATGTATGTGTGTGGTGTGTGGTGTGTAAGGAGGGACCTGGGCACCGTTTCCATTGCCCTGAGAAAGCACAGGGTTGAAGTCCAGAGACAGGAAGTCCCTAAGCTGCAAATTCCCAACCCCACTGGGTGTGGGGCATGCAGTGCAGACACACTGGCATGGGGGCAGCAGCTGGGCGGGCAGATTGCCCTCTGCTCTGCCCGCCAGCAGCACAGGTCCCTGGAAAGCAGGTGCTCTCCCAGCATCACTGCTCCCAGCCACGCAGGTGTAAGACCCATCTGGGCTGGACCCCCTCCAAGCCCCATGTGTGGCCACACATGTCCCAGCTGCCCTCTAAACCCCCCAACCGACCCCAGGTGTGTGCAGTAGCACCTGGCTGTAGTGGGTACTGGCTTTCAGCCGCTTTCCCAGAGGGCCCAGGGCCAGCCCCGGCCAGGCTGTCTCTTGGGGCCGGAGCCTCTGGAGCAAACGAGGAGGTGTCGAGGATGAGACCGAGGGGATGGGTGCAGCCCAGGAGCTGCCCTAAACCAGGGGCACAGTCCCTGCACACAGATGGGCAGCAGGCCATTCAGCACAGCGGGAGAGAAGAGAAGCCACCACGGTTTTGCAGGTTATGCCCCTTCCAGTGTGTTTTTAGCTCTTTCTTCTGAGTGAGGGCACCAGGACAGATCCAGCTTAAAAATCAGCAAGCCTTCACTGAGCGCGAAGTGGGCACATGCCTTCCCTCACGGGCGGCCCCACGACCAAGTGGTGTCTGTAGGGAGGGGGCTCCAGCCCAGTCACGGGGCATTTTAAATGCCCTCTGTCAACTATTAATATTTTATTTATCACTTGAGTGCCACCAAAGAGGCCCTGGGCTTTTCAAAGGACCTTCGAATAACCCTGTACTTACAGATTTCTTGTAAAAATGCCATGCATCCTACATGGTTGTTAGATAAAAAGTGGCCTGGGCGGAGGCCTGGCTGTGGCCAGCTCCTACGGAGACAGGTGGCATGAAACACCTCCTGACGGTGAGTCTGACATGCAGGAGCTGCTCAGTGCCCCAGGCTGTACCCAGTGGCCCCGGGAGACCAGTGGCACAGAGCCGGGTGAGCTGCACCCAGGGAGGTGGGCTTAGGCTGTTTTCAGCCCCCACTAAACTGAGCCCACTCTCTTCTGAACACCCAGATCCACACACCATTGTCTTCCACAGGTCAGAGGGGCCCACAAAGGGGTTTGCGGATGTCAGCCTGAGGGAACCCAGCCCATTATACCCTAGGGAGCCCGAGTCCTGGGGAGCCCAAGCCCTCTGCCCAGGTGCCCCTCTGAGGAGCCCCTCTGTCTGCCCAAGAGTCCCTGCAGCCGGGCAGCACTGGGTGGGGTCTGGGAGTCCCTGGTCACCAGCTGTGGTCACCCGGTTTCTCAGATCGGCATGTACCAGCCTGGGTGATATCTGCCCACAGACCCTGGGGATCGGGCGCAGCAAGGGAGCCTCCACTCTTCTCTCTCTCTCTCTCTGTCTCTCTCTCTCTCACACACACACACACTCCAAATGCAAAGGAAGACTTTTTTGGAGAAGCAGGTGCTGAACAAACCCTAAGTGAAGCTAGGACACAGGCTGTACCCCAGCAGAGTTCATCTGAACCCAGCACAACCCCTCTCCTGTGCTCTGCTCCCCAATTCCAGGTACAGCCTTCCCGGAGCCCACCCAGGCCCTGCACCCACTCCTGGCATCAGCCTGGGAGAGACTGGGCACAGGGGCCCGCCCAGAGCAGATGCGAACCCTTGACCAGGCCCCGAACCTGGAGCTATGCATGGCCCGCCTGCAACTCTGTCATGAGGCCACTTCGTACTGCGACGGTCAGGGCAGATCTGCTGGGGACCGAGGGTCCCGGCCTTCTGAGACTCATTCTCTTGAGAACACGAGCTGCGCCTCGGACCTGTCCTGACCACACTTCGGAGCATCTCTGCAGACGCAGGGCAGCTGTGCCAAGGGCCAGAGGGAAGCCAGTGCATCCTCCTTGAGGAGTGTGACTGGGGACAGATATGTACCTCGGGAAAACCCTGTGCTGCCTGGTGGCCTGGCAGTGGGATGGCCGCGCTGCTCCTGCAGGACCGCAGGCTCTCCCTCACTGTGGCCTGGGGTTCCTGGGGCAGGCAGAGGCCGGCCCCGGAATCCCCCGCGAGATTGATGGGTAGATGTAACCCGCGGAGCAATCGGGGCCTCCGGGGAGCCTGCCTGGTACCAAACAGCACTCCTCTAGCTCCAGAGGACCGGCGTGCCTGCGCAGGCTTCTGCTCAGTGGTGCAGCCTGGGCTTGAGGTCTCGCAGTAACCCAGCGCTGCCCTGTGTCTCCTGCGAGTGGAGAGGGGGGTGAGCAGCAAAATGCACCGAGAGGCTTTGCTGGACTTGGTGAAGGCACCTCCCACTATGTCCCCGCTCAGCATGGGGGCTAACGAGGGCTGCCAACCAGAGTGTGTGGACCCCCGCACGGGGCCTACGTCCTTCCTCAAATGTCCCAGCGGAGCGGAGGTGTTCACCTGCTCTTTGGTGGGAAAGCCTGGGTGGAGAAGCAGTGGGCAGGGGAGAGGGCAAGGCAGGAGAAGATGGGGACCTGGTTGTCCCAAAGCTGGCGGGTCAGTGGAACCCTTCTCCTGCCTAGTGCAGGTCCAGTTGGGTCTGTGCTACTTGCCACCAGAAGCGTCCCCACAGGCCTACATGTGTCCCCATCTCTGGATGCTCCCCTTCCCGCACACGAGGTTGTACCCCTTTCCTATCTACTAACCCCAGGTCCTTGCGGGCAGCGCAGCGTTCTCCTGCTGCCAGAGACCTTAGAACAGTTGTTCATTTCTAGCACATTTCTGAGCTCATATCTGAGCTGTTTGCATCTTCCAATTTGTGCAATGAGAGTTAGGTCGCAGTTACTCATTCTCAGGTCCTGCATGGACAGCTCTGCTAGAGCCATCAGCGCGTCTCACTGCGCAGCTTGCCCCCAGCGCTCAGGGGCAGGCCCTGCGGCTAGTTGACCCAGGCCAGGAACTGGCCCTGCAGAAACCTTTCTAAGGCAGAACGGGCACCACATGTTGTGCGCTTCCTGGCAAGGCCCTCATCGCCAATGCTTCATGGATGACATGGAGAACTGGGCCTTTCAGTTCCTTCAGAGCCATAACACGGCATCTCTGCAGCCCCTGGTCGCTGGCACAGTGTGAGGTGGCACAGATGTTACTCTTGGTCATTATAAAAACTGCCCTTTAAAACTGAAATCAGATACTTTGCTCAAGTGGCTCCTGGCATTTATGTTAGAAACAATAGACATAGCCCCACAATAAAATTATTTTACAACTCAGAAAAGCAAAGCAAAAGTCAAAGAGATTGGGAGCCAGCGATCTACCCATAACCCATCAACCCTCAGTTCATCATGCTCACGTTCCCGAGCAATGTTAGCGAGAAGCCACTAGTTACTGGTAATGCTGCCGGCATTATCCAGAAAACACTTGTAAAATACTCCAGGCAAATATGATGTTTCTCCAGGGAGCAGACCAATAATCAACCAAAGCCACAAGGTGGCCACTGTCTCCAAGGAGCTCCGAAAATTAACAGTGCCCATGGGGTGTGATGACTTCGTGGAAATTATATCTGCTGTTTTCAATGTCACCTTAACCGAAAAATTCTTTTGAAACTCAACCAGCTGCTAATTATATGTTCCAGTAACCAACTAGAATATATCTAGCTCCACAGCATATATTAGAAAAAATAAATACTGAAATTTCATCTTGATTGTTTGCATTTTTTCTTTTAGAAAAGGACTTGGATTTCATCACTAGCAAATCCTTACTATAGGTGAAAGCCTGCCCAAGATCTGATAAGCTCAATTAATAAACTGTTTTGTCATCATAGTCCTAATATCCAACAGTGGAGCACGAATTTAACAGCATGAAAGAAAAGTTTGTATTTTTCCACAAACATAAAAACACTGGTAAATGCTAGAATTTTAATAATTGATATTTACTACTTGACTTCTGCATTTATGGGTTGATTTGCTTTGACTTATGGCTTTAGCTTAGCCACTGAGGGTTGGATGGACACACAGCCTCCACAGGCCAAACCTCCCCATGACCAGGCAAGGGCAGCCTTAGATGCAGCCGCACATTTCTGCTTCCTGGGCCTTCTCAGAACATACACTAGAAATACAGCAGCAGCAGTAAATCTTATCCTTCTCTGACTTCAATAACCTTTACACTTCAGAAGTAATGAAGCCCCGCTGGTATGGCTCAGTGGTTGAGAGTCGACCTATGAACCAGGAGATCACTGATTCAATTCCCCCATCAGGCCGTATGTCCAGGTTGTGGGCTCCAATCCCAGGAGGGGGCGTGCAAGAGGCAGCCCATCAATGTTTCTCTCATCAATGTTTCTTTCTATCTCTTTCCCTTCCACATTTGAAATTAATAAAAACATATATTAAAAAAGAAGTAAACAAATAATTTGGATTCTAATACTATAATATTAATATTGATAGCTAACAATATATTGTTATATTATTATTAAATCGGAAGCCCAATGCACAAAATTTGTGCAAGGGGCTCAGCCCTCAGAGCCGTCGAGGTTTGCCTTGGCCCTTGCAGCCCTGGCTTTGATCAGAAGGTTGTCCAGAGGATGTATGGAAGGATGTCTGGTCTAATTAGCATATTATAGTGTTATTATTATAAACATCAGTTTTAATATACCAGATAAGAAAGCTACTCTGCATACCTTATTTACTAACCATGTCCATTGCATTTGAATCAGTTGGGTGGGTTACCTCACTGGAAATGCAGTGAGAATTCTCTAAAAATCTATTCCTCCATATAAGCAATGAGAACACTTGCAATAATTATCAAAATCAATTTTTAAAGAACCCTGGAAATCAACCAAAAGCTTGCAACCATCTGTGGAGCATTTATTCAAGAAAATTTGCTGAATCTTAATAAGATTAGGCTCTGTGACATTTTACATTGCTGTGCATCCAGCTCCCTTTCCCAGACTCCTTGTAGAGTTTCAAAACCAACAGCCTCAGAGTCATGGTGGCCCTGACCTGACCACCCCTGCACCTGTGCATTCCCCACAGCTCTGCTCCCAGGAATGCATCATCATCTAACCAGCCTGGAAGGTCCCAGGGGACTCCCCTCAGGGGAACTCCTCACAGGGCTTGTCTTTATCTGGCCTGACAGAGAGCTCTTTCACTGTGAACAGCTTTCCATGGAGAATTTGCATAAACAACCAGTAACAACTGTTTAGCCTCAGAGTTGCCTGAGGCAATGATAACTCTTGGCACAAATGAGAGGGCAACCAAGAGGGCAGCCAAGAAGTCTCCATCTCATGAGGGGCTCTGTGCATGGTCAGGGAGTGTCTTCAATGCTTCCTCAGGCAATGGGCAACCTTGGTTAGCCTTCACTGCCTTTCTGTGCAAAACCCCAAGGACAGTCAGAGGTTAGAGTTAGGGCCTTCTCAGGTCTTCCCTGTGTGTAAACACAGTTCTGTATATTCATCTTGCCTTCTGGATTTCTAGGAATTGGCCAGAGCTGTGCACAGCCCTAGGAACACCTCAGACCCCAGTTTTTCCTTGTACCAAGATATATTATAACCAAATTGTCAACAGCCAAAGCAAAGAAAGAATCTTGAAAGCAGCAAGAGTGGCTTCACAAGTGTTCTCAATAAGATTAACAGCCAGTTTCTCATCAGAAACCATGCAGGACAGAAGACAATGGACAGCACATTTAAAGTCTGGGAGGAAAGACTGTCAACTAAGAACCCTGTATCTAACAAAATTATCCTTTAAAAATGAAGAAAAAAATGAGACATTCCAAGATAAAGTAAAACATAATTTGGCACTAGCAGAACTTCCCTACAAGAAATAATATAAATGGAGTCCTTCAAGTTGAAATGACACTAGAGAGTAACTCCAATCTACATAAAATAAATAAATAAAAAAGCATTGCCCAGCCAGTGTTGTTCAGTGATTGGCAGTCGACCTGTGAACCTGGAGGTCAACATTTGGTTACCGGGAACAAGTATGGCATGCAGAAAACAAATAGCAAAATGGTAGATGCAAGTCCCACCTTGTCAGTAATTACACAAAATCTAATTGCCTATACACACCAATCGAAATGCGGAATACCACTGGCAGATATTAATGCCAATCACAGCCCTCAAAGAATTAGAATTTCTTTCTGCTAAGTCAGGGCTATCATTCCTTGTCTTTTATGGCAAGTTACACATTTCTTGTATATTTTAAAACTTTCAAATTGTGGCCACTGAAGAGAAAATTCTAGGCTTCATAAAAACTGTTTTGGAAAAGTGTCAATGAACAACTCAAAATAAATGTTAGTTGGGGAGAGGCAGGAGGTCCGAACTGTCACTTGCCAACCAATCATTTCCGAAACTACACAAAGGATTCCTTCCTTCATGGGAGTGACTCAGCCTCCTTCAAAAAGCTCAGGAGGGCCGCTTGCTGGTTCAGATTCCTCTGTGCCCACAGCCCACTCTAGCATCATGTGGGACTGACCCTGGCCGTGCCACATGGGCACGTCCTGTGAAGGCTGCCTGTCCTTGGTCTGTCCGGCTGCCCCCACAGGCCCAGAGTCCCACAGCATCTCCTCTGGGACAAGGAGGCGGCCAGCCAACTACGTGAAAGCCAAAGGCCATGAGAACTGGGCTGTGTTCCTCTGGGTGGCCCACCTAGCTGCCCTCAAAACTGGTCCTGTCAGCATGATTACTTTTCTTAAAACATCAGAGCTCCTGCTCGCCCCAAGGGTCCCAGCAGTAGTAACCCAGGGCTGCCTCTGAGGTAGTTTTCTGCACCTCTTCTGGCCCAGCCCACAGGGAGCAGCGAAGGCAGTGACAGTCCAGCCTGCTCAGCCGATAGAGGAGTGAAGCTCAAGTTAGCAGAGCCGTCCTCTCAGCTCGCAGCCCCCTGGGCCCAGGGAGGGAAGTTGCACTCGTTGCCTACAGTCCTGATCTCTGTCTGGACAAGTATAGGGCTCAACCGAGGACCAGGTTTCTTTCATATTCTCTTCCCAGGGTCTGCACAAGCCCTGAATCAGACATGGTCTGAGACCCACCGCCCTGTCCCAACACATCTCTTCTGAAATGGGAAACATCCAGAGGCCACCGGCTGATTCAAAGCCCTTGGCATGGACAATGCTGTCTGTCTGCCATGGAGCAGGCAGATCCATACAGATGAGGAAGCGGGCAGATGCGCTGCCTAAGGTATCACTGCGGGTTCAGAGGAGGGGAAATGTGGCCAAAGAGCCCGTGTGCTGTCCAGTGACATCGACAGTCACCTGAAACGGGGATGCCAAGAACGGAATACAGTACTGAGCCTGAGCAGTGCACACAGACAAGAGGCTGCCAGGCTGCCCTGAAAGCACAAGAGGAGTCCCACCCACACCCGCTTGCATCTGATGTGTGTGGCCGCTGGGCCTCCAGTCCTCAAACTTGCTGGTCTCAGGGCCTCGATGCAGCTTCAGCTACAGAGAAGGCTGTCTACTCTGACATGTCCCTCTGGATACAAACACTGTGTCTCAGTGTCTTTTATTTTCTTTAAACACTTTTCATCACTATTATACCCCCACACCCTCTTCCACTTCTGCCTCCCCTCCTCCCCATGCAGTAGCCACATTGTTGTTCATGTCCATGAGTTCCCTTTTTGCTCAATCCCTGCCACCCACCCAATCTCCAGCTGTCTGCCTGCTCTCTAGCTACAAGTCTCTGCACTTTTCTTGTTAGTTTATTCATTCAATTCTATGTGAAATATATGGCACTTCTCTTTTTCTGACTGGCTTCTCTCACTTAGCATAATGCTATCCAGGTCCCTCCATGCTGTCCCAAGGGTAAAATGTTCCTCCTTTTTATGACCTAGCAGTCCGTTGGGTAAATGTCCCACAGCTTTTTTATCCACTCATCTACTGATGGGCACTTGGGCTGCTTCCAATTCTTGGCTATTGTAAATAATGCTGTGATGAACATAGGGGGCATACACTAAGTGGCCAGATTATTATCTCTAAACATAATATTCTAGCCATTCAGTGTATATCCTATATAATGAAAGGCTAATATGTAAACTGTTCCCTCAACTAGGAGTTCGAGCAGCAGGCAGGCCAGCCAACCACCATGTCCCCTCCCCCTGGCCCGGCTGCTGGACCCCACCCATGCACAAATTCATGCACCAGGCCTCTAATATATATACTGAGTGGCCAGGTTATTGTGCTTTTAGAGATCATAATAATCTGGCCACTCAATGTATAGTCTTTCCAATTGTGTTTCTGGTTTCTTCAGGTAAATTCCCAGAAGTAGAATCACTAGGTTAAGGCAGTTCCATTTTTAATTTTTTGAGGAAACTTCATACTGTTTTCCACAGTGGCTGCACCAGTCTGTATTCCCACCAGCAGTGCAGGAGGGTTCCCTTTTCTCCACATCCTCACCAGCACTTGTTGATTTATTGATGTAGCCATTCTGACGTGTGAGGTGATACCTCATTGTGGTTTTAATTTGCATCTCTCTGATGGTTAGTGACCTTGATCTTTTCATATGTCTCTTGGCATCTGTATGTCCCCTTTGGAGAGGTGTCTATTCAGGTCCTCTGCCCATGTTTTAATGGACTGTTTGTTTTCAGGTGTTGCATTTTTAAGTGTATATACGCTTTCCAAAAAAAAAAGGAGGTTGTGATGAAGAGTGCGGGCTGCAAGGAATAGTTTCCTGAATGTGTCCTAGCTGCACAACTCACCCCACCCCACCCCTCCACCCCCCCAGCATAAGGGTGAGGTTTTGGGCCTTAAATGCGGCACAGGTTCCAGAGAGCAGGGCTTCTCTCTGGGGCTGGGCCTCCCGCTGGCAGGCTGGCAGCCTGGTGTGATGAACCAAACCCAAAGAAAAGGCAGCTCAGCTTCTTTAGGACAGGATGTCCTCCTCCCAGCACACTCAGTCCACAGTCCCCAAGGCTCCCATAGGCGCCCCAGGCAAGGCACCCCACCAGGACCTGCCAGCTGCTCTCAGAGTGTAGGTTCTGCCTGGCTAGGGGGAAAGCTACCTCCTTTCCTTCCTGAAATCAGGTGCGAGGAATTGGGGGCGGCGGGGAAGCAGGCTGCACCGCATCCTTAAGCCAAGACTCTGGCTGCCATTTTCTTTCTGGGCCAGCCACATGCTGGGAGGCTGAGCAGCAGGTGCCAGGCCTGCAGGTGGCCTCTAGAGGCCTTGGCCTGTTTCTGATGACTGAGCTCACCTGAAAAAACCAGCAGGGAAAGCTGGTTTCTTCTAAAATCCAACATACAATGTTTTATTCAATTAAAAAAGAATGGGCTGAGAGAAAACTTCCCAAGTTTACTTTTCACTAATTTTATTTAGATCTGATCAATTTCACTTAAAATATCTATCCATTCATTTTTCAGTGTGAGATGCATGTGTGTGTGCAGGTGTATATACTCCCTTAGAAACTTTACTTATATAACTTCGCATTTTGAGTCTATAGAAATAATTTTATTTTTATATTGCAGTACAGTAGACTTACAATCAACATTATCCCTGGAGTGCAGTATATACATTATTCACATAAAAAACTAAGAACAGAAAGCTTCATATGCAGGAAATATCGTAAATGCCTACCTATGTTTGGATCTGTTTCAACAGGACACTAGCTTACACTCTGGCTGAGTGGCATTACACAGTGGGACATGTGCACGTGGGCCTCCTCCAGGGACATCTCCGGCTCACCGCTCCTTGCTCTGGCCACGGTGATGAGGTGCTGAGCCATTTCAAGAAGCACATGTTGCACTGGCCCTTCCCAGGCCGCTGTCTGTCTACTCCCCTTTATAGCGAGGGGACCTTTTCTCCTTAAAAGCCAGAAGCCCTTCAAGTCTGTCCTTCGTTGGAATGGTCTAAGAAGAACAAAATGGTCGTTATATGCACCAAAAAGCAAACACTGGGAAAGCAGTTTTGACAAGTTTTATCTAAGAAAACGAATTAGAACACAATCTAAATTTTGAAATCTAGTAGTCATCTGAACAACCCTAATTATGTGGCCAAATTTATTATTCTAATTCCAACTATGGTTTTTCTCAATTTCAAGTATACTTTAATAATTAATAGGCTTTATTTTTTAGACAATTTTAAGTTAGGTTCACACAAAAAATTGAGCCAAAGTTCAGAGTTCCATAGACTCCTTCAGGACCCCAAACATCTCTTCTAGTATTAACACCTCGCCTGACTGTGGTACATTTGTTACAATTGATAAAAACAACACCCACATATTATTACTAACTGAAGCCGAGTTTGCATTAGGGCTCACCGAGTGGCATCTTTCACAGACTCTGACAAATGTGTGTGTGGATCCACCACTACAGTGTCCTATAGAAATATTCCCACTTTAAACATCCCGACAGCCCACAATTCATCCCTGCCCGACCCCACTGCCTCTCCTAGAATGGCATGCAGTTGAAATCATGTAGTATGCAGCCTTTTTATTGAAGTCCTGCACTTAGTAATATGCACTAAAGTTTCTGACTGGCTTTTTATTGACTTTCTGTGACTGGGTAAGTCATTTCCGTTTATCATGGGCTAATACACCACTGCCGGCTTGGATAGATTGTGCCCTCCCGAAGGCCGTGTGGGCATTATAAGTAAAGCTGCCCTGAGCATGGTGCAGACTTTGTGGGAACCTAAGTCTCAGCTTGCCTGCTTAAACACATCCTGCTGGATCACAGGATCAGACTGCTTAACTTTGTAAGAAATGGCCAAATCACAGTTCACTTTTATTTACATTTCTTAATGACATATGATGTTGAGGATATTTTCGACTGCTCATTTGCTGTCTGTATATCTACTCTGGTGAGGTCTCTGTTCAGATCTCTTACCTACCTTTCAATGGGTTATTTTCTTGTTGCTGAGTTTTAAGTTCTTTTTATGTTAGACACACATCCTTCATAACTGTTTTGCAAATATTTCCCCCCTCCTCCCAGACTGTAGCTTGTCTTTTCATTCTCTTCACTGTGTCTTTTGCAGAGTATTCATTTTAATAAAGTCAAACATATTTTTCCTCTAATTTTTATACTTCTGGTGGTATATCTAAAAAGTCACTGCCAAGTCCAAAGTCACCCAAATATTCTGCTATCTTCAAGAGGTTTTATAGTTTTTCATTTTAAAGTCCACAGCCATTCTGAGTTAACGTTTATGAAGGGTATAAGGCCAGCATCTAGATTCATTGTTTTGTAAGTTGAATGTCCAGATGCCTTAGTACTATTTGCTTTCAAGACTATCTTCTCTGTGTAGAATTGCCTTTGTTCATGTGGTGAAGATCAACTGACTATATTTGTGTAGAGTCTACTTCTGGGTTCCCCGTTCTGTCCCAGTGATCCATTTGTCTGTCTTTTGGCCACTACCACATTGTCTTGATTGTTATAGCTTTATAGTTAGTCTTGAAGTTGGGTAGTGTCAATCTTCAAACTTTGTCCTTTTTCAATCTTGTGTTGGCTAACTTGGATCTTTGGACTTTCCATATAAACTTGGCCAATATAAAGAAGTTACTTGTTGGGATTTTTATTGAGATTGAATTGATACAGTTTGCCAATATAAAGAAGTAATAATTTTCCAATATAAAGAAATAACTTGTTGGGATTTTTATTGAGATTGAATTGATATATACAGGTCATGTTGTGAAGTGAAATCTTAATAATATTAAATCCTGCTACCCATAAACATGGGCCATCTCTCCATTGACTTAGATCTTTTTTTAAAATGTATCTTTACTGATTTCAGAGAGGAAATGAGAGGGAGATATAGAAACATCAATGATTAGAATCATTGATCGGCTGCCTCCTACATACCCCCACAGAGGATTAAGCCTGCAACCCAGGCATGTGCCCTGATTAGGAATGGAACTGTAATCTCGTGGTTCATAGGTCAATACTCAACCACTGAGCCACACCAGCAGGCTTACTTAAGATTTTGATTTTTCACTAGTTTTGTAGTTTTCCTCCTATAGACCCTGTAAATATTTTGTTAGATTTATACCTAAGTTGTTTTTTTTTGCCAATGTAAATGATATTGTGCTTTTAATTTAAAATTCTTTGTTGCTGGTGTATAGGGAAGTAACTTACTTTTGTATATATTAACCCCGTGTCATGCAATCTTGCTGTAGTTGCTTATGAGTTAGTGTGATTTTTTGGTTGATTCTTTGGGATTTTCTATTTATTTACTCCCTCCAAATCTGTATAACTTTCATTTCTTTTTGTCTTATTCTATTAGCTAGAACTTCTAGCAGATGCTAAAAAGAAGTGGTGAGAGGGTACATCCTTGCCCTGTTCCTGATCATCTCTCTCTATAAAAGCCTAAGCAACTGTTTGACTAGTAGCTATGACACACACTGACCACCAGGGGGCAGACGCTCAATGCATAGACATGGAAACATGGAACAGACTGATGAATCTCAGAGAGAAGGGGGGAGGAGGAAGGATGGGAACAGATTAACTAAAGATCTTCTATGCATACTAAAGGCCTGGTGCTTGGATTTGTGCATCAGTGGAGTTCCTTGTCCTGGTCTATGGGAATCAGGCCAAAACCAGCAGTCCAACATGCTCCTAGGGGTCCCGGATTGCAAGAGGGCACAGGCCAGGCCAAGGGATTCCTCCAGTGCATGAATCTATGCACCAGACCTCTAAATATATTAGCTGTAGGTCTTTTTAGACATTCTTATTGAGAAAGCTCCCCTCTAATCATAATTTACTGGGAGTTTTTAATCGTGAATGGGTGTTGTCAAATTCCTTTTCCTCATCTGTAAATATTTCCTCCTGCTTAGTCTACTGATGTGGTGGATTACATTAATTGATTTTCGAGTGCTGAATGAGCCTTGCATATCTGGTTATGGAATATAACTCTTGTTACATGTTGTTGGATTTGATTTGCTAATACTTTGTTGAGAATTTTTATATCTATGTTCACCAGAAATAGAAGTCTGCAGTTTTCCTTTTTTGTAATTTCTTTGGTTTTGGTATCAAAGCAATACTGCTCTCATAAAATAAGTTTCAGAAAGTGTTCCTGGTGGAGCGTTGGCGTCGTACAACGGGATGTCACTGGCTCCGAGCCGCCCCCTTTCCCCCCCCACAGCCGGCCGTTTGGGACCCAAGCCTGGGGGATGAGGGGGCACTCCCGGACCTGTCCCTGCACTGTTCCGGGCCGGGTGTGGGTGGAGGGACACCCCTCCTCGGGCACCCGAGGGGGGGCGCCTCCCTCTGCCAGCTCCCACCCTCCCCACCCCTGAGGCTGCTGTCGCGGCTACTCCTCATCCCTCCTCCTCCTCCTCCTCCTCCTTCTCCTGCTTCACCCCGAAGCAGCCCTTTTGGGTAGGGACGTAAATAAAATTAAAAAAAAGAAGAGTCTCCTTACATTATGTTCACATTTTTGGATTCTTTTCTCTTCTTGCTTTTCCAGTTGAATGTTGTCTGCTTCTTTATATTTCAAATTTTTTACTTGATTCTTGCCTTTCTCTAGTCTGCTGTTAGGACTCTGCATAATATTTTTTATTTCAGTCAGTGTATGTTTAATTTCTAGTTGGATCTTTTTCATCTCCTCTTGGGTCTCACTAAATTTATCGAATTTTTCTAGCATATTCTTGAAAAACCTTATAAGCGTGGTTTTGAACTCTATATCCAGTCGTTTTTTTTCCTCCATTTCTTTTGTTTGTGATCCCTTCCCTTGTTTCGGCATTTTCACTATGCCGGGGAAACTTCTGTGTTGGATTCAGCCTTATGATACCAGACACAAAACCGAAGAAGCCTCTGTTGAGCTTGGGAGGGGTGGAGTCTCAGGGCTTAAGGGACCGCCTTGCCTTCCAGTCGGCCCCGCCCTCCACGGCCCCCGAGTCTCACGTGACTGGGTAATCCCTGGAGCGGTCCTTGTGCGCGCCCGCACCCGCAGTACCTCTAACCGCTGCCTTTCCAGCTCCCCTGCGCACCAGGACCACACGAGTCTAGGTCCCCAGGGTTTCGCCCGAAACAGGGGCTTAGTGGACTCAGAAGTGGCACAGTTCGGAGGGTCTGTCTCCCGCCCACTCGCGAAAGCCAGCGGCACAATCAGCAGTCTGTCCTGCGCGCAGCACCGTGCGCCTGCGAGACCAGACCTGATCTTCAGCGACTCCCCTAAATTTCCGTGCACCTCTCCCTTTTCACAGTCCAAACTCCCCCCGTATGAGTTTCGCTGGATCTGGGGTTTAATGTCGTAAAATAAGGGGTTCAATGCTGTTGGTAGTCTCCGTTTCCCTCCCACCAGAGAAAGCCAGCCAGTTCATCAACTCCAAACCAGTATTATATGAAATGCTGAAAGGTACTCTTTTAGAAGAGGAAGAAGAAAAAGGTAAAAGCCAAAAAATTATGAACAACAAATACATATCTATCAACAAGTGAATCTAAAAATTAAGTGAATTAAAAATTTGATCAACAGAATAAACTGGTGAATATAATAGAATCAGGAGCACAGAAAGGGAGTGGACTGATAATTCTCAGGGGGGAAGGGGTGAGGGGTGTACAGGGAGAGACTGGACAAAAATCATACACCTATGGATGAGATCAATGGGAGGGAGCTAAGGGCAGAGGGAGGGGTGGGAGCTGGGTGGAGGGATACTATGGAGGAGAAAAAAGAGAAACAAATGTAATAATCTGAATAATAAAGATTTAATTAAAAAAAAAGGAAGTGTTCCTTCTGCTTCTATTTTTTTAATTTTTTTATACATATCTCCCCATTGCCCCCCCTCCCTCCCAGGCATACCCCAACCCCCCAGTGTCTATGTTCATTGGTTATGATTATATGCATAGATACAAGTCCTTTGATTGATCTCTTATCTACCTCACCTAACTTTAATCTTCCTGCTGTAATTTCACAGTCTGTTTGAAGCTTTACTGACTCTGTATCTATCTTTTTGTTCATCAGTTTATAATGTTCTTTATTATCCCCCAATGAGTGTGATCATGTGATGCTTCTCCTTCATTGACTGGCTTATTTCACTAAGCATAAGGCTCTCCAGTTCCAACAAGGTTGCTGCAAATGGTAAGAATTCCTTCTTTTTAATGGCAGCATAGAATTCCATTGTGTAGATGTACCACAGTTTTCTGATCCACTCATCTTCTGACGGGCACCTAGGCTGTTTCCAAATTGTGGCTATTGTAAATTGTGCTGCTATGAACATAGGGGTGCATAAATCCTTTCTGATTGGTGTTTGTAATTTCTTAGGATAAATTCCTAAGAGTGGTATTACAGGGTCAAATGGGAGATCCATTTTTAGTTTTTTGAGGAAACTCCATACTGTTCTCCACAGTGGCTGCACCAGTCTGCATTCCCACCAACAGTGCACAAGGGTTCCTTTTTCTCCGCATCCTCGCCAACACTTGTCGTTTGTTGATTTGTTGATGATTGCCATTCTGACAGGTGTAAGATGGTATCGCTTACACCTTCTGCTTCTATTTTTTGAAAAAGATCTGATATAATTTCTTCCTTAAATGTCAGAAAGAATTCACCAGTGAAACCACCTGGGTCTGGTGCTTCCTATTTTGGAAGGTTAATTATTGATTCAATTTCTTTAAAAAACATACTACTCAGATGATTTCTCCTTGTGTGAATTCTGGTATTTTGTGGATTTCAAGGAATTGGTCCATTTTATCTAGGGTTATCAAATTTGGGGGGAATGAGCTGTTGATAGTATTCCTTTATTCTCCTTAGTGTTCATGGGACCTGTAGTGATGGACCTTCTTGCATTTCTGATGTCGGTAATTTTTATCTTCTCTCTTTTATCCTTGTTTGCCTGGCCAGAAGTTTATCAATATTATAGAGTTTTACAAAGAACCAACTTTTGTTTTGTTTTTTATCTTTTTCTATTGCTTTTCTATTTTTATTGATTTCTGCTCTAAAGTTTATTTTTTCTTCTCCTTACTTTACATTTAACTTGCTCTTAATTATAAAGTGGAAAGTTAGTGATTTAAATATTTCTTCTTTTCTAATATATGCATTCAGTGCTACAAATTCTCTCAAAGCAATTGCTTTCAACGTATTCCCACAAATTTTGATAAATTTCATTTTGGTTCAGTTCAGCAACATCTGCATTTCTCGAGACTTTTTCTTTGACACATGTGCCTTGCTTAACCTTCATTAAAGATTAGAACCCATCATTAATAAGAGGGATTTTCCACCTATATTCCTAGTTTAATTTCACTGTGGTCTGGCAGAATACTTGGTATGATTTCAGTTTCTTTACATTTGTTAAGGTGTGATTTGTGATATGCTTTTAAGCTTTTTCTTCGGCCTCAGAGGCTCTTTATGAGGCCTGTAGTTCATTGTCTTCATGGCATGTGCTCACCAATAACAGGTGGTGGTTTCCACGTGCCTAGGCAGAGGAACTCCATGCTTGCTCCTTCCATGACAACAGTCTAATGTACGCCGAAGCAGTTTCTAATCCTCAGGAAAGGCAGGACAAAGTACTTTGCACTCTAAAAGAGTCATATCTTTCAGAAAAATAGAAGGAAGGGAAGATGAATGGGAGGAAAGGAGGGGGGACAAGGGAGGAGGGAAGGACCGTTTGTTCCTCTATAGAAAGTTCCACTAATTTATGTACAAAACAGGATAAACTGGGTACTTGAATTAGGGCTAGGGAAGGCTATGAATGCTAGGAAAAGTAGTGAGTCTTCAACACCTATCTTCTGTAGCAGGCACCTGCTCACTGCTGCCCAGCTCCCACCTCTCCGCTGCACCTGCAGTGAGGGTTCGAGTCACACTCACAAGATACAACCCGAGTCAGAGAAACAGCTCTAGCAAAAATGGCACTAAATTATTCTAAGAGTTTTCTGAATTATGTAGACAAGGGTCATTAGTTTTTGAGCAGAATCAACCAAAAGAGCTGGAAACAGTAAAAAAGAAACAATTTGAACATTTGTGTGACTTGGGATGGTTGAGTGTGGCCTTGCCCAGCCTTGTGTAATTCATCTGACTTACACCAAAGGCACTGACTGTGACTCTGTTACATACCTGAGCATAACAAGCTTCTTCTATGGCCAAACCTGTTACTAAATCGACCTGAGGATAAAAACGTAATTCACATCAGCAGGAATTCCTTTTGAAAACATAGGATATTCAATGTAAATTCAAATTAACACCCCTTTCCCAGAGAGCCAAACTTTCGATGCCATGTGACAAATCACATGGAAGACAAGCAGGGAACTTTGGAACCTACACCTGGTTCAAGTCTGCCTCCACCATGTGGCAGCTGTGTGGCTGTTCACCTCGCTGTACACAAGAGAGGCGCGTCTGCAAAAAGGGCTACTTGTAGTTCCTACCAATCAAGGGTACTTGAAGGTGAGACCTACAAATCCAGTGAAGACTATAAAGTAGCTAGATACACAGGCAGAACTCGGAGATGCTGCGGGCTCAGCTCCAGTTCACAGCAAATAAAGCACAATACCATAATAAAGTCACACAATTTTTTGGTTTCCCACCACACATAAAAGTTAGGTTTACACTACACTGTAGTGTGCAATAGCACTATGCCTAAAAGAACAATGAATGTGCATTTCTTCATTAAAACATACTTTATTGCTAAAAATGGTAGCCATCACCTGAGCCTTCAGTGAGTCCTCATGCCTGTGCTGAGGGGTCTTGCCTGATTGTTGATGGAAATGCAATTATTTGTAAAGCACAATACAGTGCAATAAAATGAGATGTGTGTGTGAGTGTGTGTGTTCAAGGACACATAGCCAGGGTCACATAAGATGTTTACTACTAAATATTGTTACTATTACGTAAAAAATTTAAAAACCAATCAAGTACTTTGTAAATGTTAAAAGCTGCTTTATTGCCAACAAATTTACTTTCTTTTTACTGCTGTAAAGCCTAGGATGATACAGTGGGCTCTGGATATGCAAGGAATAAGCACCTTTCTTAAAAACTCCCATCAGTCGAAACCGGTTTGGCTCAGTGGATAGAGCATCAGCCTGCAGACTGAAGGGTCCCAGGTTTGATTCCAATCAAGGGCATGTATCTTGGTTGCGGGCACGTCCCCAGTCGGGGGCATGCAGGAGGCAGCTGATCGATGTCTCTCTCTCATCAATGTTTCTAACTCTCTATCCCTCTCCCTTCCTCTCTGTAAAAAATAAATAAAATAAAAACAACAACAACAAAAAACTCCCATCATTTAACCAAAATAGAATTGCTGCAAGTGCAAGCCCACACCAAGGCTGCCTGCTCTGCCTGACCTGGCCTCCACTGCCGGAGTCCCACCCAGGATGGCCCAGGACATGCTTGGCTGCCTGCTTCACGTGTCTCCCTGGACGTAGCACTCAGGAGTGCAAAGTGCAGAGCCAGGCACCCCAATGAGAATGCACAGAAAGCCCTTTGCTCTGATTCTCCATAGACTACAGTCAGGAATCTATTAACTCAATGGAAAACCACAAGCTGTGCAGCAGTCAGAGAAATCACTGAATTCTGTGATTATAATATTGAGTTAACTAACAACACCTATTTGCAGAATTAAATTAGTATTATGCTAAGTGAAATAAGCCAGTGAGAGAAAGACAAGTAGTACATGATCTCACTCATATGTGGAATCTAATGAACACAATAAACTTATGAACAAAACAGACACAGAGACACAGAAGTATAGAATAGTCTGTGGAATCTCAGTGGGAAGGCAGGGATTAAGGTTGGGAAGAGATTAACTAAAGACCTGTATGCATATATGCATAGCCCATGGACACAGACAATAGTGTGGTAA
Source organism: Lasiurus cinereus (assembly GCA_011751065.1). Classification (NCBI taxonomy): domain Eukaryota; kingdom Metazoa; phylum Chordata; class Mammalia; order Chiroptera; family Vespertilionidae; genus Lasiurus; species Lasiurus cinereus. The sequence continues at coordinate 1,443,364 of JAAGEH010000025.1, forward strand.
AGGCCTAGGGCAGGGATGGGGGGTGGATAGAGGGGATCAATGGGGGGGGGGGGAAAGTGACATCTGTAATATTTTCAACAATAAAGATAAATAAAAAGAACCTCAGTAGCTTTCAGTAACAGTGGCATTGAAATAGCTATATTTTAGAACATCCTATCTAATAAAAGGGTAATATGCAAATTGACCATCACTCCAAAACACAAGATGGCCACTATAAGATGGCTAGTAGGGGAAGGCAGTTAGGGAGGACAAGGCCTGCAGGGCAGGGCAGTTGAGGGGGGACCAGGCCTGCAGGAGAGGGAAGTTAGAGATGACCAAGCCAGCAGGAGAGGACAGTTGGGGACAACCAGGCCTACAGGGAGGGCAGTTGCGGGGGGGCACGGGGGAGCGGGGGTCTAGGCCTGCAGAGGAGAGCAGTCAGGGGAAACCAGCTCTGCAGGGGAGGGCAGTTGGGAGCAATTAAGCCTACAGGGAGGGCAGTTGGGGTGGGGGGGCGGGGACTAGGCCTACAGAGGAGAGCAGTCAGGGGAAACCAGGTCTGCAGGGGAGGGCAATTGGGAGCAATTAAGCCTGCAGGGCAGGGCAGTTGGGTGGGACCAGGCATACAGGGGAGGGCAGTTGGGAGGAACAAGGCCTGTAGGAGTAGGCAGTTGGCAGCAAACAGGCCTACAAGGGAGGGCAGTTGTGGGGGGACCAGGCCTACAGGGGAGGGCAATTACAGGCTGGCAAGGGAGAGCAGTTAGGGGTGACCAGGCCAGCAGGGGAGGACAGTCAGGGTCGACCAGGCCAGCAGGGGAGGGCAGCTAAGGGGAATTGGGCTGGCAGGGAAACAGGCACTGATCAAGCTGTCAGGAGAGTGGGTTGGGAGTGATCAATTTGGCAGGCAGAAGTAGTTAGGGGCAATCAGGCAGACAAACAGGCAGCAGGCAGTTGGGAGCCAGCAGTCCTGGATTGTGAGAGGGATAGCCGACTTCCCGTTTAGGCCCAATCCCAATGGGATCAGGTCTAAAGGGAAGTCGGGCATCCCTTGAGGGGTCCCAGATTGGAGATGGTGCAGGCTGGGCTGAGGGACACTGTCCATGCATGAATTTAGTGCACTGGGCCTCTAGTTAAAATATAATGTAGAAGTCTGAACATGGTTCATTTAAATTAAATCTCCATTACCTACTCCAACAACAAACTCAACCATTAAGAAACTTACCTCCATCCCCTGATTAATTGCTAATTTTGCCACTCGCATTGCAACAGGTCCCTAAAATTAAAATAAAATAAAAAAACAACAACAGATTTAATCACTATCATTCTAATTATGCTGTACATCTCAGCAGAATTCAAAGGTTACCATGGATGGGTCCAAGACCTGGAGGCAGCCATGGCTGTTCAGATGCAGCTGATGGGCAGAAATCTCTCTAGGAGCCTTGTAAGGCCTTAAGCAGGAAGTGGAGCAGCTCCCCTCCACATATGCTGCAGACTCTGCAGGACGCAGCAGGCAGGCTGCGCGCTGGGAGGTCACACAGGACTTACCTTTCTTCAGCAAATCTCCCTGGAAGTTAAGAAAAAAAGGAAAGGAGACAGCGTGTTGGGCAGGACACCACACCTGCTGGAGTGTGACAGGGTCCTCGTCATCCTCAGACATCCATCCCCATGGAGGTAGCATGGTGTTTCAGACACGGGCTGTCTCCTCTAAAGGCCTGGAGAACTAACCACGATGGTGACCTACAGTGTAAACAGGCCCCAGCCAGGGCACAACGTCCCAGGAAGTCCCTCGGATGTGAGGGTCACTGAGGAAGAACTGGGTGTCTGCCCCTGGGAAAAGGAAAGCGGGTTCTGTCCCCAGAGCCCAGGCCCTGAGATAGGAGCTAGCGATCCACCCACAGGTGAGTCCCCAGAAACTGCTCTTGTGCCACGCTTAGAACTCAGTGGCCTACTTTGCAATGTCTTTTGAGTGACAATGAAAGGTAGGCTCCAAATAACAGGGATAGCATAGAACCTCAGGGTGTGTGGGGCCCTGAACCAAATCTGTCTAGAAGAGGCTATCCTACTCCTCCTACTCAGATCCCTGGAGGCACTCGCCAGCCTGCCTCGTCTCCTCCCACGTCTCCTGCTTCAAATGTCCCAGGAGGTCTCATCTCAGTCTCAGAACCCTCCCAGCAGGATCTGCACCCTGGTGTGCACTCAGCAGTGACCTTTCAGAAACCATCAGCTCCTCGGAGAATGTCCACCCCTTTACCAGCAGGTGGCCCTGGTCTGGGAGTGGGCACACTTCCCTATCTCAGGAGTCCCTGGCTCCACTGCATGGCGCCGGGGCCATGAGCTGGGCCCATCTGTGGTCCAGCATGCTCCCAGGGTTGCCAGGCTCTGCCGCAGCCACACCTGGCCAGCAAGGCTCAGGGAACTGGGAAGGCTTAGATACCAGGTGGTCTGCTTAGCTGCTCTCCCAGAATACTAAACCAATGCCTCTCTGTCCAGGTGAGCCTTTTTCTTAGACAGAAAAATGGAGTGACATCCAATACAGAAGTCACCTGGAAATGCTAAGTTCAGAGAAGCTTCCAGTTATTTGGAAGAGTCACCATTCAGTGACAAAGACCATAAAGTAAAGATTACCCCTCCGATGGCTGTGTAACCTCTGCATCTGTCAGTTAGCTATCTGCTAACATCACTGGGCATCATCCTGACGCAGGAGTTAGCTTCTGCCACGTGTTCTCAGAGGCTGGTCCTCAGGCACCACAGGAGGCCAGCGGTGCTCCCATGTGGAGCAGGGGAAAGGAAGGAGACTGTGCAGGGGGAGCTGAGGAGAATGACAGCACCAATGCCCCAAGAACCTCGGAGAAGGGCGTGTTCTGGAGCAAAGACCCGGGACTGCAGGATGGAGCTCTGGAGTGGAGCTAAACCCCGTCCAGTGGGAGCATCTGTCAGGACAGGGACCAGGCCTTAGCCTGGCTCAAGTCCCCCTGGTTTCACCTGACAGGTGAGCCATGAAGGTGTGATCCAGGGAAAGTCAGCTAACCAATATTTAAACTATGACTTCTGACACCTGGACCTTTAACCTTCTTAAGGTAGATATTTCCCTAACATTTTCAAGAAATATAATTACTGAAGTTACAGTGAGAGTCATTTTTATTTACAAAAACAGTCTTTTCTATTTGCTCTCTCTCCATCAATTCAGAGTATAAGGCTCTATTGCCTTCCCTGGGGAACGGATTATATGAGAGCTCTGCTCTGAGAGAGCTTAGAGCTCACTCTCTAATAGAGGAGGACTGAAGCAGTACCAGCACCAGCCCATGACAGTCCCAGGGACAGGTGTGTCACCTCTGACAGCCCAGGGACAGGTGTGTCACAGCAGACCTGGCCTTTGTCTGACAGCAAAGGACTCCAGGAACACCTTCTGAAACTGGAAGCAAAGCTTCCAACAAATATGAGGGATTCTGGAAAAGGATACAATGATATTCCAAGGAACCAGTGACTCCTAATAGATTGAGTGCTGTTTGCAGTAGGTAACTCAGTTCACAAGGAAGTTTTGACTCCAGAAATAGATAGGGGTGTAACACCTGATGCTCCCTGGGGATAAAGAGGAGCCACTAACTGTTTAGAACAAAACCTACTAGGCTGGGAAGATCTGGTGCGAGACGAGCATGTCGGTGACACACTTCACAGTGGGCAGCGTAACCTCGGCCCTCTCCGTCTACAGGTTAGCTCTGCGCTACTGATGCTAACCCAGTACAGCAACTAGTTCTGGCTCTACCCTGCCAATTCTAACCCAGTACAGCAACTAGTTCCAGCTCTGAGTTGCCGATGCTAACCTGGCGCAGCAATTAGTTCCAGCTCTGCACTGCCGATGCTAACCCAGTGCAGCAACTAGTTCCAGCTCTGCAGCTGTCTATTCTAACCCAGTGCAGCAACTAGTTCTAGCTCTGAGGCTGCCATGGATTTCTTTACTTGGAAAACAAGTCAAGGATGTTAAGATGTGTGAAATGAAGGTGTGTGTGTTTCTGTTAGTTAGCTATAAAAGTTACCTAAAAAGAGGAAAAAAGAAATGGGATGGGAGGTACCTGAGGTAAGAACTCTCTCGCCAGGTCCAACGCCTTTCTATAGGCAGCATCACCCTCCTGGTTCTGCTCTAGGACGTGGCTGACCAAGCCCACTGCTTTGGCTTCTTGGCCATCGAGCACCCGTGCAGAGAAGATGAGCTCTTTGGCCAGGGACATCCCAATGGCACGCGGCAGACGCTGTGTCCCTCCTGTGGAGTGGAAGAGATAGAGAAAATGCAGGCAATGATCTACTACTCATTAGGTCTAACATTTCAATATTTCCTTTCTTCATTTATAAAAATAAACCAGGGCCATAAGTTTGTATGTCAAAATTAGTAACTGGAAAACTAATTCAATCTCTTAATCTCTATATAAAAGCCTAAGCAACCATTAGGACCAAACAACTGGAACATGGGAATGACCAGTCAACCAGTTGCTATGATCTACATTGACAACCATGTGGCACACTCAATGCAGAAGCTGCCCCTGGTGATAAGTGCGCTCCCACAGCCAACCTCCTGTAGTCAGCCAATCTCCCACAGTCACAGCCGGCCAACCTCCCACAGTCTCTCCCCCTGGCCAGTCATGGGGTGATCAGGGGAACCCACCAGTGCACAAATTCATGCACTGGGCCTCTAGTTGGTTTACAAAATTAACATCAAGAAGTACTTGAGAATCTTCTGTCTTTACTAAGAGTCTTGACGCAGACTGCTCCTTGCAGCACACCGGTGAACTCCCGAATGGAACCTAGTCCTCACCAGCAGGAAGCAGGTGTGCACTGGGCCAGCTAACTGTGCCCTGGACACACACGGGGGATCGAGGACAGGCCCATTGGCTTAGATAAAACTCATCAATTCTGAGAAATTCAGCTCATGTGCTTTTAAAGAATCATTTATAGTAAATGACATGAGAACTAATTCTAATTTAATAAACATAAAAGCAGACAGTTACTCATAAAAATGGACTTGGTGCCGAGTTATTTTTCAGTGCAAGCCTGACACTGAGGTTGGGAGCTCATTTGAGAGAAAGCGGGTCAAGAGCAGGTACTATTCTTAAGAGACAAATGAAAAGATGGTCAAAGTCAATGATCATCAGAGAGATGCAAATTAAAACCACAATGAGATACCACCAGAATGGCTACCATCAACAAACAACAAAATGCTGGCAAGGATGTGGAGAAGAGGGAACCCTCATGCACTACTGGTGGGAATGCAGTAGTGACTGCATTCGTGACTGGTGCAGCCACTGTGGAATACAGTATGGAGTTTCCTCAAAAAATTAAACATGGAACTTCCTTTTGACTCAGCAATCCTACTTCTAGGAATATATCCCAAGAAACCAGAAACACCAATTAGAAAGGATATATGCATCCCTATGTTCATAGCAGCACAATTTACAATAGCTAAGATCTGGAAACAGCCCAAGTGGCCATCAGCAGATGAATGAATTAAAAACTGTGGTACATCTATACAATGAAATACTAAGCTGCTATAAAAAAGGAACTCCTACCATTTGCAGCAGCATGGATGGAGCTGGAGAGCATTATGCTAAGGGCAAGAAGCCAATCTGAGAAAGAAAAATACCACAGGATTTCACTTATTTATACAATTTACTGAATAAAAAGAACTGATCAACAAAATAAGACAGAGAAGCATGGAACAAACTAACATACCTTGATGTGGAGTTCGGGGACAAGAAGAGATAAACCAAAGAACTTATGTACTTACTAGAGGCCCAGTGCACAAAATTCATGCATGAGGGGGGGTGTCCCTCAGCCCAGCCTGCACCCTCTCCAAACTGGGACCCCTTGGGAAAAGTCCAACTGCCAGTTTAGGTCTGGTTGCGTCCAACGGCTCTCTCCTGCCAGCCTGGTCCCCCCAACTGCCCTCCCCTGCTGGTCTGGTCACCCCCAACAGCCCTCCCCTGCAGGCCAGTTCACCCCCAAAGGCCCTCCCCTGCCGGCCTGGTCCTCCCCAACTGTCCTCCCCTGCAGACCTGGTTGCCCCCAACTGTCCTCCTCTATTAGCCTGGTCACCCTCAACTGCTCTCCCCTGCTAGCCTGATCACCCCTAACCCCCTGCCAGCCTGACCTCACCCCTAACTGCTCTCCCCTGCTACCCTGATCACCCCTAACTGCCTCCGTCTCGGCCCCCACTACCATGGCTTTGTTGGGAGGGAAGTCAGAAATCCGGAAAATGGCCAGTCAACCTGGTCTAATTAGTACCTTTTAGTAGTATAGATTATATAGGATAGGATTGCTTAAATGGGGGGATAAAGCCTTTTTCAGTAGGAGGAGATGCTCTTGGCAGACAAAAATATATAATCCCTATATTTGGACTGATAGCCAGCCATATCCATTATACTGCCAAACTGGTTATTAAAAAATTGAACTGCTTTCTTACATCTTACACCAAACAGCTGTTGCCCTTAAAACCCCTCTTCAGCCCCCACCTTAGGTTCTGCCTTCACAGTTCACTCCGATTAAGTTCTGATTGATTGGTTTATTTGCCAGTCAGCATCAAAAGCTCTGCCTCCTAGGCAGCCATTGGCTCCTCTGGGAAATCCAGAACAGCCCTGCCTTCACATCGACGCTAGCCCCTCAGTCACACCCCAGTCCACTGCCAGATGTATATCTGGCTGCTCTGAGAAACATCACCTCAGGTCTGTGCTGGTGGCAATTTTGAATTCTCATCCCTGACCTAACCTTCTTACAGTGCGAGCTCCATGAAGGTGAGCATTTGTCTTGTTCATTCTTAGTTCACTCATAGACTTTACCTGTGTCTATGCTAGCACCACATGGTGACCAGTCGAACAGTCGTTTCAGTCACCACAGTCACTGCCTTTTTATATAGAGAGATATGAAGAACCCATGGACATGAGTAATAGGGTGGTGAAGATCTGGGTGGAGGGTTAGGGACTGGGTGGAGGGGGCTGAAAGAGGAGGAATGGCAGACCTCGGTAATACTGTCAACAATAAAAATATATCCTAAACAAATATTTTAAAATTAAAAATAAGTTATTTTAAAGAGTAGGCACTATTGGTAGTTTCAATGTGATAACACTTGTCCTTAGAATAGCTGCCCAGGCCCTGGTGGCCCAGAGACAAGGAATGGCTAATTGCTAAGTTTCAGAGGAGAAAAGGCACACAAGCTCAAGTGTCCGTGCTGGCCACAAAGTTTACCCCTTTTTTCTGAATAATTACCAACGACAATTAAAGCTGGGAAGGTGACTCCATACAAAAAACAACTTCTGCCTGACAATGAGCCGCAGGATGCAAGGCACCTGACGGCTGCCCGCACTCACAGCTGTTCCACCTCTAGACCTTCCAAAGGAAGGCAGCCTCTCTTCTTACTCAATCAACATTGGAAAAATGAAAAATAAAGACCACAAGTTTCAAGAAAGCATATTCCCTTCAGGAAGTCAAGCCATCCCCACCTGTTTCCCAGCCAAAGCTTGCTTTATTGGAAGGATGCAGTTTAAGCAACCATATTAAGAACCTTGATCAATTCTTAGAAAATATGGGTGTTTAGGTCCAGCCGGCATGTCTCAGTAGTTGAGCATCAACCTATGAACCGGGAAGTCACGGTTCAATTCCCGGTCAGGGCACATGCTCTTGTTGTGGCTCGATCCCCAGTGTGAGGTGTGCAGGAGGCAGCCAATCGGTGGTGCTCTCTCATCACTGATGTTTCTATCTCTCTCTCCTTTCCTCTCTGAAATCAATAAAAATATTTTTTTTTAAAAAGGAAAGAAAATATGGGTGATTAAGGCTGACATTTTCAACAGGGATTATTTTTAAATTTTTTTAATTGATCAGCTGCCTCTTGCACACCTCCCACTTGAGATCAAGCCTGCAACCAGGGCATTTACCCTTGACCAGAATTGAACCCCAGACCCTTCAGTCCACAGGCCGACACTCTATCCATTAATCCAAACAAGCTAGAGCAACAGAGATTGCATTTTAACATCAACACAAAAAGTGCAGCTTCTGGAAAATGCAGTCATTATTCACTCCATTTACACTGCCCAAGCAGTCAGAAATGGTTAGTCCATTAGTGTTTTACTCAATATGGAAGAAAATGCCTGAAAAATGTGAAGCACTGACAAATGTAAATCTAATCGTAGCAATGCTGTTGCAGAGCAGTTAAAGACAGATCTGAGAACTTAGGGGTGAGCTGCACAAAGAAGATATTTATGGTGCTTCCAAGGACGCTGGTGAGAACAGGGGTATAAAGGATGCACCGGAGAGTGGTGTTCGCTCCCACAGCTGCGGGACTGCCAGGAGATGCAGAACTTACTGATACAGTCAGCATGACAAGCACAGCATTAGGGAATTACTCCTCTTGTTGTTCTGTACAAAGTTTAATGCAGATTGGTCAAAACAACGTCTTGTGACCCTCAATGGTCCTTGTTTATGTGTCACTTTTTATTCAGCTGAAACTCAATATTTTGCAAGTCCATAAAGCTTAAGGTCATTTATCATATCATTTTGCTTATACTAGCAATCCTCCAGGAATGAGGGTTTTGTAAAAATTAACAAAAGAATAGCCATGAAACTAACACCAGGAAACAGACATACTCCCCTGAGCTGCACAGCACACATTTCCATGCTTTTCTTAATGAACTAAATGCTGGGGGCATGTGTCAGGGTGAGAGGCCGGTGCTTTGAAAACAAAGCATCAGAGGACCTGGGGGAGATCCTTAACTGGTCTCCACGGACACTGCACCCAAGACGTGGCACCAGTGGATGACATCAGAGCCATCTACTCTGGGCTCTTCACATAAGAGGAATCACACGGCATTTGTAAGGGTTATTTCACTCAGCCAGATTTCCAGGTTCATCCAGCTCACAGCATGCATCAGAACTGCCTTCTTCTGCAAGGCTGAATAATATTCCATCGTATGGGTATGCTACATCTTGTGTATTCATTCGCTGATGGACAGTTGGGTTGCTTCCATCTTTTGGCTATTAGGTGCAAAGCTGCTATGGATATGTGTGCAGGATTGTTTGAAACGTGCTTTCAGTTCTTTGGCTTTGAAAGCCAGAGCAGAACTGCTGGATCCTGGACGAGTTCCATTTTTACTTTTTTGAGGAGCAGCAACAGTCTTCCTTAGCAGCTGCACCATTTACATTCCCATCAAGAGGGCACGATGCTCCCTTTAGCCATAGTAACACCCATTACTTTCTGTTGTTTTATTTTAATAACAGCCATCTTAAGGTGTGAAGTGGCTCCCCATTGTGGTTCTGATTTGTATTTCCCAAAAACCCCTGATGTTGTCATGTGCTTATTAGTCATCTGTATCTTCTTTTTGGCAAAAAGTCTACTTAAGTCCTTTGCCCATTTTTTTAATTGTTTCATCTACTCATTCTTACTAAAGTTTTTAAGTTGTAGGAATTCTTTCTATATTTCTGACTATTAATCCCTTTTCAGCTAAATAAAGGGTAGGGAATGCCTGGCCTATCCTATAAGCTCACAAAATCATTTGGTCTGGCCCTGCCAAGGCATTAGGGGTGAGTTAATTAAATGTTAGACCAAATATTCAGGCTAATTTTTAAGTTGATAATTTTGTCTGCCCTGCAAATTATAAGTATCCAAATGGCCCTTGGCAGAGAAAGTGTTCCCCACCTCTGAGCTAAATGATCAGCAAGTATTTCCATGGGTTGCCTTTTCACTCTGCTGACAGTGTCTGATGCATGGAAGTTTTTATTTTGATGAAACCTAATCTATTTTTTCTTTTGTTGCCTGTGCTTTTGGTGTCATGTCCAGAAAATCACAGCCAGGTCAATGCCACTGAGCTTTCCCATCGCTTTCTTCTAAGAGTGCTGTAGTTTCCATTCTTACATTAAGGAACACTTCTAGGTAATTTTTATACGTAGTGTAAGAAATGGATCCAGCTTCAACCTTTTCCAGATGGAATCACCATCTTCCCAGCCATTTTTTGAAAGGGGCTGTTTTATCTTAAGTAGTTACACAAACACAGGCCTGAGCTGACACCTGGCTAATGTGGTTTCTCAGGAAAATTGCCGGGCCCACCTTCCTCACGCAATCTGTTTGCAGAGATCAGAGACTGGTTACGGACCTGCTTTTACATTGGTGGAGTGAAGATAGCCGCCCCTCCGCTGCCAGGAATACACAACTTGTGATTTCAAGTGTCATAAAAACAATGTGGCCTGTTCAGTTTGCCTTTCTCAGTTAATTCTGACGGTATGAACCAAAACCGCAGAAATGAAGTGTGTGAGGGGGATATGTTCAGGAGCAGTTCTCTAAATAGAAACTCTCAGCCAACATGCTCCCCTGGCTTGGAAGCAAACACACACCACCTTGCTAGGGAGGTGGGCTCAGTGCCGCACCCCATCTCACAACAAGTGCTCAGACCTGGTGTGAAAGGAAAAGGGCGAGTTTTAAGTTCAAATGCAAATAGGTGCACTAGAGGGAATTCCCCTACTGCACCTTTTATTAATTCTGAATATTAAATTCTAATATTAGCAGAGTTGGGTATCATTCTCACAAGCATCAAGTTCAGGACCACTCAGGTGCCATCTCTAGATACACTCTTGGGGACCGACATATTTAAACCACGGAGTTCAACAAAATGGTCCCCCGCTGACAACAGCCGACCCGCAAGCAGGACCCCAGTGCTCTGACACTTTCACACCCTGGCAGTAGCGTCCATCCCACAGCCTCCAGCATGGAACCTGCCCTCGGGCACTGAAGTCAGATCACAGGAGTAGGGTTCAAACCTATCCGGGTCTGGTTCTTACCTAAAGAGCAAATTATGAAAAGAATGCACAGTCTGAACTTATTTGGTAAAACAGGTGTGTGAGGTACACAGCATAAACCAGTACATACATTTATCAGATATGTCCACATACTATGTATCCCCGTGGAGTCAGCTCTGCTTATCATTTCCCAATGTTCTGCATTGTGTGGTCATATGACACTGGACTAGGACCACGGCCACAGTACAGAGACAGAGACAGCCACTGAATGCAAATATCCGAGCCACTTCCTGCCCATGTTCCCAGGAAGCACCATGGCTTCAGGAAACCTCAGCTTCTCTGGGCTGGCCGCGTCCTCAGACACCACGGTGTCCGTGAGCAGCTCACGTGCAAGCGCCCCGCAGTGCCCACTGCACTACGAAGTGCAGGAGCTAAGCCCACGGGCCAGAACCGCAACTACCACTGAGTGCCACACACCTCACCACTCCTGGGGGCAGTGACCTTACAGCACGTTTTGCTCCCACAAAACCCAACTGTTCCCCAGTTCCTTTATCACCTCCCGAGCAGGCTTCCTTGGGTGCATGACCCTGACACAGTGCAGCAGAGGAACAGGGAGGGGCTGAGAGCCCTGCCTTCTAATGGGGATGCTGGGAACGGCCATTTGCCAAGGCTCCTGCCTGGCTCTACACAAGCTGGCCTCAGAGTCTGAGGCAGTCTAGGCTCTGCACTTCCACAGCTCCAGCGTTCACACAGAGACAGGGCACCTGCGGAGCCACTGCTGGGAACATAATGGCAGGTGACAGGGAAAGCAGTGGCAGTGACATCACCAAGAGCGCTGGCCACCTGGAGCAGCCCCACCCTCTGGATTCCTCTTTTGGAACTAATTTCCAATTGACAACACATCTGTTCCTTCATCCCAATGCTTACCACATCTTCCTGTTGGGTGCATGGACAGAGCTGTGGGTTAAACCAAGCCCCTGGTTCCAAAGCTCACACTCCTTTGGGAAGCTTGCAACCAGCACACATGGCACCTGCAGAAACCCATGGACAGCAGGCATGGGGTCAGGAGCACAGTGCCCACAGCTCTGCCAGGGGCTCTGAGGTGACCGGCTGAGGCAGAGGAGACATGTGTGGCATCAGGAACAGCCCTGGGGGTGGGGGGTCAGATCCTGGGGCGCCTGGCTGACCCAGGTCTACTCTTAGGGTGACAGGAAGCCACTGAGCATCCGAGAGTGCCTTCTGCAGGGTCATGAGAAGGTCACTCTCTAGCACAAGCTCTGGTCATTGTGAGCCAAGGAGATGAAGGATTAAGCAGATGTTCATACTGCTTGCGATAGGGCACCAACAGACTCAGAAACTGCACAACTATTCCCCTCAGCTCTCAGTGCCTGCACTGGCTGCTCAGCTTCCATTGCCTCCACTAACACAGGAAAACCCTGGTCTTTCTTTTGGAGGAAAGACCCCAATTGCCTACAGCCTGGAACAGTGGAAGGTCCATCAATGGGGACTGAGGGCTGATCTTGCTCTCTGCCCTGGTCCAGCTGTAGGCATCCAAGTCAGGTCTGGACCGCTGCTATTTCCCTCAGGACTGTGTCTTGAATGGGTGAGTTTGTGACACAGAGACTTTCTGAGCTCACAGGCAATGCCACGGCAGCCATGTGAAGACTTGCTGATTCCTGTACTGTGCCCCAGCCACAGTGTGGGCTGTCTGTCCTGCTGCCTCCGTTCTGTGCTCTGAGTGCCGCTCTTACCCAAGCACTGAGGTTGGAAACCTTACAAGGAAGTTCCTGTCCATTTAGAGAGGCCAGAGGCCATTTCTGTTACACGCTCTTCAGCATCATGAACAATGCAATAACATAACTAGTTTTGCTTTTCTTTTTCAAAAATAGATAAAGCTCAATGGGAGTTCATGTTTTACTCTTTGCAAATAAAATCCATTTGTTCAAGATACTGGCTGAGTGACCTAACATTTGCAGATACTGTCTCAGTTGCTGAACTAGCAGTGGGGCACCCAGAGACCATCCTGTCTTATGAAGCTTATTCTCTTAAAGGTAGAGAGAAAAGAAGAGGCAGCAAACAGGCACTGAGGAAAGAGCAAAGTGTTACAGAGAGAAGTAAGGCAGGGAAAGCTTTAAGATCCTCTCTAGATGTGAATTGAGATTGGGTGGTGGGGAAGACCCGATGGAGAAGTATGAAGCCTGCGCCTGAATGCTAATGAGGCAGCACGTAAAGATCAGGCAGGACAGGGACGATGAAATCAGCTGCTCGAAGGCCTGAGGAGAAGCATGTTCAGCATGTTCGAGGACCATGAAGGAGGCCCCTGAAGCTGCTGAAGAAGAAGGATGCGAGGGGAGTGGCAGAGAGGGACTAACAGTTGGGGTGCAGATCACTCAGATGCAGGTAGTTTTATCTACACCCTGCCCCTGGAGGGTTCTGAGTGGAAAGTGGTGTGGTCTGTATTTTAGAAGATGCTTTGGAAGCTTGGAAGGGATGACAGGGGCAAGATAAAAGCAGGGGGCCCAGGGGCTGCAGTTCCACTCAAGTGTGGTATGATGGCAGACTGGACTGAATGGGTCAGTGAAGAAAGGGGAAGGGGCTGAGATTTTGGCAAATGTTGCCCAAAAATGCTGACGAAATAGGTGTGAGAAAGGGAAATCAATGCAAAGCCCGGATGTCTGGTATAAGTGCATGCATAGAAGGTGGTGTACTTGCTGACATTGAGAGAAAGGAGGGAAGGGTGTGCTCTGGCCATGTTAAGCATGCCTTCAGGGTATGTACTTGGGCAGTCAGGCATGTGATTGGATATACAGGCTGTTTATCAATGATCACTACCATATAGATGGCACTCAAAGCCAGGGTCCTAGATAGGGCACCCAGGAAGGCTGCTCACAGATAAGGAGCCGAGGAGGAGCCAGCAAGGGCCTGAGCAGTAACCCCTGAAGTGGACCACAGTGGCAGAGAGCAGGGGAGGTGGTGTTCAGCTACAGCCAACTGCTTCCGGAAGCCGATCCCCACCCGACCCCCACAGGGTCTCCCAGGAAAGACCTCCTCACTGAAAGGAAGATGCCCAGGAATCAGCAGGCTCCTTCCTCAATGAGGTCACATCTCCATGGGACAACTGGAGCATGGCACCACCTCTTGACCAGGAGGGGAGCCAGCAAAAGTTGAATCCGCAAATTGTAGATGGTGCAACAGAAAGACATCATTGAGCTGCTGAGCTTACAGTACTGGCCCTGCTGCAGTCGGGGGTATTATGAGGTATTTCCTTATGCCTAGGCTACCTGGAATGGGATTCCTGTTATTTGTACCAAAAACGTCTGGGAGTACAGATGGACTGAGGAAGGAGATTTAGACACACGTTTTGAAGACTGGCAGGCAAACACGTTGGAGAAATATGGTGGGACTTTTGGGCAGGACGAATTGCACATCTGAGATTTGTGGTCATGAGCTGAGTCAGCACAGAACAGGCAGAGAAGCTGCAACTGGCTCCACAAGTGTAGGAAGAGGGGGGAATCCAAGTAATGGTAAGAGTTGACCTTTGTTCAGCAGACATGGCCTGCATATGAAGTTGCTCATTTAACTCTCACAGTTCTCTATGAGGCTGGTATGAAGGTAGGCAATCATCTTAAGGAAGCCATCACCACAAAGGAGCTTAACATCTAAACTGGGCAGTGAGTGTGTCCCTGGACGTGATGGTCAGTGAAGTCAGGAGAGCTGACAGGTGCGGATACTGCAGTGAGGTGTAGGAAATCTAGATTCAGAATGGAGATGTTGTGGGTAATGTGCAAGCCAGGGCATTATGGGGAGGGAGGGAACACTGGGCTCAGACGGGAAGGAGGAAAAGACTTCTGCCGATACAATAACAGCTGAACTTTGGCCCTGGGGATAGCACAACTGGCCTGTAAAAAGGGTTTATCACAGTTCCCTGGACAGGTTTTCTGTGTTCTAAAACCCACTGAATAGAAAATCAATCTCCTCCCAGCCTGAGCAGCCACGTCAAACCCTGCTACTCAATGGAGTGGCATCTGATCCCTGACCCTGCTCACCACATGAGCACGCTTACTCCACGGCTGTGAGCTCACAGGCATGTTTCGCACATGCTTCCTAACAGATGACAAGCCTCAAGTGAGCATCAGGAGGGCATGGAGGTAACTGTTGGCAGGTGATGCCACTAAATCCTCCCCTGCCTCTGCCACCTGCTTATACCCAGCATCTTCAACAAGATCTACAGTTTTACTGCTTTGATTCAACCACATCCTTGAAACTTTATGCATCGACCACAAAATTCTGGGACCAGCCTTCTCAAGGCTGGGGCTGCATAAGATCTTGATGACTGTCCTCTAATGTCCTCTCTGTCCTCAGCCTGATTTCTCTTCTCCAGGTGATCACATGGTCTACGGGGCTGCTGGAGCCTTGCCATCCATCATGTCTGCAAACTGGCAGCAGAAAGGAAGAAGGGAAAGGGCAGATGGTGCTGATCAAGTCTCAGCCAACAACTTTACTTCCACCTCACGGTTCAGGCCTGGTTCCCATGCAGCTACTGGAGGGGCAAGGCCCACTTCTTGCTGAGTTTTCTGACACAGCAGAGGAAATAAACCTGGGGCTCTCCCTCTAAGACAGTGGTTCTCAACCTTTCTAATGCCATGACCCTTTAATATAGTTCCTCATTTTGTGGTGACCCCCAAATTATTTTTGTTGCTATTTCATAACTGTAATTTTGCTACTGTTAATAAATTGTAATGTAAATATCTGTGTTTTCCGATTGTCTTAGGCTCTATAGCACTGGTTCTCAACCAGCGATTCTCAATATGAGGAACTGTATTAAAGGTCGTGGCACTGGAAAGGTTGAGAACCACTGCTCTAAGGGAACATGAAATGGCTGGCACTACTTAATTATGTAGCAAAATGTTTTATGCTTATGTACTATTTGGATTTGAAACGTCACATTCCTGTTCAAATCCCGCGTCCCCAGGTAATGGTGTCCTGGGCTTACACCATTTACAACACTGAAAGCAGCCACCGCTAGCTCAACAGTGGCTTAAACATAGCACTCGATTTGTGCCAGAAAGGCAAGCAATGGAATGCCTAGCTTCCAGTCTCCCTGTGCCTCCTGCCTTGCTGTAGGTCCCAGGCCCCGGGAGGGGCGGCAGCCACCCCACATTCAGATGCTGCTTTCCTTTCATTATATATGTCTGTATCTAAATAATCTGAAAAACAAGCCTTATTTGACATCTGACAATCAACTGCAATGTAAAACATAAGTCACAGAACGTAATTTACTGATTTGGATTATAAATTAGGTTTCCATAATTTTTACAAGGGAGAAGACAGCAAGTATGTTTTGTTTTTATTTTGAGGGGCTTTCTTTTAGCCTTTATGCTTCCCTTTTCTTATGACTTCATGGAAAAGGAAGCCGTATGACAAAGGGGGACCCTTACAGCAAACACTTTAAGCTGAAAGTTGCGTAGATACTGCATTAGGGCATCTGTTGACAGGATCAGAAGTGATCTCTGATTTCTACAAGTCGATGTCACCTTTCAATTACTTGTAACTCTCCCTCACAAACAGAGAGGCTCACCTAAGTTATTTATTTTTCCTAGAGCTGAGGAGGGAATGCTACCAAACCACAGGCTATGGGTCCCAGCGCCCCTGTACCTGATTGCTGTGGAGTCTCTACCAGAGGACATTGGGCAAGTGCTGCCTCCCTTGATCTGGACTAGATGCTTACAAAACTGACTTCTTTCACAATGAAACACCAGGATCAGAGAGGACTGTGCTACATAAACAAACATGGCATGCTTACTGGTCTCCTAATAGATGTGTCAGTCATGCAAAAAGCATAAAAATATTTATCCTTCAATCTGTGGCCAATGTTTAAAGTGTCATAATACTTTCTATTCCCTGAAGCTTTGTAGGACGTTGTAAAGCCACGAGGAAACATATCCACAGGGCGAGGGAGGGAGGAGAGAAAGGAAAGAGCAGAAGGAAAGAAGGAGGAAGGGGAGAGAAACAGGACAGGAATCAGTGAGGAGGAAAAACCTAACTGGTTAAGTCCAGCAGAACCTACTTGGATACATCAGCTTGACCTCTATGTGGCTTATGCGAAAGGAGTATAAGCAAAAGCTTAACAACGTTTAAAAAGTACAGCAACGTTAAAAAGATTGGACAGAAACATTTTTTTTTCAAATCAAAATAAGCTGAGAGGCAAGAAAGTAAAACTTCTGTGATACAGCTTTCATTAGTTTTTATTACAGAAATCATTCTTGACTACTATCCTCTTCACTGATAGAGAAAGAGATAGACCAGTGGTCGGCAAACTGCAGCTCATGAGCTGCGGTTTGCCGCTCTCTTGACTAATGAGTTTGCTGACCACTGCCCTAGGGAAAAATACTTAAAAAACATTTTAATAATGTACTAATGTCTTTAACCTGAAGTCAAAACTGCTGGGTAAGGGTAATGCCTTACGCAATGATCGGCAAACTCAATAGTCAACAGAGCCGCAGGTTGCCAACCACTGAGATATACCAAAGTATTATTCATTAAGTACAAAATTACATTTATTTAAGAACCAGAGGCCCGGTACATGAAATTTGTGCATGGGTCGGGGAGGAGTTGGGGGGGTCCCATCAGCCCAGCTTGCACCCTCTCTAATCTGGGACATCCCTCTCACAATCCTATACCGCTGGCTCCTAATCACTCACCTGCCTGCCTGCCTGGTCGCCCCTAACTGTCTCCCGCACGCCCTCCCCCCACCAACCCTCCGCCAGCCTGATCGCCCCTCACTGCCTTTGTGTATTGGTCTGGTTGCCCCTAACTGCCTCCCCCCACCAACCTAGTCACTCCTAACTGCCCCCCGCCACTGGGCTGGTTGCCTCTCATGGCCCTCCTGCTGGCCTGGTCACCCCATGCAGCCTGCTGTCCAGTCATTTGGTCGTCCCTCACTAATACCCCTGCTGGCCTAGTTGCCCCACACAGCCTGCTTGTTCAGTCATTTGGTCATGCCTCACTAACCCTCCTGCCAGTCTGGTCATCCCACACAGCCTGCTTTTTCAGTAATTTGGTTGTCCCTCATTAGCCCCCCCTGCCAGCCTGGTCATAGGCAGCCATCTTGTGGGGGTATCACGGTCAATTTGTAAATTATCTCTTTATTATATAGGATATGAACATGTGCTTTTCACAACAAATATTTGCTGAGGCATTGCTATGTCTTTGTTTAATTCCTGAAAAATATATTGTTATAGCAAGATGAAAGGTAAAATCTAATCAAAACGACCCACCAGCACTCCACACTCCCCTGCCATCTACCCTGGCTGCTCCTGCCAGAGCTCCCTCCTTCCCAGCACAACTCAGGCAAATGGCCTTGGCCAGAGTTAGGCCTCTCTTGCAGCTGTGTCTTAAGGAGCAATGGGAAGATGAAGGAAATGGCTGGTTTCATGAGTTCAAGCAAAGACTTCGGCAAGCCTGTCTGAAGCTGTGCAGACAGATCACACTCCCTATAAGGGTGGACATGGTCTGTGTCTGGGCTGCCCGACACGGGAGGGAGCTACTAGTCACATCTGATGACTTGCAATGTGGCTAGTGGACTGATGTTTTGATTTGAGTAAGTGTTAATCAAGTGCAATGTGAACAGCACGTGGCCAGCAGCCATAGTGCAGACGTCAAGCCTACTCTCCTGCTCCTAAGCCTCTGAGGAGCTCCTTTCTGATCATGATGTTTGTTTCTGTTGCAAAACCAAAGAAACCTGTTCAGCTCTGTATAGTTTACTTCAACACGCAATGCTGCCAAGTTGCATGTCTGCACTCCCCAGCAACAGACTTCGTGCAACAGACTAGGTAACCTCTGTCATGCCAAAATGAGGTGAAGGGATTCGTCCATTCTTAAAATATAGATGCACCAAATGCAAGAGAAGTGGGTATCTGCAAACTGGATCAAAACGGGGATCTTTCACACAGACTTCAACATAATCCCACCCCAGGCTTGAAGTTAAATACTATAACTTCCCAGAGAAAATAAAACTAATGGAAGTGATTCAATGGACTCTTCTGTATTCTAATTTCTATATAGTGGTATACATTCACAAATTACTATTGCTGTCTTTATAGATTACTTATAAATATACTAGAGGCCCAATGCATGAAATTCATGCAAGAGTAGGCCTTCCTTCCTTTGGCTGCTGGCACCGGCTTCCTTTGGGCACCTGGGACCTGGGCTGGCTTCCCTCTGGCCATCAGCAGGCACCCAGGACCTGGGCTTCCCTCACAGCCCCAGCTTTGTCTGGTCTAATTAGCATATTATTCTTTTATTATTATAGATGTAATGTAATAATGGTATCAAATGAATATGAGTAGGTCTACATATATGTATATTCCTGAGAACCTTAAAGAAAATTCCTGATTAGTTTTGTTTAATACAGTGATATTTATCATGTTTCACATCACTGGATGAAGCATACAAATAGTGAAATGAATTAGCAAATTTAACAGCTTCATATCTATAGATATGAAAGAATTGCACCCCTCTGGGTTCTACCTACCATTATAAACTTTTTAAAAAATCTCTTAAACACTGAAACTTATGCAATACTATTGCCTAACCAAACAGATGGTACTATGGTAGCACATGAACCACGCAGTCTAAGCTTTAGGAAGAATCTATTTCCCCATTGCTAAAGATTAAACAAGAAGCACTGTTTCAGTTATTTAATGTGCACTATAAGCCACCCCAAAACTCAGTGACTTAAAACAATACACATTTATTCTTTCAGTTTTGAGTCAGGAACCCAGGAGTGGCGTGGCTGGACGTTCTGGCTCCCCATCCCTTAGGAGCTGCAGTCCTCTAGCTCACTCATCCATGGCAGGCAGACCCTCTCGGTCCTCCCCACACAAGCACTCCTCAGGTCTGCCTCTTCAGATGGTAGGTGCTCCTCCCCAAGGAATATTTTCTAGTTATCTGCCCCTTACTACCCTCATTTAATGAAAACATAAAACATGAGCAATTCAAGACAGAAGGTGCACAGGATGGAGACTCTTCTCATAATCCACCCCAGAAGTGACTTCTTGTCAATTCTGCCACAGTGAGTCAGGACGACCAGCCTTGGTGAGCGGTGGCACATGGCTGTGAGCAGTGGAGGCTGCCGACCACAGGACTGACGCTAACTCAGCAACACACACTGTTAAAGGTCTTTTCTTCAGCCCATCTGTCCTTTCTCAAAAAGGTATTGCCCAGGTCATAGATAATATTTTCCAAAACTTCAAAAATCATCTCATTCTTTCAAAATCAAGGAGCTGAACAAACATGTTAACTCTTCACCCTCCTTAAAAATAACAGAGAAGGAGAGTGAAAAAACATATACTACTGAAGAAGCCCCACTGGAAAGCCCGCCCCAAGAAGCACAGTCTTTGCCAACTACAAAGGGGGAAGTGAACCACACAACAGTGTGTCCAGGTGCCAGGACTTATCGTTATATTTCCAAAATGCATTGATCAACAAGAAGAGTAACAGGTTGACTGTTTCATAAAAATTAAACCTTGATGTTTTATGTTTTCATTAAATGAGGCTAGTAAAGGGAAGATAAGTGGAAAATACTCAATATCCAGATGTCTTCTCTTTGTATAACACAAGACATATGAATAAGTAAAATCACAGCAAAATTTTATTGTTAAAAATACTGTGTGTGAGGCTATTTCAAAATATTAATAAAAACTAAGCTATGGAGTGGACATGAAGATTTAAATACTTTTTTATTTTCCTTATCAAAAGCATGTCACATAATAAAAATTTGCAGATTCTGGCCCTGGCTGGTTTTGCTTTGTGGTTAGAGCTTCGGCCCACAGACTGAATGAAGGGTCCCAGGTTTGATTCTGGTCAAGGGCACATACCTCAGTTACAGGTTTAAACCCAGCCCAGGTCAGGGCATGTGTAGGAGGCAATTGATGTGCTTCTCTCACATCAATGTTTCTCTTTTTCCCTCCCCCTCCCTCCTCCTTTCTCTCTCTCTCTCATCCCACTCCCTCCCTCCATTCTACTCTTTCTGAAAATCAATGTAAAAATATCCTCAGGTGAGGATTAAAAAAACAAACAAACTACCATTTACTGAGAACTCACTGTGTACTATGTAATTTAACACAGCATATAATTTTTGCAGGAATCCTATGGGGCCACTATTGTTATTATTATTCTTTGAAAAATCAGAATATCAAAGTGAAAAGAAGCAGAACAAATGATTATAAGAAACTAGAGGGATGTCCGACTGCCCATTTAGGCCCAATCCTACCAGACATCCCTCTCACAGTCCAGGACTGCTGGCTCCCAACTGCTCGCCTGCCTGCCTTCCTGGTTGCCCCTAACCGTTTCTGCCTACCAGCCTGATCACCCCCTAAACCACTCCCAAGCCAGCCTGATTAATGACTAACTGCTCCCCTGCCAGTCTGCTTGCCCCTAATTGCCTCCCCTGCAGGCCTGGTCACTCCTAACTGCCCTCCCCTGCAGGCCTGGTCCCCTCCTAACTGCTCTCCCCTGTAGGCCTGGATCCCCCCAACTGCCCTTCCCTGTAGGCCCAGTCGCCCCCAACTTCCCTCCTCAGCAGGCCTGGTCATCCCTAACTGCCCTCCTTTGCAGGTTTGATTGCCCCCAACTATCCTGCCTTGCAGGCCTGATCCCTCCCAACTTCCCTCCCCTGCTGGCCTGATCACCCACAACTGCCTTCCCTGGGTGTCCATCTTGTGTCCATACTGGGGCAGGATCTTTGACCACATGGGGGCAGTCATCTTGTGTGTTGAAATGATGGTTAATCTGCGTATTACGCTTTTATTAGATAGGATAGAGACCTAGTGTATGGATGGGGGCCAGCTGGTTTGCCCTGAAGAGTGTCCTGGATCAGCATGGGGGCTTCCTTGGGGCATGGGGTAGCCTGGGCAAGGGGCCTGTGGTGGTTCTCAGACCAGTCACACCACCCAGCGACCCAAGCGGAGGCCCTAATATCTGGGATTTATTTATCTTCTACAATTGAAGCTTTGTAGCTTCGAGTGGAGCGAAGCCTCCTGCTTGCTCCGTGACTGCAGCCATTTCTGTTAGGATTTATTTATCTTCTATCATTGAAACTTTGTAGCCTTAAGCAGAGACCAAGGCAGTCCAGGGCTGTGGAAAGCTTGGCTTCCTCCATCGCTGGGGAAAACCCAAGCTTCCCACCTACTCTCTCCGTGGCAAGAGTCACCTTGGTTGGGGTTAATTTGCATATTCACTCCTGGCTGGTGGGCATGGCTGGTGGTGTGGCAGAGGTATGGTCAATTTGCATATTACTCTTTTATTAGATAGGATTACTATAAACCATTTATATGCAAAATAATGGGGCAATCTGGAAAAAATGGGTAAATTACTAGAAAATCTACAATCTTCCAAGACTGAATCATGAAGAAACAAAATATCTGAATGACTACTAACAAAATTGCATCAGTAATCAAGCACCTCCCAACAAACAAAAGTCCTGGATCAAAGAGCTTCACAGGTAAATTTTACCAAACATTCAAAGAAGAATTAACACCTATCCTTCAAAATTATTCCAAAAAACGAAGAGAAGGAAAGGCTCCAAAGCTCATTTTACAAGATCAGCATTACTCTAACATCAAAACCAAACACATTACAAACACACACATACACACACACAAACAAAAATAACACTATAGGACAACTAGAGGCCCAGTGCATGAAATTTGTGCACGGGGGTGTGCGTCAGTCAGATCAGCCTGCACCCTCTCCAATCTGGGACCCCTCGAGGGATGTCTGACTGCCCGTTTAGGGCCTAAACGGGCAGTCAGACATCCTTCTCACAATCCAGGACTGCTGGCTCCCAACTGCTCACCTGCCTGCTTTCCTGATTGCCCCTAACCATTTCTGCATGTCAGCCTGATCACCCCTAACCACTCCCTTGCCAGCCTGATTGATGCCTAAACTGCTCCCTTGACAGCCTGATTGCCCCTAACTGCCTTCCCCTGAAGGCCTGGTCACCCCTAACTGCCCTCCCCTGAAGGCCTGGTCACCCCTAACTGCCTTCCCCTGCAGGCCTGCCCCCCCAACTGCTCTCCCCCGAAGGCTTGATTGCCCCCAAGTGCTCTCCCCTGCTGGCCATCTTGTGGCAGCCATCTTGTGTCCACATGGGGGCAGCCACTTTGATCACATGGGGGCAGCCATCTTGTGTGTTGGAGTGATGGTCAATTTGCATATTACTCTTTTATTAGAGGCCTGGTACACAGGTAGAAACCAGCTGGTTTGCCCTGAAGGGTGTCCTGGATCAGGGTGGGGGTTCCTTTGGGGCATGAGGTGGCCTGGGGGAGGGGCCTGTGGTGGTTTGCCAGCCACGCCACTGGCAACCCAAGCAGAGGCCCTGGGATCTGGGATTTATTTATCTTCTATAATTGAAACTTTGTAGCCTGAACAGAGGCCTGGGTCAGCCAGGGTGTGAAGAAAGTTTGGCTTCCTCCATTGCCAAACCCAAGCCTCCTGATTGCTCCATGGCCACAGACATCTTGGTTGGGATAATTTGCATACTTGATCTTGATTGGTTGGTGGGCATGGCTTATGGGTGTAGCTTGTGACAATTAAACTTTGCCACATCCATATCCTAAGGACAGTTAGGGGTATAGTGGAGGTATGGTCAATTTGCATATTACTCTTTTATTTGATAGAATATCCTTAATGAAAATAGATGAAACAATCTTTCAAAAATATTAGCAAGGTTGCCCTGGTCGGCTCAGTTAGTTTGACCATTATCTCATACACCAAAAAGGTTGCAGGCTCAATTCTCTGTCAGGGCACATATCTGGTTGGGGCATATACAGGAGGCAACTGATCTATGTCTCTCTCACATTGATGTCTCTCTCTCCTTTCCTCTTTCTTTAAAATCAATAAGATATATCTTTGGGAGAGGAAAAATAAAAAATAAAAATTTGTATAAGCAAACTGAATTCAGCAATACATGAAAAAGAACATGTACAATAATCAAGTGTAATTTATTCCTGGAATGCAAGGTTAGTTCAGTATCTGCAAGTCAATTAATGTGATACCCCACATAAACAACATCACTAAAAATTATATGCTCATATTAATAGATACAGTAAAAGCATTTGACAAAATCCAGCGTCTGTTATAATAAAAAACTCTCAGCAAAGTGAGAATAGAGGGAACATTATTCAAAATAACAAAGGTCATATGTGACAAACTCATAGCCCATATCATATTCAATGGGGGAAAACTAAAAGTGCTTTATTTTAAGATCAGGAACAAGACAAAAGACAAGATGGTCCACTTTCACCACTTTACTTCATCATAATATTGGAAGTCCTAGCCACAGAAATCAGAAAAGAAAGAACCCTAGCTGGTTTGGCTCAGTGGATAGAGCACTGGCCTTTGGACTGAAGGATTTCAGGCTCGATTCCAGTCAAGGGCACATACCTGGGTTGCAGACTCAATCCTCATTAGGGGGCATGCAGGAGGCAGCTGATCAATGATTCTCTCTCATCATTAATGTCTCTATCTCTCTCTTTCTTCCTCTCTGAAATTAATAAAAATATTTTTTTAATTGGAAAAGGAAGAAGTAAAACTGTTACAATTTGCAGATGACAAGATGCTATATAGAGAGAACCCTAAAGAATCCACCAAATTAAAAATATATATATTAAAACTAATAAATAAGCAGAAAACAAAATTAATAATTAGAAACTGATTGCATGTTATACATCAATAAGGAACTATCAGAAAGAAAAAGCAATCCTATTGCCAAATATGTTCTCCCATACAGTAGGCTCCCTTTTCATTTTGTTGATGGTTTCTTTTGCTAGGCAGAAGCTTTTTACTTTGATGTAGCCCCATTTGTTTATTCTCTCCTTAGTTTCCATTGTCCTAAGAGATATATCCGTAAACATATTACTACAAGAGATGTCTGAGATTTTGCTGCCTATGGTTTCTTCTAGTATTTTTATGGTTTCCTGACTTACATGTAAATCTTTTATCCATTTTGAGTTTACTCTTTTGTATGGTGTAAGTTGTTGATCTAGTTTCATTTTTTAACATGTATCTGTCCAATTTTCCCAGCACCATTTATTGAAGAAGCTTGGCTTGACTCCATTGTATGCTCTTGCCTCCTTTGTCAAATATTAATTGAGCGTAATGTCTTGGGTCAATTTCTGCAGTTTCTGTTCTGTTCCATTGATCTATATGTCTGTTCTTGTGCCAGTACCTGGCTGTTTTGATTACAGCAGCTTTGTAGTATAACTGGGTATCTGGTATTATGATTCCTCCAACTTTGTCCTTTTTTCTCAAAATTGCTGCAGCTATTTGGGGTTTAAAATTCATATAAATTTTTGGAGTATTTGTTCTAGATTTGTGAAATATGCTATTGGTATTTTAATAGGGATTGCACTGAATTTGTAGATTGCTTTAGGTAGTATGGCCATTTTAATGATGTTAATTCCACCATGAAGATGGTATATTCTTCCACTTTTTTATATCTTCCTCTATCTCTCTCTTTTTTTTTAAATCCTGTAGTTTTCTTAGTACAAATCTTTTACATCCTTTGTTAAGTTTATTCCTAATTATCTTAATTTTTTTGTTGCAATGGTAAATGGGATTGTTTGTTTAGTTTCTCTTTCTGATAAATCATTATTGGTATATACAAAAGCCATCGATTTTTGGATGATTTTGTATCCTGCTAAATTGCCAAATTCATTTAGTAGTGTTCTGGTAAGAGTCTTTAGTGTTTTCTAAATACAATATCATGTCATCTGCAAATAATGAGATTTTACTTCCTCCTTTCCAATTTGGATGCCTTTTATTTCTTCTTCCTGTCAGATCACTATAGCTAGGACTTCTGGTTAATATCCAAAATATATAAGGAACTCATACATGTTAACAAAAGGAAGACAAACAATCCAATTAAAAAATAGGCAAAGGATCTAAATATACACTTCTCCAAAGTGAGCATACAAATGGCCAAGAGACATATAAAAACAGGCTCAGAATCACTGATCATCAGAGAGATGCAAATTAAAACAACAATGAGGTATCACCTCACACCTGTCAGAATGGCTACTATAAACAAATCAACAAATGACAAGTGCTGGAGAGGATGTGGAGAAAAAGGAATCCTCATGAATTGCTGGTGGGAATGCAGACTGGTGCAGCCACTGTGGAAAACAGTATGAAGTTTCCTCAAAAAATTAAATATGGAATTGTCATTTGACCCAGTGACCCCACTTCTAGGAACACATCCTAAGAAATCCGTAACACCAATCAGAAAGGATGTATGTACCCCTATGTTCATAGCAGCACAATTAACAATAGCTAAGATCTGGAAATACACTGTGGAATACTATGCAGCTATAAAAAGGCTCTCTTATCCTTTGAGACAACCTGGAGGGACCCTGAGAGTATTATGCTAAGTGAAATAGGCCAGTCAGAGAAAGACAAGTATCACACGATATCACTTATATGTGGAATCTAATGAACAAAATTAAAGTGATGAATGGAGTGGATCCAGAGACATGGAAGCAGGGAACAGAGTGTGAAATCTCTATGGGAAAGCAGGGGAGGGTGGGTGGGTGGGTGGGTGAAATGCCACCAACCAAAGAGCTCGTATGCATCTATGCATGGCCCATGGACACAGACAACAGGGTGGTAAGGGCCTGGCAATGGGGACGAAGAAGGTCTGAAGGGGTTTATGGGAGAAAAAAGGGTACATACGTAATACTCTCAACAATAAAGATTAAATAAAAAACAATTCCATTTATCACTGCATCAGAAAGAATAACACACATAGTAATAAGTTTAACTATGTAGGTAAAAGACCTGTTCTCCGAAAACTATAAAACATTGAAAAAGAAATTTGAAAAAATAAAAATAAATGGAAGCATATACTGTGCTCATGGATAGGAAGAATTAGCATTGTTAAAATGTCCACACCACACACAAAGCAGTCTATACATTCAATGCAATTCCTAGAAAAATGTCAATGTGATTTTCCACAGAACTCGAACAAACAACCCTACAACATACATTGAAGCATTAATAGCCAAAGCGTTCCAGAAGAAAACAAAGTCAGAGGTACCAGATATCAAACTGTACTACAAGACTATAGTAACCAGAACAGTCTTGTACACTTACAAACACAGACATAGATCAGAACAGAAGAGAGAACCCAGAAACAAATACACACCTATATTTTCAACTCATCCATGATAAAGGAGGCAAAAATATACAATGTGGTAGAATAGTGTCTTCAATAAATGGTATTGGGGAAACTGGGCAGATACAGGCATAAAAATGTAACTAGACCAGTTTCTTACACTGTATACAAGAATAAAGTCAAAATGTATTAAAGACATAAATGTAAGACCCAAACCTTAAACTCATAGAAGGAAACATAAGCAATAAACTCTCTGACGTTGCTTAGTAATATTTTTTTGGATATGTCTCCTCAAGCAAGGGAAACAAAAAAACATATATATAAATAAATGGGATTTCATCAAACTAAAGAGTTTTTGCACAATGAAGGAAACCATCAACAAAATGAAGTCAACCTACTGAAAAGAAGACATTTACCAATAATATGTCAGACAAGGTTAACATCCAAAATTTATAAGGAACTCATACAGTTTAACACCCCCCAAAATCTGATTAAAAAATGGGCAAAGGACCTAAGTAGGACATACAGATAGCCAACAGACATATAAAAACATGCTCATCATCAGAGAAATGTGCACTAAAACCACAATCAGACATCACCTTACATGTGTCAGAATGGCTATCATCAATAAATCAACAAACAAGTGCTGGCCAGGATGTGGAGAAAAAGTGTTGGTGAGAATGCAGCCACTGTGGAAAAACAGTATGGAGTTCCCTTCAAAAATTAAAAACAGAACTACTTTATGACGTAGCAATCCTATTACTGGGCAGAAATTCAAAACACTAATTCAAAATGATAGCTGCCCCCTTATCATCACTGCAGCATTATTCACAATAGCCAAGCTATGGAAGTCACCACAGTGCCGATCTGCATTGAGTGGCCAGGTTATTATGATCTCTGAACACATAATAATCTGGCCACTCAGTGTATATCCTATATAATAAAAGGCTAATATGCAAATTGTCCCCTCGACCAGTAGTTCAACCAGTAGGCAGGCTGGCCACCTGTCCATGTCCCCTCCCCCTGGCCAGGCCAGATCCCACCCATGCACAAATTCATGCACCAGGCCTCTAATATATATATATCTGGCCACTTAGTGTATTTATGTGTACATGTGTGTACATGTGTATACACACACACACACACACACACACACACACACATATATATATATATTAGAGGCCTGGTGCATGAATGCATTCATGGGCCTCATAGAT
This sequence comes from Lasiurus cinereus, assembly GCA_011751065.1. Taxonomy (NCBI): domain Eukaryota; kingdom Metazoa; phylum Chordata; class Mammalia; order Chiroptera; family Vespertilionidae; genus Lasiurus; species Lasiurus cinereus. The sequence continues at coordinate 1,471,501 of JAAGEH010000025.1, forward strand.
ACACACACACACACACACACACTGGAGTGGTCAGATTATTATGTGTTCAGAGATCATAATAATCTGGCCACTCAGTGTATAGACAATGAATAAGAAAGAGATGGTACATATATACAATGGAATTACTCAGCCATAAAAAAGCATGAAATCTTACCATTTACAACATGGATGGACCTAGAGGGTATTATGCTAAGCAAAATAAGTCAGATAAAGACAAATACCACATGATTTCACTTATATGTGAAATCTAAAAAACAAAATAAAAGAACAAACAAAACAGAAACTAACTTGTAGATATAGAGAGCAGTCTGAATGGTTGGGTGCCAGGTGAAAAAGGTGAAGGGTTAAGTACAAACTGGCCTTTACAAAACAGTCAAGGGGATGCAAAGTACAGCACAGGAAACATAACCAGTACTACTTTAAGAACTACTGTATGTATGTGCCAGGTGGGTACTAGACTTATCAGGCAGTCACTTCATTCGTTATATAAATGTCTAACCACTAGGTTATATACCTGAAATTAATATAATATTGTATGCCCTCTGTAATTGAAAAATAAGAACCTAAAAAAATAGCAGACACACACACTTCTGCCAACCTTCCATTATGGCAGCAGGTCTTCCCCCCTCAGTCCCTGCCTCAGAGGCTGGCCCACCTCTGCCTTGTTATATGCTCACCCTATTAGGGCTGCATGGCAGGAAAGACCAATGGCAGGAAAGATGTGGTTTCCCCTTGAGAGAAGGGTGCCGGGGCTATTGGGGTCATGCCTCCAACCTGGCACTTTCTGGGATATCTTTTATAGAATAGCCTGCTTTTCTTTTTTAACTTTGAATAGAAAACAAACTGCAAAATGAGCAAAATAAAACAAGCATGATATTTCACAGTGACTAAAATTATAAACTAGTTAGCATTACTCATTATTGGGAGAACAACCAAACATCTTGTGAAATACAAGTACAGTAGTAGTCTCCCTTTACCCACGGGGATATGCTCCAATATCCCCAGTGGATGCCTGCCACCGTGGATAGTACTGAACCCTTATTTAGATTATTTGTTTTCCTATACATACAAACCAATGATAAAGTTTAATTTATAAAGTAGGAGCAATAAGAAATTAACAACAATAGCTAGTAATAAAATGGAACAATCGCACAATATTCTATAAAAAGTTAGTGAACGTGGCAGGAATAAGTGAAGTAAGGGGACTGGATACAGCACCACAATGCCTTGATGGTAGGTCTGCTAACCGAGATGCTGCTAAGTGATCAATAAATAGGCAAGGAGCCTGTATGACATGGAGACAACAGACAAAGATTTCCAGCCTGCGCTAAACAGAGAAGATGGTGTGAGATTTCATACTGCTACTCAGCACGGTGCACAATGTAAAACTTAGGAATTGTCTATTTCAGAAATCTTTCATTTGATGTGTGGCTGACTACAGGTAACTGAAATTGCAAAAAGCGGAACTGTAGCTAAAGGGGGGTTTGGGGGGTGACGACTATATGACATTTTGTTACTCAGGGAACTAGTCAACAACTGTTTCACATCAAGACAGTGGGACGAGCCATTCCCCAGAGCACATTCAAGTAAGATGAAGCAACTCTAACTGGAAACAAATTATTTTTGTAAAACATATCCAATATCCAGGCAGTTTTTTATAATTGTAAGTCATGTCGCAAGGAAAAAGAAAAACAGTCAAAAACAAATACTCTTCTTCCCACACTCAGAGCAAAACAAAACAAATGCACACTACAAAACAACTAAAATCTCCCAAACCACACACATATTCTCCCACACCTACTGCTTTTCCATGCTAGGCTATTTATAAAAACCATCCAGTATGTACTTTAAAAATGTTCCTGTATGGTAGTAACAGAACAGCAATTACAACTACCAAAAACCTTAATGACTATTAAAAAGCATCAAATCAGTAAAAACAAAAAACAAAAAAAAACCTCCTAACAAACAAAAGTTCTAGATCAGATGACTTCAGAGGTAAAATGTACCAAACATTGAAAGAAGAATTAATACCCTATCCTTCTAAATTATTCTAAAAACCTCAGAGAAGGAAAGGCATCCCATTTTCTGAATATGCGGTGCAGGATGGCATGCTTCAGAGGGCAGCCTCACCCACAGAGAGCCCTCTGTCTTCCCTCTGCTAGTGGCCATGAGGTGAGGTCCTATACCTCTCCAGTTTCCTTGTGTGGCCAGTTTGGGTTTAAACCTGTGTCTGTCTCCCTCTGAGGAGCCCACCTCTGTTTGCCACCTGGAATTGAGAACCTGGATTTGTTTGCAGAACTGCCTGGCTGGCACCCACAGTAATACCTATCCTTCCACGGGACCCAGAGGCCAGCCTCAGTGCATGAGAGCGACTTGCACAGGTACCTCTCCCTCCAGAGTCAGGATCCCTTCCCACCTCTGGCTCCAAGGCCATGTGTGCTCACTTGGGGATCTTTTCCTGTAAGGCAATCTTGGGGACATTGGGGCTTCCCCATGGCCTGGTCAATTTGTGGTACAGATTAGTGGTGTGGATGGGCACGGGAAGCAGAGTGGTGTGGATGGGCAGGGGAAACAGAGCGGTGTGGATGGGCACAGGAAGCAGAGTGGTGCGGATGGGCACCAGAGGCAGAGTGGTATGAATGGGCACTGGAAGCGCAGTGGTGCGCTGGTGAGAGTCGGAAGGGAAAGGTGCTGTTTGCCTATCTATCTGGTAGCCACATCGCGCATTTCCATTTAAGAGAAATGATTTCATGGAAACTAAACTGACGTGTTATTATTTTGATTCCAGTAAATGGTTTATCAAATTAAGATACAAGAGATACTTCAGGTTGAAAAAGCATCTATTTTAGGGGAAGTAAAATATTGGCTATAAAATAATTGTTTTTCTAACCTTACATTTCTCATAATTCTGAAAACTTTACCCTCAAAACAAAGAAATGCAAGAGTCAATTTTGGATTAAAACCAAGAATGTGTAGAATACATTTTTTTCTTTTTTTTTAAATTAAATCTTTATTATTCAGATTATTACATTTGTTTCTCTTTTTTCCCCTCCATAGCTCCCCTCCACCCAGCTCCCAACCCTCCCTCGACCCTTACCTCCCTCCCATTGACCTCATCCATAGGTGTATGATTTTTGTCCAGTCTCTCCCTGTACACCCTTCACCTCTTTCCCCCTGAGAATTATCAGTCCACTCCCTTTCTGTGCTCCTGATTCTATTATATTCACCAGAATACATTTTTAATAAGAGCACTCAAGTGAACAAAAAGCCTGGCTCTCGGGCTGCGCAAGCAGGGGGACGGGCAGGGGGCTTCCCCACAGGGTGGGGAGACTGGGCAACTGCTCGCCCTGGGTCCATCCTGGAGGAGCCCGGGCAGCTGCTATGGGACACTCGGACGGATGGCGAGGCAGGGCCTGTCACCAAAATCCCTCCCGGGGGGCACAGGAGCTACACAAACAGTGCCAGAGCCCCTAACATTCCAGTGGATTGTTATCCAGCATTTTGTGGCAACTGATAGCTGGACACAGACAGAACTCCCTCAGGAGCAATCCCCAAAAGAAAAAGAGGCTGTCTCTATTTAATTTTTCCCGAGATGCGTCCTAGGAATATAGAGTAAGCCACGGAGCGTGGACCCAGGCTCCCAGCAGCCAACAGCGGGAAGGACAAAGTACCCCGCCCCGTGCCCGCAGGCTGGCTGGGATGCAACCTGCCCAGTAGTCAGGACACTTGGTCCACAAGACCTGATGAGCTTACAGCTCGTACTGCATAGAAAGTGTTTCATCACCCTGATATAGATAATTGAAAAAATACAAATAACAACTCTGACATAGAGAACCCCCAGCCACTGCTTTCAAATATATTTCCAACATGTGTGAAAACTAACTGTGTGCTGGGTCACAGAGAAAATCTTAACAAAGACAAAGCAATTTATAGTAGGCAGTCTATATTCTTTGTCTACAAAGTAATTAAGATAGCAAACAAAATAGTCTCCAAAGCCATTATATTTCAAAATTAAAAACACAGAGATACGTTAAATAAATGAAATGTGAAATAAGCTAGATAAATGATAAAACTTCTAAAACTGACTTAAGAGAAAGTACCTAATATGGGGACTATCTCAACCCTTCTAAAATGCATCTGTAAGTTTAATTTAAAAAAAAATAAAAAGTCTAACAGGGTGACTACAATTTCAAGATAGAGACTAGTTATTTCGATCAGATATTTCTTCTACTGGAAATGAACAAATAAAAATGATGGGTTTTAGGATTTAAAGTTAAAACAAACAAACAAACAAACAAAAAGTGAAAAGAATAGCCAGGAATTCCTAGGAATCTCAGAAGTAAGCAGAGCCCTAAGTCATGTATGCTGCAGGGTGAAGCACAATAGCTGTTTCAAGGTGTGAGTCACAGAGATGGGGAACAGAAGTCAGGGTTGAGGCTAGTTGAAGCAAGGAGGCCAGACAAAACCTACCCACTGCGCAGGAGGGACACAGAGGCTTTTCCAAGGGGAGAGTAAGCCAGACCTCGTCCTCGTCACCACAAAGGACCCTGCAGAAGCTTGCCAGGTGCTGAAAAGAGCAAGAAGGAGGGGGAAGGAGAGACAGACTCCCTGGGACATATGGCTGCAGAGCTGCCAGGTGTGGTTCTGGATGACAGTGGCCCAGAACCTGGGCACTCCTGGACTGAAGGACTGATTGTGATCTGAGGGTCACATTGGCACTGCCCTCCGGCTAATGGCAGAGCAGATGCAGACTCTCTGGGGGAGGACACGTTCATTGCTACCAGAGAGCCCATTCCCGAGATATTCAGATACAAAAAGAAAACAGACAAGAAAAAGAACCACTGGAAACAATAAAAATACCCACATAGACTTCAGAAATACATAAGCAGATATGCATTTTAAAACAAAGATGTTTACCTCGTGACTGCAGGCTTGCTGAGATGCAGCCACTGAGCCATCAGGACAGCCTGACTGATATGACAAACATGGCAAGTTTGAACATATTCACAGGAAACTAGAAAGAGTGACATAACCTATTTTAAAATAAATCAAACATTTCTAGAAAGGGAAACAGAGTAACTAAAAAGAGAAACTTGACAGATTTATCCAGCAGCAGACTGAATACAGCAAAATGAAGCAAAGTAAACTGGAAAAATGACCTGAAGAATTCTCCAAGATGCAGCACACACAGGAGAAAACAGTGATCCGGTCCAAGCATAAATTTGAGAAGACAGGAAAGAAGGAACAGGCAAAGACAATATTTCAGAGATACTGGCTGGATAATTCCAAAGCACTAAAGGACACCGATTCCCATAGTAAGAATGCCGATGAATTAAAAGCAAGAAAAAAAAAAATGAAATGTGCACCTTCAGAAAGAACACCAACCTCCAAGAAGTCAGAGGTGAGAGGAGTTAAAGCAGTCAGGAAAGAAAAAGTAGATGCTCCTCAGAAAGGCTGACCCAGAGCTCCCTTCCTTGGCACAGGGGCCAGCAAGAGCGGCAATTTCCCTCAGAGAAAACCAGAGTCACCCAGAAGTCCATGTCCAGTGAGCATTTTCCTCAAGGATGAAGGCAACAGAAGAAAAAGGATAAGCCATATCCATTTCACAATACACAGCAAGTTAAATGCAAGTATATTGAGATCTACTAGTAAAAGTAAAAAAATCCAAGGACTACAAAAATGGAATAAATTTTTACTAACCTAGGACTCTGTCTCAAAATCTGTAAGTAATAAAAAAGATGAATGCATTAAAGAAATTTTAGGGGGAAAAAAGAGAAGAGTCCTAAGCAAATGAGAATGCAAATGGTCAACTTAAAAAGAATATTTGCAATTGGAGAAAAAAAATCACAATGAAATAATTTTTTAAAATTAAACATTTTTTTAAATTACAGTTGACATTCAATATTATATTAGTTCCAGTTGTATAGAATATTGGTAAGACATTTATATAACTTACAAAGTGATCCCCCAATAAACCTTGTACCCAACTTGCACCATACATAGTTACAATATTACTGACTACATTTCCTATTCTGTACTTTACATGCCAGACTATTTCTAACTGCCAATTTGTACTACTTAATATAAAACAAACATATTCTAAATTGAGGACTCCTACTAGCACATCAACACCTCCCTCCCTCAGGTATTGTGAAGGCCAGGAAGTGACTGAAAGAGAGGTCACATGTGACTTCCCACCGATGTATCTGCTCTGGCCTTAGAGAAAGGGCAGGGTCTCAGGAGCCCAGGTGCCAGGGGGTGTGGGGTCTCCACAGGAACGCACTCGCCTTTTGAATCTGTCCCAGAACCTCCAGGGGAGGACAGCCTTGCCATGTAAATGTCCCTCACGCTCAGCCCTCAGTGCCTGGCCAGCCCCTTTCTGTACAGCGACCACGCTTCCAGGACCTGCAACAGCAGGAAAGGCCTCCCAACCTGGGGTGCACAACACGTGTCTGAGTGCTTCCCTGCCAATCCTCTCCAGTGCAGAGCCTCAGAGTGGAGCTCCTCCCAGAGAGGAAGCTGCGAGGAGTGTGTGGGGCTGCCACACAGATGGACTCCTGTTGAGTCAGTCTTACTACTTACAAAGTAGCTTGGTGTCTGAGAGGAGTCCTTGGAGACTGGGAAGCACAAGTCAGTCACTGGCTGATCGTGTGCTCACTACAAAAGCCAGAAGCTGTGGTTTCCACTGATATAAGCTCCCAATAAGCCTGTAAAAGAAAAAGGGAAAGGGAGCCCAATGTCGAGGGCAGGCCAGGAGAACGTTCCCTTCGCCCCTGCTCCTCGCCAAATTCGAGTCCATCTCATAACCCTACAGCACACCCGTCCCATGCAGAGAACCTCTGATAAAGTTCTACACGGAGCAAGCAAAGACTAAGTCCCACTGTCTCCCAAGTGCTGTGCCTATACAGCAGCAGCATGCACGGCTACATAACATTCGCCTCTTCCTGTCCCTTCACAGTCCTCTCTGGCCTTCAGGGTTTCCAATGCCTAGCAGAGCTGCCAAAGCTATCGAGGAAATCTATCAATCCACCATTAATCTTCCTTTTCTCCCTTCCCCCGCCCTCTGTCTCTGGTGATGGCAGGGAAGCAGAATTTTTTTAATTTTCACATATGGTCAATGAACAGCCACATGGCAATAATGATGCCTTGGAAAAAAGCACAACAGCAAGCCAGGGGCAGGGCTATCTTAAGTTCTTCATAAACTCAGTGTTCTCACACTAGCTCCCCAGGGTGGTGCCACGAGAGGCAGTCACTGCAGAGCTGGGTGCCCACTCACAGGCTCACTAGTTACTGCTTCATCAGTCTCTCTGAGCCACAACGACTGTGGCCATACCTATTGAGCCAATGCCAATGGCTGCAGGACAGAAAGAGTGGGGCTATCTGAATTATCAAGGCAGCCACATGTTGGAATTGAAAAGCAAAAGAATACTTGAACTTAACTCTATTACAAGTAAGGTAACACTGGTTACAGATGGTACAGATGAAAGTGTAGTGAGAATAGGCAAACGTTTTGTTTCTGTACCAGCTGTTATTGCTAGTAGTTTTTGCTTTTTTTTTTTTTGTATCTTTTCTTTAAATCAAATATATGACATAATCTTTAGAAGCACACAGGGGTCTATCACTTTTTAGCAATCAATTCACCCTACAATTCCTTAGACAAGGCCCTTCCATTGTTTGGAGTGATCAGGTGTGCACAGACTCCATCAGTCCTTCAGAAACACAGAGGAAAGGCAAGATGGGACTGAATACAAACTCCAACCTCACACTGTATGTGCCTCGGCATCCAGGAGAAACTCGGGAAGTTAATTTGGTGTCATCATTCCCATAGTTACCAGAATCACATGGAATAACATGAAGGGAGCTGACAGCTCTCGAATTTATCAGATAGCCTGATTTCAGAAGTCCATACATCATAATGTATGTCCTGAAAACGAAGACTATAAATGATCTTTCTAGTATTGTGTTAGGTTTATAAGCATATCCACGGAAAACAAGTTATGGGGTGTGATGTGATCAAAGACTCAAGAAAAGAGAAAACTGGAGAGATTATGCAGGGCCCAGAGGGGCGCTGTCTGCCTCATCCCAGTGACCTCCCCCTCAATCCACCACCAGAGCAGGCATCTGTCTAAACTGAACAGTTTCCCTCCACTCAAGTATAGTGAGGAGCTGGCCTTTGTGGCTCTGCAGCTCCTCTGTGATCCCCAATCCCAGGGGACTGCAGGCAGCAGCTTTGCAGGCTGATCTCTGAGCAGTTTGTCTATCCTATGCGGCTTCTCATGAAGCAACACAAAGCACCTCATTTCAGACTGCTCCACCTGGCAGCAGAGAATCTCTGTATTCCTCAGAATAAGTGTTAGACAAGAAATTTCACTGCATGTAAATAATACTTTATGGTATTACATATAGCATGACTCAAGAAAACTATAAATATGTAAGAAATTAGCCAAAGAAAGTCAAGTAAGCTAAATAAAGAGAATTACAGTTCAAACTAAATAAAGTGGAAGTGAACTAATGTGCTTACTGGCATACTTAAAAATCAACATTTAGTACAAAGAATACAAATCTGGTTCTCTGAGTGCCCCAAGAAAGGTCTGCGCATTACTTGGTTCAATGATGATTCCCAAGCTCATTACATGTCTGAACTGACATGGGCAGAGGTGGAGGTAGTTGTTAGGCCTGCAGGGGAAAGTATGGATTCAGTGCACCTGCCCCCGGCATGCTCGGACACAGGGACCTGAGGTCCAGCCCTGTAAGCCTGACGAGGTGCCCTGAATGAGCGCAGTGCCTGGCTGGCTTCCTCTGGCAGGAGGGAGATGGAGACTCCCAACTGCACTGAACCCCTTATCCTATGACACTGAAACCCAGTTCAGGGCGAGACTCATACAGGGGGAGTCTGGACTGTGAAAAGGGAGGAGTACACAGAAATTTAGGGGAGCTGCAAAATGGCAGAGGCCTAGGGGTGCGCACACCACAGTGCACAGAAGACAGACTGCTGATTGTGCCCCTCCTAAATGCACCACTTCTAAATGCACTGAACCCCAGTTTTGGGTGAGACCCTAGGGACCCAGACTCATACAAGGCCTGAAGCGCAAGAGAACCGGAAAGGCAGAGGTCCAGAGGCACGTGCATGTGTGTGCACAGAGACAGCTGCAGCGATTACTGAGAGACACTTGAGACCCAGGGGTCATGTAGGGTGGGCCTGACTGAAGCCAAGGCCATCTGATAAGCCCTGAGACTCCATCCCATCCAAGCTCAACAGCGAGGCTTTTGCAGCTTTGCAAGTCTTGTTTCATAAGGCCGATTCCAACACAGAAGTTCTTCCAGCATAGTGAAAATGCGGAGACAAAGGAACAGATCACAAATGAAAGAAATGGAGGAAGATAAACAACTGTTTATAGAGTTCAAAACCACGGTTATAAAGTTTTTCAAGAATATCCTAGAAAAGATGGATAAATTTAGCGAGACCCAAGAGGAGATGAAAAAGGACCAACTAGAAATTAAACATACACTGACTGAAATAAAAAATATTATACAGAGACCTAACAGCAGACTAGAGGAAGGCAACAATCAAGTCAAAGATTTGAAATACAAAGAAGCAGAAAACGCTCAACTCGAAAAGCAAAAAGAAAAAAGAATAAAAAAATGTGAAGATAGTATAAGGAGCCTCTGGGACAACTTCAAGTGTACCAACATCAGAATTGTGGAGGTGCCAGAAGAAGAGAGACAGCAAGATACTGAAAACCTATTGGGAGATATGATGACTGAAAACTTCCCCTACCTGGTGAAAGAAATAGACTTACAAGTCCATGAAGTGCACAGAACCCCAAACAAAAAGAATCCAAAGAGGACCGCATCAAGACACATCATAATTAAAATACCAAGAGCAAAAGACAGAGAGAATATTAAAAGCAGCAAGAGAAAAACAGTTAATTACCTACAAGGGAGCACCCATACCATTGTCAGGTGATTTCTCAACAGAAACTATGCAGGCCTGACAGGAGTGGCAAGAAATATTCAAAGTGATGAATACCTACAACCAATATTACTCTACCCAGCAAAGCTATAATTCAGAATTGAAGGGCAGATAAAGAGCTTCACAGATAAGAAAAAGCTAAAGGAATTCATCAACACCAAACCAGTATTATATGAAATGCTGAAAGGTACTCTTTAAGAAGAGGAAGAAGTAAAAGGTAAAGATAAAAATTATGAAAACAAATACATATCTATCAACAAGTGAATCTAAAAATGAAGTGAATTAAAAATCTGATGAACAGAATAAAATGGTGAATATAATAGAATCAGGAGCACAGAAAGGGAGTGGACTGACAATTCTCAGGGGAAGGGATGAGGGGGTGCAGGGAGAGACTGGACAAAAATCATACACCTATGGATGAGGACAATGGGGGGCAGGTAAGGGTAAAGGGAGGGGTGGGAGTTGGGTGGAGGGGAGCTATGGGGAGAAAAGAGAAACAAATATAATAATATGAACCATAAAAATTTATTAAATAAAAAAAGAAAATAAAAAATGTTTGTTTAATTTTTAAAAAAAAGAAAGAAAAAAGCCGAAACCGGTTTGGCTCAGTGGATAGAGTGTTGGCCTGCGGACTGAAGGGTCCCAGGTTCGATTCCGGTCAAGGGCACGTACATTGGTTGTGGGCACATCCCCAGTAGGGGGCATGCAGGAGATGGCTGATCGATGTCTCTCATCGCTGTTTCTAACTTTCTATCCCTCTCCCTTCCTCTCTGTGAAAAACCAATAAAATATAAAAAAAAGAGAGAAAAAGAAACTTAAAGGGAACTACATAAGTATAAAGATGTAGAAATCATACATAAGAATCCACAAAAAATGAAGAATGACACAGCTGAAATAAAGAACACCCTAGAAGGAAACAACAGTAGATTAGAAGCTGAGGAATGAATCAGTAAATTAGAATATAAGGTAGAAAAAAAAATCACCAAATCAGAGCAGCAATTAGAAAAGAATGTTAAGCAGGATGATAGCTAAAAGGAGCTATGGGACAACATGAAATGTAACAACATCTGTATCACAGGGATAAAAAAAAAAAAAAGGAGAAGAATCTGAGCAAGGAATAGAGAACCTGTAAGAAGAAAATGACAACTTTCCTAAGATGGTGAAGGAAAAACTCACTTAAGTTCAGGAAACACAGAGTCCCAATCAAGATGAACCCAGAAAGACCCACATCTCAGCACATATCAAGCATCTTCTTGGATCACAGTGGCATGAAACTAATAACCAACTATAATAGAAGCACTCAAAAGCATTCAAATACATGGAGACTAAATAGCATGTTCTTAAACAATGAATGGGTTACTAATGAGATCAAGGGGAAAAAATAAAAACCTTCCTGGAAACAAATGAAAATGAACATAACCCATATAATAAAAGCCTAATATGCTAAGTGTCTGATCGACCCGTCAGCTGTTCAACCAATCAAAGCGTAATATGCTAATGATATGCTAAGGCAACACAACTGCTCGTTCTGATGTGCACTGACCACCAGGGGGCAGATGCTTTGACCAGTAGGTTAGCTTGCTTTTGGGGTCTGGTCAATCAGGACTTAGCAAGATGGGCCAGACATGCCCTGGAGCCCTCCCCATGGTCCGACCCCAGCTGGCCAACCTCCCACGTCTCTCCTGGGCCTCAATTGTGCACCAGTGGGGTCCCTCAGCCTAGCCAGCACCCTTTCACAATCCGGGGCCCCTTGGGGGATTTTGGAGAGCTGGTTTCAGCCTGATCCCTGCAGGCCAGGCCGAGGGATTCCACTGATGCACAAATTCATGCACCAAGCCTCTAGTAACAACCTAAGAATCTATGTGACATAGAAAAAGCAGACCTGAGAAAGAAGTTCACCACACTATAGGCCCATTGCAAAAACAACAACAACAACAAAAAGAATTCTAATAAATTATCTAACCCTACAACTAGAACAATTAGAAAGAAAATGATAAGAAAACCCAGAGTGAGTAGAAGGAAGGGAATAATAAAGATCAGAGCAGAAATCAATGACATAGAGACTAAAAAACAATACTAAAGGTCAATGAAGCCAAGAGCTGATTCTTTGGAAAGATAGACGACTGATGAACCTTTAACCAGATTCATCAAGAAACAAAGAAAGACCTAGCTGGTGTCGCTCAGGGGATAGAATGTTGGCCTGCCACCTGAAGGGTCCTGATCAAGGGCACACGCCTGGATTGCAGGCTCAATCCCCAGTAAGGAGCATGCAGGAGGAAGCCAATCAATGGTTCATTCTCATCATTGATATTTCTCTCTCTTTCTTCCTCTCTGAAATCAACAAAAATGTAATTTAAAAATTTTAAAAAGGAAAAGAAAAAGACCCAAATTAATGAAATCAGAAACAAAAGCAGTGAAGTAACAACTGACACCACAGAAATATAAAAGATTACCAGTATAAGAAAATATTATGAACAACTATATGCCAACAAACTGGACACCTGGGCGAAATGGAGAAATTCCTAAAAAAATACAATCTTCCAAAATTGAAGAGGCTGATAATAAATTATGAAACTGACATAGTGATAAAAAAAAATGCCCAGCATACAAAAACCCGGATGGCTTCATAGGGGAGTTTCACCAAACTAACACCTATCATCCTCAAACTATTCCAAAAAATCTAAGAAGAAGATTTCCAAACTTTTTACGAGGCCAGCATTATCCTAATTCCAAAGCCAGATAAAGACACAACAAAGAAAAAAAAATTACAGGCCAATTTCCTGATGAACACAGGTGATAAAATCCTGAACAAAATATTAGCAAATTGGATGCAGCGATATATTAAAAAGATCTTATACCATGACCAAGGGGGAGTTATTTGAGGGGTGCAAGGTTGGTACAATATTTACAAATAAATAAATGTGATTCATCACATAAACATATTGAAAGACAAAAGTCACATTATCACATCAATAGACATAGGAAAAGCATTAGACAAAATCCAACACCCATTTTTGATAAAAACACTCATTAAGTGAGAATAGAGGAATCATACCTCAACCCAATAAAGTCCATATATAACAAACATACAGCCAATATCATACTCAATGGGCAAAAACTAAAAGCAGTAACAAGACAGGAATGTCCACTTTCACCACTTATTCAACACAGTGCTAGAAGTACTAGTCATAGTGATACACAATAATAAGAAATAGAAGGCATCCACATTGGAAAGGAGGAATAAAACTCTCATTATTTGCAGATGCTATGATATTATACATAGAAAACCCTAAAGAGTCCTAGATTTACTACTAGATTTACTAGGTGTACCAGTTAATAATTAGGATTTTTTTCAATAGATGGAGTTACACATATGTTGATATATGTGATCTGATATGTACACTATTTTGTTGTATTGACAGCAAGCTTCAAAACGTCATATGTCAAGTTTGCTGAAGGTGTTAACATCATAGATATTTACGCTTAAAAATGCCGAATTTCCTGCCAAAAAAAAAAGAGCATTTGCAGGAAGTTTTAATTCATTATTTTGAAGAAAAGTGCTGCCTAAAGTTATCATATACTTCAGGAAGATACTTGTGAATGCTGGCTTAAACACTTTAAAAGTGATGATTTCTATGTGAAAGGCAAAGAACCAAAGGTCAACCAAAAAAATTTGAAGACCAACAATTACAAGCATTACTGGATGAAGATGCATGTCAAACTCAAAAACAACTTGCAGAAAGAATAAATGTTGCTCAGCAAACAATTTCCGAACATTTACAAGCAACAGGAAAGATTTTAAAGGAAGGAAAACGGGTGCCACATCAACTGAACGAAAGACAAATGGAAAACCAAAAAGTCAACAGTAAAATGTTGCTTCAATGACATGAAAGAAAGTCTTTTTTGCATCAAATTGTGACTGGCAGTGAAAAGTGGATTTGGTTGAACCAGGTCAACCATCAACATAGACTGCAAGGCCAAATCACTTCAGAAAGAAGACAATGCTCTGCATTTGGTGGGATCAGGAAGGTGTGCAGTATTATGAGCTTCTAAAACCAGGTGAAACCATAAATACTGATCGCTACCAACAACAAATAATCAATTTGAACCATGTTTTGATCCTAAAACAACCAGAATGGACCAGAAGACATTGTAAAGTAATTTTGCTTCATGATAACTCACCACCACACACTTCAAAATCAGTTAAAGACACATTAAAAAATCTTGCCTGGGAAGTATTAATCACCGCTGTATTCACTAGATCTTGCTCTTCAGATTACCACTTGTTCCAATCGATGGCACACGCACTTTCTGAACAGCACTTCAAAACGTATGAAGAAGTGGAAAATTGGGTCTCTAAATGGTTTGCCTCAAAACAAGAAAAGTTCTATTGGGACGATATCCACAAATTACCTGAAAGATGGGGAAAATTTGTAGCTAGTGATGGACATTACTTTGACTAAAGCACCTTTGATGTTTCTCTTGAAATTATCATGTTTTCTTTGATTATAAAATCCACATTATTAACTGGTACACCTGGTAATAAATGAATTTGACAATGTAGCAGGATACAAAATTAACATCCAGAAATCGATGGCATTATTATATACCAATAGTGAATTCTCAGGAAGAGAAACTAAAAAAACAATCCCATTTACCATAACAAAAAAATTAATAAACTTAAGAATAATCTTAACCAAGGAGGTAAAAGGCCTGTATTCAGGAAACTACAGGATGTTGCAAAAAGAGACAGAGGAAGATATAAACAAGTGGAAGAACACACCATGTTTATGGACTCATAAAACTAACACTACTAAAATACCCATACTACCCAAACAATCTTTAGATTCAGTACAGTACCCATTAAAATACCAACAGCATACTTCACAGATCTTGAACAAGTACTCCAAAAATGTATATGGAATTAAAAAAATGACCACGAATAGCCACAGCAATCTTGAGAGAGAAGAACAAAGTTGGAGGGATCACAATGCCAGATATCAAATTATACTACAAAGCCACTGTAATCAAAACAGCCTGGTACCGGAACAAGAACAGGCATATAGACCAATGGAACAGAACAGAGAATCCAGAAATTGACCTAAGCTATTGTGTTCAATTAATATCTGACATAGGATACTAGAGCATACAATGGAGTCAAGACAGTCTCTTCAATAAACGGTACTGGAAAAATTGGACAGGTATATGCAAAAAAATGAAAATAGACCACCAACTTACACCATATACAATAATAAACTCAAAATGGATAAAAGACTTAAATGTATATTGTAAAACCAGAAAGATCAGAGAAGAAAATGTAGGAAGCAAAATATCAGACATGTCACATAGCAGAGTTTTCACTGATATACCTCCCAGGGCAAGAGAAACAAAGGAAAAAATAAACAAATGGAACTACATCAAACTAAGAAGTTTCTGCACAGCAAAAAAAAAAAAAAATTAAAAGGGAACCCACTTGACCAATGATACACCTGATAAGGGATTAATTTCCAAAATATATAAATAACTCATACAACTCAACTAAAGGAAGATAAACAATCAAATTAAAATGGACAGAGGACCTTGAATAGATACTTTTCCAAAGAGGACAGACAAATGGCCAAGAGACATATGAAAAAATGTTCAATGTCACTAATTATCAGAAAGATGCAAATTAAAGTGACAATGAGGTACCACCTCCCAACTGCCAGAATGGCCACCATCAACAAATAAATAAACAACAAGTGCTGGTGAGTATGTGCCTATGCCTGTATATGCACATGTCTTTCACACCAAAGCTATTTATAATGCCCCTTTACAACTTCACAAAGTCATAAAATTGATTTTTTTGTTTTAAACTATCAAAAGCTAACTTGATACACAGTAAAGCTATCATTTAGAAGTTACCATTATTATTTAAAATCTAAAGTGTAATGTGAATTAAGTTAGGAAATGTTTTTTCTTTAATTTTCAAAAACAAGCTAACTGTTCATGAATTGAGACATTATAAATTATGCAGCTCTGTTCAAACAACAGACAAAGGACAGTTCTGGCATTTTATCTTCTATTTACAGGAATTAAGTATAATTAAATTTAAATAATGCCACATAAACACTTTATTTCAGTTACATATGATTTTAAAAACAACAGAGATTGATCATTAGTAATAACTGGAAGTAGTTGAAAGTGCTTTTGGCTCGTCTATTAAATCAGTTAGTTAGTGAGGCTTAAACTGTAAAACAAATATGCATCTACCCAGATTGCAGCAATTAGGCTTATGGTCGATTTAACAGCATAAAATAACACTTCATACAATGTGTCCTAAAATACACTTGTTAATAAAACTCGGGTCAGATCCGTCTGAAATTCTGATGTTTCTTGTAATGAGATGACAAGTGGACCACTCCTGCCCTTCCCCCGTCTATCCCATCACATCTGTGAGCGGCCATTTGGGGCTGTTCTCACACCAGTATCACCCCATCTTGATTTTTTATTTTTTTTACATTTATAGCAAATCTTGAAAT
This sequence comes from Lasiurus cinereus, assembly GCA_011751065.1. Taxonomy (NCBI): domain Eukaryota; kingdom Metazoa; phylum Chordata; class Mammalia; order Chiroptera; family Vespertilionidae; genus Lasiurus; species Lasiurus cinereus. The sequence goes on from JAAGEH010000025.1 coordinate 1,487,995, forward strand.
CAGGCAATGTAATTCAGCCAACTTTGTTCTTTGCATTTCCATATAAACTTTAGAATCACTTTGCTATTTTCACTGAGATTGATCTGGAGCTAGATCAATTTTGAGAGAATTTCTATATGCGTATATGCTGATACACTGACATGCTATGTCTCTGTTTAATCTTTTTCCATTTCTCACTACTTTGAGTGGACAGATCTTGCACATATTTTGTTAAACTTATTCCTAAATACTTAATATTTTTAAATTCTACTGTAAAGGGAAGTGATGTTTTAATTTCATTTTGCAACTATTCATTACTGTTATATGAACACCTGACTGACTTTTATATGTTGACCTAGTATGCAGATGGTACTCAATTCCCTTGCTAGTCCTGATCGTGTTTCTGGTAAAGTCCTTCAGACTGTGTCTGCATTTGATCTCTGTGCCTGTGATCAGACAATGCTCCTTCCTCTTTCCCAGCTGAGTTTCTCATTTCTTCTCTTGCCCCACTGCATGCTGGAACCCACAGTTCAGTGCTGAGGAGAAGTGAGGAAAGTGGACATTCTTGCTTGGTTTCCATCATTACAGAAAGGGCTCAGTTCCTCATCATTGAGTATGTTAGCAATAGTAGTTTAGAAAGGGCATTTGGTCAAATGGAGGAAATACCCTGCTCTTCTAATTTACTAAGAGTTTTTGTTTTTTCTTTAATCACGAATCAATGTTGAATTCTGTTAAATGCTTTTCTGCACACAATTTTTCTTTTATTCTGTTGATGTGATATTAATTTATAAATGAAGTAAATCCTGCTGAGTTTAAGTATATTATCTTTACTAATTTAAAACATTATGTTTATTGACTGGATCCATGGTACCCAGATTAGCTCCTTTCACTTAATATGTGGTTATGCAACTGTATTAGGGTGAGTGAATGACAGAGCCAGAGCCCACACAGGAGGATGTGCCAGAACAGCATGGTGGCAGGCTTCAGGCTCCCAGCATCAGCATTACATCATGTGGTCCAAGATTCAGTCATCATCCCTTACTCCCACACCTCCACGCCAGCCTGCTGGCATTTCAGACACAAGAAAACAGAAGACAGAAGAAATTCTCCTGACTTAGAGAAGCAGAAGTCAACCCCAAGAACATTGCAGTCCCTCTTCGCAGCATTCCCGGGATCCTCTGAACGGCCCATCACTCAGGGGCCATGAACAGGTGGGCTTACCTCCCACAACCAACTTATCTTCTACATATGATTGGGTACGATGTGCTAATGTTTGGTTAAAAATTTTTACATGTTTTCATGAGAGATATTGCTCTGTAGATTTCTTTGCTTCTAATAGCTTTGGTTTGGCAGGATAATAAAGAGGGCTTCATAAAATGAGCAGGGATCTATTCCTTCCTCTGTTTTGTGAAAGGATGTAGGTAAGACTGGTAACATTTCTCCCTCAAATGGCTGACAGATTTTACCAATGAAGCCATCTGTGCTAGGCGTTTTCTTGATGGGAAAATAATTTTAATCACAAATTCAATTACTTAAAAAAATATAGAGGTATTCAGATTTTCTATTGCTTTAAGTACATTTTGGTAATTATACATCTGAATTATACAGGTTGGTGAATTTCCTGACATCTAGTTTTTCATAATGTTCTGTTATTATCCTTTACTATCTTAGGATCAGTAGTGATGACCTACACTTTAATCCAGATATTGGTAATTTGTATCTTTTTTATTTGTTGCTTTTTTGATAGTTTTAGCTTTCAGTTTTACTGATTTTTCCCTATTGTTTGTTTACTTTTTTACAGTATTTTTCACTAATTTACACTCTTAAAAGTAGAGATTTAGCCTACTAATTCTGTATTTTCTTTTTTTTTCTAACATAAGCTTTTAAAGCTATAATTTCTCTTTAAGCGATGCTTTAGCTATATTCCACAAAACTTAACATGTTGTTTTCATTTCCATTAGGTTCAAAATACTTTCTATTTTTCAATTTCTTCTGTGATTTCTTCTTTGACCCATGGGTATACTTATAAGTTGCTGATTCTAATTTAATTCTGTTGGCATCAAGGTAACATAGTCTTTCCTAGGGACCCCGTGCACGAATTCATGCACCTTGAAAGGAACTGTGGGCTGTGAGGCTGTGGTGGGCATAGGGGCAGGTCTTGGCCCATCCTAGCCCCTCCCACCATGGCCCCTAGTACCCTGTCTGCCAACAGCCCCACTCCCACTGCTACTACTCTCACACACTGATGGCGCTGGTCCCACTCGCACCCACTGATGACATGGAGTGATTGGGGCTAGTGCCAGCAGAGAGTGTGAACAGGATTGGCATCATTAGCCAGTGCAAGCAGCAGCTGCTGCCCTGATCACCCCTCATGAGCAGGGGGAGGTGGAGAAGCCCTCAGAGGTGATAGAGGCTGGTAGCTGCCATTCGCACCTGCTGACAACGCCAAGTGATCAGAACCAGCCCAGGGTGCCAGCAGTAAGTGTGAGCGGTGGCTCCAGTGCTGGCAGAAGATACAAGGGAGGCTGGTGCGGGCGCCAGCAACAGTTGCAAACACCTGGCAGGACTGCGGTGTTCAGGAGCAAAGAATTTTCAGTAACCCCCAGTGGCTCACCCTGATGACAGCAACCCGCTCCCCACCTTTATCTGGCGCCCCTGCTCACCTGCTCCACCATCCCCCATAGCCAACGCCCACCATGTTCTGCGTGCGCCCCTTGGTGGTCGGCACATGTCAAAGCAACTGGTTGTTCAGCTGCTTGGTCTATTTGCATAGCAGGGTTTTATATAGAGAGATTATTTTAATCTTTCAAAATGTATTGAGATTAATTTTGTGGTCCATCTTTCTGTCTGTTCTGATCAATATTCCATGTACAACTTCAAAAAATGTGAATTTTGTTGTTAGAGCACTGAAAAAATCAATTAGGGGAAGTTGTTTAATAGTGTAGGTGAAAGTTTCTATATCCTGGTTTTCTTTCCATTTCCTCCATCAATTATGTAATTTCCAGCAAAAATATAGATCTAAGAATCTCTGCCTCTTGTACTTAGAAGTTCTGTTCTGATAGTTGTAGGAACGTTTGTGGTGTCTCAGTGAATTCACTCTTGCTATAAAATAGTCCCTCCTTCTCACTGTGAGCATCCATGTCCTGAAGCCTGGTGTTCTGGTATGAACACCGTTCTCCCAGCTTATTCATCTGTAGTAAGTACAGCACGTGATCTTCCATCCTCTCAATGTTAGCCTATCTGCATCGCTATTGTGAACGTGTCTCTTAAAAACAGCATATACTTGAGTCTTACTTTTTTAACCAGTCTGACAGTCTCAGCTTTATAATCACATTGTATAAAACAATTTACATTTAATCATCAGCATGGTTAAGATTAAATTTACCATCTTGACTTTTTTTTCTATTTTTCTCATCTAACCTTTACTGCTTGTTCTTTTCATGCCTGGTGATTGAGCATTTTTTAGTGTTCCATTCTGTCTTCACTACTGGCTTATTAGCTATATTTGATTTCTTTAGCAGTTGGTAGCCTTTCTCAAGTAGAGTTTTGTGTGAGAATAAAGGTAACAGGAATTTATATAAATGAGTATTTTGAAACCTCCCCATGAGCATACACAGCTCTTAGATGCATAGGACAGAAGTTAATTACATGTAATAAATGTCTTAGGGTATTAGGATCTAATTTAGTTTTCAACAAATCTGGAAATTGCCTGGCCCTGTAGAGTTTTACCCCATATAAGCACACCTTTGAGTTTGGCCACACACACAAGGGAACAGACCCGTGCCCTCCTTTACGTGTGGGTATGCATGCCTGTGCACTGTGCGCTGGAAGAGTGGGATGTGGACCTAACTGTGCTAAATTTACACAGAGCACTTCAGCCCTACCCTGCTTTTGGAAACCGCTAAGTTTATAACCTCTAAAACAGCTGCAGCTCTAACCATTTGGGCTCAGTGGATAGAGCATCAGCCTGCGGACCCAGGTTCTATTCTGGTCAATGGCATATGTCTAGGTTGCAGGCTCACTCAATCCCCAGCCATAGTCGGGGTGCATGCAGGAGGCGGCTCATCACTGATGTTTCTATCTCTCTCCCTCTTCCTTCCTCTCTGAAGTCAATAAAAATATTTAAAACAACTGTGGACTCCAAGTACTCTGGAGGCCTCTGCAGTACATCCAGCCTCGAGCTTCTCAACCTGCTTCCCCTCCTACATTCCAGAAAGTAACTGACTCCTGGCTTGTTGATGACTCCTCGCCCCTCTCTTCGCTGTGTGCTGGTTGATGATGACACCATCATTTCCCGACAAGAGCTGGTGCTTTTGTTATAGAGAAGCCTTGACACAGGCAAATGGCAAACAACAAAGCTCAGTGCTCAGCTGACCTTCCTCACCAGGAACCATGAAGGATTCCACGCAGAGAGCTGATAACACGCACAACAGGAAAAAGAACCGCATGATGAAACGTCATCACTGATGGCTACCTTTCAAGAATATTTTCAGCAAATAAAACTTGATGATCTGAAGTATCTACACAGTAATTAACTATTGAGCAAGGTCTTCTGTGAAGGCCCGCATGGCTAAGAATTACACAACACCCAGAAACTACTTTGTAAAAATAAGTGTGTCATATCATTTGATTTTGTAATAAGGTCAAGAGTTCCTTGCAATATCTGTTACATGGAATTATTGCCCAAAAGGGAACCCAGGCCCCAAAATACCAACCCTCTTCTTTACCAAGTAAGAGAAACCCAGGAGGCAGGTGTGTGCTCCTGTGTCTAGGGGCACCTGTAGTCACAGGCAGGGCCCACCCCACCACACTTACCAATTAATAGGGCAAGCAGGAGCTCTCCCCCTTTAACATCTTATTCCAGGAAACTTTAAAGTTATGTGTAGTTTATTATAAATACTGTATAGGCCTGACTGAAAACTTCATATAAAACTGTAAAATAGAGTCAGATTTAAAAATTTTTCTTAATCCTCACCTGAAGATATTTTTTTCATTGCCTTTTTTAGGGAGAGTGGAAGGGAGGGAGAGAGAGAGAGAAATATCAACATGAGAGAGGCACATCAATTGGTTGCCTCCTGCATGTGCCCTGACCTAGACAGGGGATCAAATCTACAAGCCAGGTAAGTGCCCTTGAGTAGGAATGAAACCCGCAATCCTTCGGGCACAGGCCGACACTACCACAGAACCACACTGGCCAGTGCTAGGTGAGATTTGAAGGGAACTATAAGCAAATATGTGGCAGACAGCTGGAGTACCCTGTGTGCATGTGTTATCTATTTTTTATATATATTTTATTAATTTTTTACAGAGAGGAAGGGAGAGGGATAAAGAGTCAGAAACATCGATGGGAAAGAAACATCAATCAGCTGCCTCCTACACACCTACTGGGGATGTGCCAGCAACTAAGGTACGTGCTCTTGACCAGAATCAAACCTGGGACCTTTCAGTTTGCAGGCGACGCTCAATCCACTGAGTCAAATCAGTCAGAACATTAATTTTTTAATCCTCCCCTGAGGGTACATGTTTTGTCATTGAGAGCGAGAGCGAGAGTGAGAGAGAGAGAGAGAGAGAGAGGAGATGGAGGGGCCTTACATGGCAGCGGTAAAATCAAACATCACAGTTATTCACTCAAGAAAAATGCACAAATCAGATAAATCCACAAACTGGTATTCATCACTTTGATACAGAAGTTTACCTCAACACTTTTAAAAATACCTAAATTTTATGAACACTAAATGCTTACAGAAAATTCGATCGGAGGTTGCTACCTTCAATTTAAAGGGATGGAGAAGAAATCTTCTAATATGATCAAACTATCTTATTTAAAAATATTAAAGTATAAACTGAAATGCATATCTAGGAGAAGTTCAACGTTAATAGTCTAAAAGTATAGATATATCTTTATTCAAAACGTGTTTCAAAATACTTCTTTAAAACAATCTATGTATTTAAAAGCTAATATGCAAATCAACAGGACGGTGAAACGACTGGTCGCTATGATGCACACTGACCACAGGGGGCAGATACTCAACACAGGAGCTGCCCCCAGCCTTCAGGCCCCAATCGCCCGATCAGGGCCTGCTAGCCAACCTCTTGGTCCCTCCCCCCCACTGGCAGGCTCTGATTATCTGATGGAGAATGGGGAACAGGAGGCACCAGGCCAAGGCGGGTGCAAGCGAGCAGGGCCCCGATCGCCCTGCTGGTTGCCCCACAAACAGAGGGTGACCAATGTTGGTGGCAAGAGGTTGGGGCCAGCTGCCAGGCAAGATTGGCCCTGATCACAGGCCAGACCTAGGGACCCAACATGTGCATGAATTTCGTGCACCAGGCCTCTAGTAATATATAAAAATTCCCTTTCTCCAAATATTCAGTATTACAAAATTTGGAAATGTCACTTACATAGAGGAACACAGGATTTAATTGAAAGAACTTAGATCGCTGGAAAGAATACAAAAAAATAAATTTGAACTTACAGCGGCATTCATCCTAACCAATTATGAGATACTTAATGACAAATAAAATACAAAAGAGCCTGCTCCCTAATGTGGCGGGCATGCACGCTCCAGGGACAGTTAGTGGCTGTGCAGCTGGCATGGCCTCCCGAGGCTTACAGTTCCCACAGGCAGGCAGAGCACACACATTTCTCTCTTTCTGGAATGTAATCAACAAGATATTAAGATTGCTTCTGCTTAGCTTTTTATTTTAGATACGTTCGTCTTTTCATGATGAAGTACAAAATATTCCCTGTGCTTCTCATTTTCTATAATTCTTAGACACTCTGACATATTCTGTACCAAAGTATGAATATCAGGAAGGAAAAACCACAACAGCTCCCCAGACCTCAGGTTCTTCTAAAACCTAATGCTCACACATGCACATGCTTTGTGTGATATGACAACTAAAATGGATAGTAGGATAATGAGCACATGGCCCACAGTTAATAGAACATATACTTAATTGTTATACTAAAGTATTGAACATGCTAACTCTCATATGTACTTTTTAAACTACATTCTACAACATTTGTATAAACATTTAATCTCATTACATCTGTGCTAGATGAGGTGCATTTAGGCTGCTCTTTTAAAACGTTGCCTCTACACATCGCTGTCACTCTCCTGGACCAACCAGCACATCCCCCACAACCAAGTGGTCTGGGAGTGGAGAGTGCTCCGAGCTAGGGCACAAGTACTCATCCGCCTCTGTCGTGATACCACAAGATCACCCCTGACTCCCATTCCGATGGCCTCGCTTCAGCATGCCTTTTCTCCTCCCCTGGCCAAATTTTGTCATTACCACATTTATCACCATATTTATCAGTCCACATCCCCAAATGGAAGCTCCACGAAGGCACAGGTTTGGTCTCGTTTGTCTATTGCGGTATTATTGCAGCCACTACAGCAAGTGCCTGGTACATAGTAAGTACTCAATAAAATACTCGGTAAACAAATGACTACATCTCACCAACCTATAAATCAAAACACTGCTATAATGGAAAATCAGGTTAGGCATAGTAGGCATACAACATACCCTAAAGAAAAAGGAGAACAAAATTCTGAGTATCACACCATTTGCACACAACATCAACTATACCTCACTGATGTGCGTGAGGGAGTGGACAGAATAATGGTTAGCTGCATCAGTCAGATTGCTTAGCTACTGACAGTGGAAATCAACTTTGATTTACACAGAAAATGAATTTACTGAAGGATTTCTGGGTGACTCCAAGAATTACCAGGAATGCTGATGACAAGAGGAAAATTCTGAGATGTCCTAAATTACACCAGGCCGAAGAGTAAGAGAAAGAGGTAAGAGTGAGACACCATGAATGGCTGGGCCATCCTGAGTGTGCAGGAGCTACCTGCTAACCTCCAGAAGCCACCTACAAGAACTGCCACCACCAGGAGCTACCGCATCCTGCCTATGCACGAACCGCCCAGACCACTGCCCACAACCAGTCCAAGTAGTGAACAGTTCTTCCTTAAGGACTGGGAACCTATCCTAATACTGCCTCGCCTCACCTTTTTCCTTATCCATAGCCAGTGTAAATTCTTTCAAAACAACTTACTTCTCTCTTCCCCAAAACATAATGTTAAAGCCCCATCAGTCCCAGAAGAGCGGACATATTGGGATATTGGGGATTCGGATGGTATGTCCCAGGACCTAGTCCTTTTTCTGGCTAACATATGGCCCAACAAACACTTTCTTTAAAAAAGCTTTCTGTCTTAAAAGTTGTTATTTAACACTGATGAACTATGTTCAAAACAGACAGGAACCAAGAGTCACCGGCAGGATGGCAGCCCCGACTACATGAGAGAGGTGGTAATACAGTTGTAATTAGCCTAATTTATCTATATAATAGAGAAATGTGCAAATTGGCCAGGACGCTGTAATATCACGACCAAACAGCAGAACCCTGAGGCTGCATGGTGTCTGGCCGGGACAAGGAACCTCAGGCCATGTCCCCCATGCCTCAGGGCTTGATGGGGACCTCAGGCCATGACCCTTGCCTGGTGGGGCTTGATGGGGGACCTCAGGCAGCCCCCACCTGGAGGGGCTTGACAGGGGTGGGGCCAGCTGGGTCTGGGTCTCCTGCATTTTCAAAGCATGTTCGGGTGATGGATGGGGATTTGACTCTAGATTCCACAGCGTGCCCAGACTCTGACAGGAGAGAGATTTTCATATACATTTTACTAATTATCTTTCATCCCTGACACTTCTATTATAGAGAAAGGGCAAATAGCAATATTAAAATATTTCATCTAATTGCTTCCCTTTTAATGTGCATGAATTTTGTGCATCAGGCCACTAGTTATTAATAACAGGAAAGGAGTCAAGGGAAGGCCAGACATAGGCATGCTCCCTGCAATACCTGTCTGTCAATCACATCAGGGAAGAAAGATTATTGGCCAGAATGGGTGTGGCCACTGTAAAAGTGTGTGTGTGACTACGCGTGCGAAAAGGGGCCACCTGCTAACCTGACAAGCCCAAGGAAGGCTTGTGTGGCAGGTGGCCTTGTAAACTCAGAGACCTAAGGTAACCACAAAGGATGGAGAGAAATTAAAAATTTTTAACTAAAAGAAGTTTATGGTGGGTAGTTACGTTCTAAGATAGAATTTTTCCCTAACAAAGGTTAATCTTCACCTTAACTAAGCCTGCCCATTTGGTTGGTCTTTTTGCATCTAAGATAACATGCCAATTATCATGATTTTGCAAAAACAAGGTAATTTTCTCTTTTCCTAACCCCTTAAACCATAGGTACTGCTCTGAGGAGACCACAAATGCCCTCAGAGACCCAGTGCATGAAATTCATGCACTCAGGGGAGGGGGTCCTTCAGCTCTGCCTGTGCCCTCTCACAGCACTGCCAATCAAGTAGTCTAGGCCTCCCTCTGTGGGGTGATCAATCACAGAACCCCCAATCGATTGCCCTGTACCAGGCCACCCTCTTTGGGGCAATCATGGAGGGCCTTCCCGGCCCTTACCCCTTCAACCCCCCAACCCCCCTCGGAGATTGACTGCCTCGCAGGCTGGTGGCCTGGGCCTTCCTCGGTGGAGCAATCGTGGGGCAATGGCAGGGCCCCTCCTAACCAATTGCATCACACCCACCTTGGCTAACCTGGTGCCTGTGCATGTCACAGTGTGGTCATCCAGATGGTTGTTCTGTTGTTTGGCTATTCGGTTGATTTGCATATTATGCTTTTATTATTATAGATTATTGACAGTTAACTATCCTGCATCCACCTAAGTAAAAGAAGTCTATCATTTTACTTTTCATCCGGTCCCAGAGGTCTCTCCCACCCGCTTTGCTTTCTCCCATCTCCCTAATCTATCACCATTGTAACCCACTTATGTTTTCTCTTTTGATGGTAATCCTATCTAATAAAGAGGGAATATGTTAATTGACCATACTCCGTCACAAAGATGAGGCCAAGTTCCCATAAGGAACCCTAATGAGCAATCAGCAGGGACCTGAGGCTACACCCTACCCCGCCTCTGTGGGGCTTGCCAGGGGACCTCAGGCTGCTCCCTGCACCTGGCAGGGCTTGACAGGGGACTTCAAGGTGTACTTCCTATCCTGGTGCTGGGCTAGGGGACCTCGGGCTGCTCCCCCTGCCCTAGCACCAGGCCAGGGGACCTCAGGCCACGCCCCACCAGGTGGAGCTTGACAAAGGACCTCAGGCCCCACTCCCCACCCCAGAACTGGGTCAGGGGACCTGAGATTGCATGCCCCTGCCTGGCTGGGCTTACAGGGGACCTAAGGCTATGACCCCCACCCAGTGGGGCTTGACGCGGGATATAAGGCTGATCCTGCCTCCCCGTGCTGGACCCAGGGACCCGAGGCTGTGCCCCTTGCTTGGCAGGGCTTGACAGGGGATCTCAGACCATGTCCCCATCTGGTGGACTTCAAGGCACAGCCCTGCCCAGGTCTGGGCTGGGGGACCTCAGGCCATGCACCCCGTCTTGGGTCAGGGCTAGGGGACCTGAGGCTATGAACCCTGCCCAGCAGGGCTTGACAAGGATGGGACTGGCAGGGTCTGGATCTAGCTCAATGAGGGGGAGAGGGTGGTAGGGTATGGGTCTCATGCAATTTTAAAGGTGCATGTGGGTGGACAGGGACTTGACTCTGGGTCCCATGGTGAGCCCCAGATTCTGACAGGAGGAAGGTTTTCATATACATTTTACTAATTTTCTTTCATCTCTGACACTTCTATTATAGAAAAAGGGCAAATAGCAATATTAAATTATTTCCTCTAATTAATCACCTTTTAATGTGCATGAATTTCATGCACCAGGTCACTAGTGTATAAAATAAGGTGCAAAACTGCCATTCTCCGGAGTATTATCTCAATCCATAGAGATTTTGCTTCCCAGCAATTGTCAACATCTAGCTCAAATAAACTCACTAAAATTCTTCACAAGTTTGAATGTTTCTTATGTTAACACATGCAAACATTTGGGATATTTAATCACCTAAACCAATGGTTGGCAAATTATAGCTTGCAAGCCACATGCAGCTCTTTGGCCCTTGAATGTGGCTCTTCCACCACGTGCAGGCATGCATGTACAGTGTGATTGAAACTTCGTGGCCCATGCGCAGAAGTCAGTTTTCGGCTCTCAAAAGAAATTTCAATCATTGTACTGTTGATATTTGGCTCTGTTGACTAATGAGTTTGATAACCACTAATGAGTTTGCTGTCCTAAACACAGGAACTTGCCCTCTTCTGCTTTTGGAACCTTGGAACTCCTGTTGCTTGGGCCACCCTCTCCTGTACCCTCCCCATGCAGACCCCCACTCACAATGCCCTAATGGACTGCAGCTAGCCAGCTGTTGGCCTGGGTTCTGGACCCAGATACTGACCTGGGCCCGGCTGCTGACCTGGACCAGGCTGCTGACCTGGGCCCTGGACCCGGCTGCTGACCTGGGCCCAGCTGCAGTGGCAAGGACCCTCAGCCCGGGACTCAGACAAAGCCCCCCGCCACCACCAGAAGGAATCCTCCCCTATGTTATCTCGGAAGGCCAAGCTTCCAATTGAAAATCCTGGGCAGAAACCCAAATAACAGGGATTGGGGGCTTACAGCTATCCCAGACTCCTAAGGACTCGCTGGTTTGCATTTAGAAATAATCTGAGCTCTGTGACTAACACTCTGGTTCTTTTTGCAGCTTTAATTCTGTGTAGCAACAAAACAAGTAACTCCTGACTCTTAGTCAACTCTCTTTTCTCTCCTCTCAGAGGTGTGAAAGGCTGGTAGATGTGCCTACATCTAAGACAGACAGCAAGTCCCTTTCTTTTCCAGCCTCCACATGCTTCAGCCTGGAGCTCAGGAAGCCCTCAGAGTCAGCATTACTCAGAGCAGGAAAACAGATGCTACACATTCCCTGGGCTCCACAGAGACAATGAAGTATGCCTGGTTAAAAACAAGCTACAGGACAACCACAGAAATAGAATACAAATGTGCAAAACAGTATTATCCAGCAGAAAATAATCCAAAGAACATCACTATATATAAAACCCTCATATGCAAATAGATCAAAGGTGGAACAACTGAACAACCGGTCACTATGACTTGCACTGACCACCAGGGGGTGCCCGCAGAACATGGTGGGCATCTCAGCAGGTGGCAGAGCACAGAACATGGTGGGCATTGGCCATGGCAGGATGGTAGAGCAGGTGGGGCACCAGTTGCTGTCATTGGGGCAAGCCTCTGGTGGTTACTAAAAATTCTTTACTCCCGTGTGCCACAGTCCCACCAAGCATTCGCACCTGCTGCCAGCATTGGCCCCACTTGGACCCGCTGCCAGCTCTGATCACCCCTCAGGACTTCTCCACCTTCCTCTCTGCTCCTGAGGGGCGATTGGGGCCGGCAGCCACCTCTTGCACTGCTGCCGGCTGCAGCCCTGCTCACACCCACTGCTGGCACTGGCCCTGCTTGCACTCACAGCTGGCACCAAAGCCACCACTTGCACCCAATCTCCCAATTGTTCGGCGCCATCAATGGGTGTGAATGGCAGCTGCCGGCCCTGATCACCCCTGAGTGCTTCTCCACCTCCCCCTGCTCCTGAGGGGCAATAGGGGTAGCAGCTACTGCTCACACCCACTGACAGCGCCAGTCCCACTTGCACCCATCGTCAGCAAGTGGGAGCAGGTGACAGCAGGAATGGGGCTGCTGACTCCTCCACAGCAAGAGGAGTCAGGTGGGGGTGCAGAGGATGGGCTGCACCCCCGCCCCCCAGCCCCTGTGTTCACTGCAGCTTCACGGCCCACAGTTCAAAGTACACAAATTCATGCACTGGGCCCCCAGTGTAAACAATTTCTGGTGTGACTCCTAAAAATCCTAGGAAATGCACTATTAAAGAGAAGCAATTCATTTCATTCAAGGAACATTTACTGACCAGCACCCATCATTTTACTAACAATGGCTAGATGACACTGACAAGAGAGTCAACAAAAGAGACCAGTCCTTTCCTGATACCGCAGTGGGAGGACACATGGAAGATATCATCACACCAGCAGATTGTCATTTGTTAAATTAGGTAGGTAGGAAGTTAGGCTGAGGGGGCTCTAAGGCCCTGGCAGCCTCAGTAGGAAAACCAAAGCTAAGCCTGGCCAGTGTTGTGTTGATCTATGACCCATTACAGGTCAGGACACACATGCCCAGGTTGCAAGGGCAGCCCATTGATGATTCTCTCTCATCATTGATATTTCTATCTCTCCATTACCTTCCTTTCTGAAATCAATAAAAAAAGATACAGATATGGATATATTAGTATATGATATAGATATAGATATAGATATAGATATAGATATAGGTGATATAGTTTAGATGTAGATGTAGATATAGATTAGCCATAGACATAGATGATATAGATTAGATATAGATATATAGGTATAGATGATATAGATTAGACATAGATATAAGTATAGATTAGCTATAGATGTAGATGTAGATATAGGTTAGATATAGATATAGATATATAGATATGAAAAAGCAAAGCTAAGTCTGTAAATTTGGTTTTTCGAGGTTATGAAATCAAAACAGCACCAATAAGCAATCACAAACAGCCACTAGACTTGAAGCTTTAGCCAACAATGATTCCCTGACTTTGCATCCATCATTTTCCTATAGAAGTCCTTTTGGTAACGCTCTCCTCACCATTCCTGGCTCGGTGCTGCTTGATTCAAATGGTTTTTGTTCAAGTTAACTTTAAGTTTTTTAATATGCCTCACTTTATCCTTTAAGAAATTAGAAAGAGGAAGAAGACAAGATATTATTATTATTTCAATACTAAATCCTTAATGGCCATTTGTAAGTTTCCCGCCACAGAACAAAAGATCAGGAAAAAAATGTTGTTGGACACCAGGAGTCAGACCATATAAGGAATGGAAATTGCCCTAAAGGCACCTGATTGCACACCTGTAGTCCATCTGCTTCCCCGCCCAGCTCAACCCAGACCCACTAGTGACAAGTTTCCCGCCAGTGATCACATATAAGGATGGAACTCCAGCTCCCAAGGGCTGCCATCATCCACCCATGTCCTCTTGGCTGTGCAGCCCTTCCCTTCGGGTGTCCCATCTCCATCCCCATTCCTTAAATAAATTTCATTTTTCTTTATCCACCGTCTGAGATGGCTATTTAGCCTGCCCACTCGCACCACACGTTAACCTTTCAATCTTACAGTTAAATAAAAAATTCAAATCCTTTCATTTTATAATACTTATTTTCTACCAAATTCTCAATAGTTGTGAAACTTACAAATAAAAAGTTAACGAAAATTTTACAGTTGCAAACTCTAATGTATGAAAACTAAGGGAGAATAAAGTTAATATTAGACTGACAACTATGCTTCTGAAAGATAAATTATTAAATTCATATTAAGTAAGTCTCTACCTAAGTTTATGGTAGCAAAAGAGAAAAAACATTTATGCACAAATCTGTTAGGTAACGACACTGATGATAAACTAAACCTATGGGTGCTTATTATCTACCAGAGCCTTTAAAGTATGCGGCTGTCTACTCCCACTCTCATGGCGCCATCACAACTGCTCATGACAACCAGCAGTCATGGGTCAGATGGCCAAGGCACCACCGAATGGCAGATCACTGCCCTGGGGCCACAAGCAAGGTTCCACTAGCTCAGGGCCTGCAGCTGGGAGGTTAATGATTTTAGAACAGTTCATATTTTCTCAATCTCTTTCTGAAACACTACACTAATACATGACTGATCTCAAAGTAGTTCATTTTAAATATCAGGTATTTTAGAACCAATAGGTAATTAATATTAGAGGAGACCTATGATTATTCTGGACTTCTTCACCTTCTTGCTTCTGGCTAGTGAATGGAACAGGGAACTCCCTGATCATGTTTGAAGATGGCTATAGTAAAATGAAATTTAAAAATACACGTGTTAGACAAATATTTTTAAACACCTGGGCCAGTGAATTCTATCATGGCATCAGATAAAAGTTTGCTTAACAGATCTCCTTGGTTTGCATAAGATACCAACACTTCAACAGACCAATCATCCGAATTGAACAGAAACCTTGTAACTTACCATCTAACAGAGTGACTACAACCATTGAGACACTTCCTCTGCCTCTGAAATGCTCATGACAAAAGTGTAATTAATAACAGGTCAAAAATAAATTAATTCCAGGCACTGAAAATTACATTCATGAAATGAAAAGTGACCTTGCTGATATTGCATCACTATTTCTAGATAGTGCTCTTAAACATCAAATAAATGTCACATCATGGAGATGTGCCAAAAGCCAGTACCCGAGTTTGTATGAGGGTGGGAAAGAAACAGCAATCTGTCCTTTGAGACTAGTACCAAAATAACTTCCCAAAGCACAGCTTCATGCTTTAAAAAAATTCAAATAATTTTTCCATGAAAGGGCAAAAATAATAGCTACAGCCAATATCAATATGAATTTTCTTTTCATTATCCCATAAGTTAATAACTCTCTAAATGTTATTTGTATTTTCAAAATTAGAAAAAAATTAAGGATGAGTAGAATTAAGAAATTGTTTTCATTCCTTTATAACTGTTTAATATGGGCAATTATACCATACCTGCAAACCAAGATTATTTTTTAGAAACTCCATCTTGCCAATGTCACATACCAAGAAAAGTGCAAGTAATAAACCACAAAGCTCTTTTAAAAATGTATCTTCATATTACATGCACATAAGATTTGGGAGACAACTAAGAACTAAGAACTAAGGCAGAGTTTAAGGATAAGGTTCACCTCTAAGACTGGGAGATGTACCTGTTTTAACTAATGCATAAAAATCAGTATAAAGTGTCATAATAATGAAGAAACATCCTATATAATAAAGAGGTAATATGCACGTGGTCATTACGCCATTAAGTGTAACAACTGATCAGCCAAAGGGCGGGACAGCAAGCTACCTGTGGGTGGGGCAGCCAGCTGAGGCAAGCAGCAAGCTACTTGCCCATGGAACCACTAGTAGGAATATATAACAGACAAGAGAACAAGATAAAATCTCAGGGAAAATCCTTAATAAAATGATGATAAGTGATTTACCTGATAAAGAATTCAAAATAATGGCCATATAAATGCTCACTGAGAACCAGAGAAAAATACATGAACAAAGTGACAAATTCAACAGAGATAAAAAATACAAGAAGATACCAAATAGAATTCACAGAGTTGAAGAATACAATAACTGAACTGCAAAATACAATAGACAGGTTCAAGAACAAACTAAGAGGAAGAAAGAATCAGTGAACTCAAAGAATTCATCCAATGAGAACAACAAAAGAGAAAACGAGTGAAGAAAGATTAAGAGATTTCTGGACATCAAGCAGACCAACATTTGTATTACAGGGGTCTCAGAAGGATAAGAGAGAAAGTGGCAGAAAACTTATTTAGCTGAAAACATCCCTCATCTGGAAGATTAAAATGAAATTCAGATCCAAGAAGCTCAGAAAGTTTCAAACAAGATAAATCCAAAAGACACATACAATGTACATATAACTAAAGTATAAAAAATTAGCCCTGGTGAGTGTGGCTCAGTGACTGAGTGTTGACCCATGAACTAGGAGGTCATGGTTCAATTCCTAGTCAAGGCACATGCCTGGATTGCGGGCTTAGTCCCTAGTAGGGAGCAACCAATCAATGATTCTCATCATCGATGTTTCTCTCTCTCCCTCTCCCTTCTTCTCTGAAATCAATAAAAAAAAATATTTTTAAAAGAAAAGTTACAGACAAGGAGAAAATCTCAAAAGCAATAAGAAAAAAAAACAACTTGTTACATATATGGAAACCCCCATAAGACCATGAGCAGATTTTCCAGCAGAAGTTTTTCAGGCCAGAGGGGGTGGCATGATATATTCAAAGTGTTGAAAGAAAACCCTACCAAGAATATTCTGCCTGGAAAATTTATTTATTATTTTTTAATTTTATTTTATTTATTATTTTTAATTTAATTTTATTTATTATTTTTTAATTTATTACTTTTTAATAAAGCAAAAACTGTAATAAGACACAAAGAAAGTCATATAGAGTTGTCAATCTAAGAAAAATATAAAACATTTGTAAATATGAATACAACTTAGGAGCACGTAAACATATAAAAAACACTAAGAGACCTAAAGGAAGACATAGACATCAAATACAATATTACTTTAATACCACATTTTGATCAATGGATACATCATCCACACAAGAAATCAATGTTAGACCAGATGCACTTAACAGACATAATTAGAACATTCCATGTAAAAGCAACAAAATACACTTTTTTCTCAGCACATATGAAACATTTTCTGGTATATATGGCCACAAAGTAATTCAATAACCTAAGAAGACTGAAATCATCTCAAACCTCTTTTCCAAATACATGGTATGAAACTAGAAACCACTTACAAGAAGAAAACTAGAAAATTGAAGTCTAAACAACATGCTCCTGAACAACCAATAGATTAAAGAGGAAATCAAAGGAAAATCAAAAAATATCTTGAGACAAATAAAAATGGATATACAGTATACAAAAATTTATGGATGCAGTAAGGTAAGTTATAAGAGTAAAATACATGCAGATAAATGTGTACATCTATATATAAAAAGGCCAGGATTGTAATGAATGATCATGACCTAAGGCTGACCAATCCAGAAGTCCTTCAGTCAGTGCTGGGTTGCTGTGGTGACCCAGCACTGACTGCCCAGCTACAGTCTAGCAACCCAGCACTGACTGCTGAAGGGGCTGTGACCCAGAGAGAGAGGTAAGATCTGATCTGCAATCTCAGTGGGAGCTGTTGATCAGCACTTGCCTCTCTCTTTCTTTCCCTTTATCTTTCTGAGCTGCGCCAGCAGCCGGGCTTTTCTTTCTCTCCTGTCCTCCTCTGCAGTAGCTGCTATTAAGCCCCACTTCTCTGATCAGGCCCAGCGAAAGACCCAGAGATGCTAACTCACATAGGAACCAACCAATCAGAACTAAATGTGGGTGCTGTGGGGAGCCAATGGCTGCCTAAGAGGCAGACCTTTTGACACTGACTGGCATAGAAACCAACCAATCAGAACCAAATGTGGGTGCTGTGGGGAGCCAATGGCTGCCTAGCAGTCAGTGCTTTCGATGCTGACTAGCATTGAAACCGACTAACCAGAACAAAATTTGGGGGCTGTGGGGAGCCAATTACTGCCTAGGAGGTAAAGCTTTTAACGTTAGCATAGAAACCAACCAATCAGAACCAAATTGGCCAAAAGAAGAGGGCAGTTGGGGGTGAGATAAGGTCTGCAGGGGAGGGCAGTTGGGGGCAAGATCAGGCCATAAGGGAAGGGCAGTTAGGGGTGATCAGGCTGGCAAGCAGAGGCAGTTAGGGGCAATCAGTCACGCAGGCAGGTGAGCAGTTAGGTCCCATATTGCAAGAATGGTGTCTGACTGCCAGCAGTCAGACAGCCCCTAAGGGGTCCCCAATTGGAGAGGGTGCAGGCTGAGCTGAGGGAAACCCACCCCCCTTGTGAACAAATTTCATGCCCCAGGCCTCTAGTCAAGAAATAAGAAAGATCTGAATTAAATAACCTAACTTTATATCTCAAGGAAATATAAAAAGAACAAACAAAGCCCAAAGTTAATAGAAGGAAGGAAATAACAGAACAAGAGATTCAAAAGACAACAGAAATTATCAATAAAAGTAAGAGTTAATTTTTTAAAACAATAAACAAACACAAATCTTAAGAGTGTCTAAGAAAGGAAGACTCCAATGAATACAATAAAAAATGAGAGGAAATTTCATAATTTATATACCACAGAAATACCAAGAATCATAAAAGACTACTATGAACAATTATGTGCCAACAAACTGGACAACCTACAAAATATTAATAAATTCCTAGAAACATACAACCTACTAAGACCTAAATCATGAATAGAAAATTTCAACAAACACTCTAAAAGTAAGGAGTCTGAATCAGAATAAAAAACCTACCAACAAACAAAAGTTAGAACTATATGGCTTCACCAATCCTTCTAACTCTTTTAAAAAAAAAATAGGAGGGAACACTTCCAAACTTGTTTTATGAGGCCAGTATTACCCAGTAATGAAACCAGACAAGAATATCACAGAAAGAGCGGGACACTCGGAGGGAGACAGGAAGGGAAAAAGAGAGGGATTGGATGGAGGATGGATTTGACACCAAAAGCAAAGGCAACAAAAGCAAATGTAAACAAGGGGGAATATATCACTAAAGCTTATGCATCATCAAAAAGTAAAGGCAACCTATGGTATAAGAGGAAATATCTGAAAATCATATATCTGAAAAGGGGTTAAAATCTGAAACATATAAACAAGTCATAGCTCCATAGCAAACACACAAACAAACAAACAAAAAAACAATCCAATTAAAAAATGGGCAGAGTATCCTAACAGACATTTCCCAAAGACATACAGATGGCCAACAGGTAAATGAAGAGTTGCTCAACATCACTAATCCTCAGGGAAATGCAAACGAAAACCACAATGTGACATCCCTACATCCGTTAGAATGGCTAGTATCAAAATCACAAGAAGTAACAAGCACTGGCGAGGATGTGCAGAAAAAGGAAGCCCTTCCACACAGCTGGTGGAAGCCCAGACTGGTGCAGCCACTATGGAAAAGAGTGTGGACATTTCTGAAACTAATAGAGTATGTCAATTGTTTCTCCATAAAAAGCAGTAAGACAATAATGCAACTTAAGGACAGATGTACATGTATTCAATTAAGAAATCAGGGCACTTTTTCTTCCAGCCAAGAAAAGACAGCAAAGACTCTATTTGCCTTCTGCCTGAAAAATCCGAAAGTTTTCATGACACTGGACGTGAGTCATCAAAGAGTGAGGATGGAAGGGGAAACCTTATAAATGCCAAAACTGCAGTCCAGAGAGTTTCCAGGACACTGCACAGAGAGGCAGAGCCCAGCCGAGCCCAGTGCACCCTGTTGTTGAAACCAGGGAGAGCCAGGTAAGCAGAGTGTGTGGGACAGCAATAAGAACCTCAGAAATTTGAAGAAGGTCCCTCTTAATTATCCAGCAGAGTACTGACTTCCACGTGTATGAGCAAACCCAAGAGTCTCTTGAAAGGAGATCACCTGAAGGGAGGAAAAGTTCAAGACGTTCAATAGCCCTCGCCAGTTTGGCTCAGTGGATAAAGTGTCAGCCTGCAGAATGAAGGATCCTGGGTTCAATTCCAGTCAAGGGCACATGCCCAAGTTGAGGGCTCGATCCCCAGTAGAGAGTGTGCAGAAGGTAGCCGATCAATGATTCTCTCTCATCATTGATGTTTCTATCTCCCTCTCCCTTCCTTTCTGAAATCAATAAAAATATACTTATTAAAAAAAGTTCAATAAACACCAAGTAAAAGGACCACAAAGAAAACTACACCAGGGTACATCATAATTCAAACTGCTCAATTATAAAGGGAAAATCTTACAGTATTCTAGAAAAAAGAAAAAGAACAAAGATATGGATGAAGCAGATTCCTTATGAGAAAAAAAATGCAACTAAAAAGAGAGTTGCAACAACGCCTTTAATGTACTGACAGATAAATATTAACTCAGAATTCTATACCCAGCAAAAATACTTTTAAATACAGAGATAAAAGAAAGCCTTCTCCAGATATTCAAAGGCTGAAGAAATTCATCAGCAATAGATCTGCATTACAGAAATTTTGATGGAAGTCCACTGGGAGAGGAGGATCATAACAGATGGAAATATGGGTCTATGCAAACTGGAAATATCTACACAGTAAATATATATTTTCCTAATTAGCTAAATCTCTTTAAATAGTAACTATTTAATAAAAGTAATTAACCATCCTATGTGGTTTTATAGCATATTTAAATAAAGTGCATAATCATCAGACCAAGGTCAGAAAAAAATAAAAGTACTTAAAATAACATTCTTGTATGTGAAATGATTTATCATGAGATGGTGGTACACTATATAATGAAAGATGTTCAGTATATGCCCTAAAGCAATAAATAAAAAATATAAAATACAATCAGTTAATCCAAACAATGGCCAAAAATTAGAAAAGGAAAACAAAAACAAATAAAAATATAAAAATATAAGAAAATGAAAGATATATTTGTAACTGATGTTGCTGATATTATAAAATTTAACATAAGTAGTCTGAATATCCCAATAAAAAGAAGCAAGTGTGAGATAGGATAAAAAAGCAATGTACTGCCTAATAGAAACATATTTTAAAGACATAAATAAGTTAAGAATAAAAGAATAGGAAAGAATTTATTAGGCTAACAATAGTCAAAAGAAAGCTGAAGTAACTACATAAAAATCAAACAGATTTCACAGAAAAGAATATCACCAGAGATAAAAGAAGTAATTTTTAAATGATATAGTATTCAAACTATCATAAGACATGACAAAACCAAGTATTTATGCACTTGATAACACAGCCTAGAAATACAAGAAACAAATACCAAAAGAAGTGAAAGGAGAAATATAAAAATTCACAACTATAGTCTCTCAATACTTGATGAAACAAGTAGCAAGAAAACCAGTAAAGATATAAAAGAAATGGACAACATTGCCAACCAACTTAATTTAAATGACATTTAGAGAATATTCTGCCAAGAAACAAAATATTTAATAGAAATTAAAGACCTAACAAAATACACAGTGTGTTGGGTTCACAGATCTGAGGAGTCAATGCTAAGATATCAAATCTCCACAAATTGATCTACAGGTTGAACATAATCCCATTCAAAATCCCAGAAGGATTTTTTATAGAAACTGACATGCTGATTCATTTGAAAATGGCAAGGATTTAGATTAGACAAAACAACTTTGACCAATAAGTAAGAGGACTAACACTACTGAGTTTAAGATTTATTTTAATATTACAATAATCAAGTATTGGTATCAAGATAAACAGATTAATGAAATAGGAAACAGTCCAGAGAAAAACCTACACATATATGGACATCTCATTTTTTACAAAACTGCAATGGCGAATAAAAGGAAAAAGACATTCTTTTCAACAAATGATGCTGGAACAATAAAAAATAACATCAATCCATACCTCACACCATCTACAAAAACTGACTCAAAATAGATCACAGACCTAAATGTAAACTGACTACTTCAGAAGTTCCAGAACAAAACATAGGAGAAAAATATTTTTGAGTCTGATTTAGGCAAAGATTTCTTTTCCATAGAACTTCAAAATCACAACCCATGAAAGAACAAATTGATAAAATGATATTCTAAATTAAAATTTGCTTTCTGATAGAATTGCTACGAGAATGAAGAGTCAAATCACAAATGGAAAGAAAATATTTGCAAAACATATATCTGAAATAGGACCTGTATCAAAGGTGCTCAATAATAATAAAATGCAACAAGAATTTAAAATTCAGTGATACAACAACCTCATTAAAAATGAACATAAGATTTGAGCAGATACAGCATCACAGAGGAAATACAGGTGGCAGTACATATATGAAAAATGCTCCATGTCATTAGACATGAGGGAAATGCAAACTACCACAACGAGGTACCACACACCCATGAGAAGAACAGAAAGCATTGGCAAGGATGGGAAACAAAGACTCCTGACTGCTGATGGGAACTCTCAGATGGCTGGTTTATGAGTTTACTAAAAATGTACACATATACTTGTCATGTGAAGCCATTCCAGTCCTAGGAATTTACCCAAGATAACGAATAGCATGTGCCCATACATATGTTTATAGCAGATTTACTCATAGTACTGCAAATCTGGAACTAAACCAAGTGTCTATCCACATGTGAGTATTTCATCAAAGAGTGGTATATCTGAACAATGCAATACCATTCAGGAAATACAGGCATTAACTACTGACACTCACTACAACATGGATGAATATCAAAATAATTCTGCTGAGTGAAAGAGAGGCCAGGCAAAGAAAAGATTAGATAATATATGATGTTTATGTAAAATTCTAGAAAATAAAAACTCATATTTAGTGACATAAAGTCATTTTCAGTTATTGCCTGAAAAAAAAAACTCTTGAGAATGATGGTAACACGGTGTATATATATCTAAATGTACCAAAGTGTATACCATAAAATACATGCAGTTTACTATACATCAATTATAATTTAGTAGAGCTGTTAAAGACATGATAAAAAGAATTGCTACAACAAATAACAGTGGCAACACGAGTGACTGGTGGTCCTATCACTGTGCCAGGTACTGTTAAAGGCTACAGTACTACCCTCACCAGTTCTCACAAGAGCCCTGCGGTACACATTACTGCTATTTTCACTTTACAAAAGAAAAAACAGAGATAAAGTGCAGAAATAAATGCAGTTCAGTGAGGGAGGCAGGATCCCAGTGAAGAGGCCCAGCCAGGCTTCCTCCCTGCAGCTCATCTGTCCCAATCAGAGAGCTGCTCATCAACCATTCTCCCATCACAAAGGCAACTGCAGAGGGGTGAGTTTGCTCAGTGTGCATAAGTGAAGAAACATAACCCTAACTCCACTGCTCTGTGAGCTCCCTGTTATCACTACACTGGAAGAGTATCATGTGAAATAAAACGCCCAGGTGTGTGCACAAGAGAGCTGACAATTCACGCCCTGTTTCCCACATTACAGGTATGGGAGACTCAAACCAGTCATTACAATGGGTGACTTGTGAAAAGTGAATTCCGTTTTATTTTTAAAACAGAAAGAAACTGCTGACCTGATAATTTACATAGGCAGAATTGTCTTACCTTTCCTTTGTGAACCTTTACATCTCATCCCATTGCTTTCTATGCCACTTCAAGTGGCTCTTCACATTGTCATTTAACTTGATACATAAGACACATTACAGAAGAGTAAAATGCAAATAAGGCTATTTTGATTACAGCTGGACAACAGGAAAGGAATGTGCTGCTCACGAAATGAATGAATGTTTCTTAAAATCTGTTTATTAAAAAAAAAGAGAGAAAGAGAAACTAATTTCAACCTGAAGTCATAAAAAGGAAATTAAAGTACTCAGAATCAAAATAGCTGATTAATTTGATTCCACACTTAAAATTTGGACATAGAAAGCAATAAAGCAAATTTCAATGAAAAAACACATCAAGTTGAAGTAAATAAAATATTCTTGTAATATTTTACAAATAGAATATTCTTGTAATTCTGCAGTTTACTTTGTGTAGCTGCTCTGTGAAGTCAATTTCATCCTACCTCCTTGGAGGCAGTAGCTCACACACTTATGATACTCACTGAAGGCTCCAGAGTCTCAAACTCTGGGAACGAGACAAGACAGTCGCTATAGTTTTACATTTTATATTTAAGAGTATAACACTTTGAATACTTTTTGTATGAATTACGAGAATAAGTTGAGGTTCTCTTTCTTCTTTTTTTTTTTTTTTTTGCATATGGATGCCCAACACCGTATTTATCAAATATCCACTTGCCATATCTGCATGGGTCTATTTAGGATTCTGCCAGTTCCACTGATGAGTGGGTCTATCCTTCCACCAATACCACCTGCAGGTAATAAATTCTCTTTATTTTCCTTCATCTGAGAATGTCCTTCTTTCAGCTCCATTCCTAAGGGATATTTTCTCCTAATATAGAATCCTGGAATGACAATTTTCTTAGAAATGTCATTATACGTATTGACATTGTTTCTGATGAGGAATCTAGTCATTCAAACCATTATTTCTCTATTAATATTGTGTTATTTTCCTCTGACTTTCAAGAACTTTTGAAGAGGGAAGGGTCTTCAGTTTTAAGCAGTCTGATTATGACGTGTCTGGTTATGGCTTTCTTTGTGCTTGTTTGGGTTCATTTAGCTTCTTAAATCCTTGTTCGTCTTCCATCAAATTTGTGAAGTCTTCAGCCATTATTTCTCCAAAGATTTTTTTATGAACTACACTCTCCTTTTCTTCTCAGGCTCTTGTAACAAATGTTAAAACATTTCAATACTGCCTCAGAGGTCCCTGAGATTCAGTGTATCTATTCACAATCTCATTTGTTTCTGTTCAGAATGACTAATTCCTATTGTTCCCTCTTAAAGTTAACTCATGTTCTTCTGTCATCTCTATTCTGCAATTCAGTCCATTTAGTTTGTTTTTATTTTCCAGTCCTAAAACTTCTATTAATGGTACTTTATCCTTTATTTCTTTTTTTGAAACTTTGTATATTTCCATTTGTTCATGTGGCATATGACCTAAAATTTGCCTGGCTGGTATAGCTGTGGTTGAGTGTCTTCCCATGCACCAAGAGGTCACAGTTCAATTCCCAGTCAGGGTATATACCTGTGGCTTGATCCCCAGTAGGGGGTGTGCAGGAGGCAGCCACTCGATGTTTCTCTCTCATCATTGATGTTTACATCTCTCTTTCCCTCTTCCTTCTTCTGTCTCTGACATCAATAAAAACATTTTTTTAAAAAATACCTAAAATTAAATCCCAATATCATGTGCTCGGGAAACCAGGTGAACTACAAATCACCTAACCAGAAGTCTCCCTCCCCACTTTGCTCTCCCCTGTCTATATAACCCCCAGGCCAACATCACTCCTTATGAGACCAAGCCCATTCCTGCCAGACCATGGGATTATTCAGACAAGCCAATCACATCCTTACCTCATTTCTGAGCACAACCTCTGTATGGAACTGTGGGGCTTGTGGCGTCATCCTCCTGAGTATATGTGACGAAAGAACTGCTAATGCCATTTATCCAGGGTCAGGTGTCAGGGGCCTAGCCAGCTAGGAAAGAAATCCCTCAGCAGCAAAGTGAAGAGGAGGAGCTACTGGAACAGTTCACCTTTACTTCTTGGAGCTTTTTGTAATAATTGCTTTAAAATCTTTCTCAGATAGCTCCAACATCTGCCAACTTGGACTGTGGAAAGGCTGAAGGCGGCTGCCACTGCCTTGACTTTTCCAAACAAGTCTGAGCCACACCAACCTCCCCCGCCCCCTACCCCCCAGTGTCTATTGGAATCTTTAGGCTTAGTCTTCAGACATCCTTGCTTAAAGGACACTGCAGATGCATGTGTCTTCTCAAGGATGCTTGCCCTGCTGATCGTATCTAACAGCTAATTTTAATTCAAGCTGTTGTTACAGTAAAAGCCTAATGAGGCAGGCAAATGGGCCTGTTTGGTTCCCATAGCCAAGCAGTCCCCTAGTCCTCTCTTTCACAGAAATGTGTATCAGAGTAGTCATTCATCCATTGCTCAGCATCTGCTGGTTAGTCCCGACATTGGACAGCATCTGTTGATCCTCTTCTCCCATGCAAGTGAAGATTTGGGGATACTTTATATGCTGAATAATTCTGGCCTGAAGATTTTGTTTTAGCAATGAATCAACTTGGTTGTGTTCAGACTGCACATTCCAACCAGCCTTCTGTGGACCATGGTTTCAGTATTAGTTGTTTTGAGGCCTTTGCCCATTTCAGACCTGGGCAGTGGTCCATCTCTTGGTTCAAATTCGCAAATATTTGATGTGCTGTTTAGCATCAGAACACATACTCAGCCAGGAGTGAGTCCCATCCACAAATGACTTTATGGATTCCCTTCCTGAGCTCCTCACTCTTCATCATCTCTGTGGTACTTGCTGGCCCCCAGGGGCCCCCTGTGTATCTGGCCCGCAGCCTAAAACAGTGGGTGTATTTACCTTGCTGTGCTCTGCACTCCAACAGCCACACCCACAACCAAAAGGATGGACAGAGGAGAGAGAAGCATGGAGACAGGCTCCCCACCCTCCTGAGACATAGTTCCTCTGAGCACAAGAGAAGCCATCCTGTTCACTCCTCTCCTTCCCAGGAGCCGGAATCACACTCAAACCTGCACGGAAAGGCACGGCTATTTGTGGAGTCAAGTTCACCCTTACAGAATAATGGTGAGTCACTACCCAGGAGATTCCAAAGAATAAGCTCAGATTTTGATGTCATGTCTAAGAGGATTTCAATAAAGGTTGTAAATAAAACTTTCCAAAATGACGACTGTGTTCAGGACAACACTCACAGGATTTAAAAATCCATCATTCCCTCAGACACATCTTAAAATAGAGTGCCCAGCTGCTAGGCCAAGACGCTGCCTTGCGCAGCTCAGCTGACAGAGGCGCACAGGGAGGTTCCAGACCCCGCCCTGGGGAGAAGAGCACAGACTCCTGTTCTGGCCTGAGAAATCCAAGTGCTCTCATCTTTTCCTTTTTAATTTGAGGAACAGTAGATGCCAATAACAATCACTAAAGATACTTTTCCTGAAAAGCTTACAAGAAAAGAATACTAAAACTGGACTCGTGGTGAGTCACACCTTAATGCAGCGATCAAAGTCATCGTCATCCAAAGTGGACAACCTGATGTAAAGCACTATCAAATAAAATGAAAATATAACAGAGCATGGTCCATTCAGAATTCTTGGCAAACATTTTTAGCCTAAACATGAAGAAATAACTCTGTCAAATTCACAATATACAATCCTCAATAAGATAATTTGCCTGATTTTTAAAATTATTTATAAAAAACAAAGAGATGGATGACTTATCTAAATTTCAACCAAAAAAAAGTTCTAACCAAATGTGATGTGTGACATTTGACAAGATCCTGAATTGAAAAAACTAAACAAAACAACTATAAGCTATATTTTGAAATCCCTGGGGACACCTGAATATTAATGTTATCACAGTTCAGTATGATAATAGTATTTGGTTATATAAGAGTCCTTTCTTATTCTTAGGAAAGGCAGACTGCACCACTGAAGGTTCACCTTGTTATTTTGAAATGGCTCAGCAAGAAAAGATGGGTATGCACCTGCGGAGGGAGAATGGAGAGCTGGAGACACATGTGGCAGGAGGCTGTGGGAAGGAAGATCTTGTTGAGGAGAGATAAAGAGGAACATTTCACTGCTTCTCAAACGTCCTACAGTTTAAGTATTTCCAGAATAAGAAGCTGGAGAGAGAAGAGTACTGGAAATGCCAGACATTGTGTCCACAGTGGTGTATACCCAAGCAAGAAGCCTCCATAGTCCCCTTGGTCTCCAAGCCTCCAGGAAAAGAGGCGAGAAACCACAGCTAGGAATAAGGGAACTTGCCATTTTGTGTGCAACAAAGTTTCTAAGCTGTTAAATAAAAAGATCATAATCCTCTGAATTTGTTTTATTTAATTCTTATAGACACACTAAAGGGTGGTATTCTTTGAGGAGCTATTTTTAAAAGAAAGTTTTATTTTAATGACTGAAGTGGAAGAAGATAGGAAGATGAGCTGCTTTTTTAAATGTGAAAATACTGAAGAACAGAGTAGAAGCTATGTTGTACAAAATCCCCAATATAATTCAGAATACTATAGGGAGGTCCTATAGTAACAATTTTAATTACTTTTAAATTGGCTAATGCTTTAAATCATTAGCACTGTATTTGTACAGTATTTGTCTACATTCGAATATATATATATATATGTATATGCACACACATAATACTGGTTTAAGTACTATATGATGGCCAATCACATTCCATTTTTAAATTACACGTGCCCTCCCCTGCAGGTCTGGTCCCCCAACTGCCCTCCCCTGCTGGGCTGGTCACTCCCTAACTGCCCTCCCCTGCAGGCCTGGTCCCCCATAACTGTTCTCCCCTGACAAACTGGTCCCCCCCCAACTGCCCTCCCCTGGAGGCCTAACCCCCCACAACTGCCCTTCTCTGAAGGCCTTGGTCCCCCCAAACTGTCCTCCCCTGCATGCCTGGTTGCCCCGAACTGCCCTCCTCTGCCAGCCTGGTCCCCCTTAACTGCTTTCCCCTGCAGGCCTGATCACCCCCAAATGCCCTCCCTACAGTTCTGGCCCCCCTCCCCTGCCCTCCCCTGTAGGCATGGTCCCCCCGCAACTGCCCTCCCCTGCTGGCCATCTTGTGACAGCCATCTTCTGTCCAAATGGGGGCAGCCATCTTTGACCACATGGGGGAGGCCATCTTGTGTGTTGGAGTGATGGTCAATTTGCAATTACCTCTTTATTATATAGGATGGCTAAATCATACAATTTTAATCTATTCAGATACAACATGCCTGAAGGGCTCAATACTGCCATTAATTTTTAACATTGTTACTATGATTTCATTCATATACTAATATCAATGTGCACATCATCAAATGAAGTCTACTTTTTAAATTAACAAATTCACAAAATGTGAGTATCTCCAAATTCTCTGCTTGAGACAAAGAAACAAACATTTCAGATTTAGATTTCACTATCAACACTAGGAAGCTACTTTCTCCATTGAGTCTCCCACAGGCAGCAGCTGTCTTTTCTGTAGCAACAGAACAAGCACACCGCTGCCTACTCCCCCAAGCTCTGTCCTGAGGCAGAGCCACCAGAAAGAAAACTGGTGTGCGGCAGGGGTGAGTGCAGGCAGCTCTCTGATCTTCCAGGAATAATGTAACTGGCACAATCATTTGAAACTGAAGAAATGGTATGGAAAAGCCTGGAGAGAGCACACAACAGACACAGCCCCTTCTCCTCCAGCCCCCCGTCAGAAATAGAGATGCTGAGGAAGGACTAGACTGCAGAGCACACGACAGCGTTAGACTCTACTCCAGAATGAGGCCTTTTAAGTGACTATCTTGGGCCTTACACCCTTTTTTTAAGAAGAAATCAAGATGGGCAGGAACAATTCATACCTCCACCGGGAATAATCGCCAACTTTGTCTCAACCAGGCCCATTTTGGCAGAGGAAGCTGAAAGGGAAGGAAGAAAATTAAGTAATATCCACATAATCATATTCATTGTTAATGACTGTGAAAAGTCAATAAACATGCTATAAATACAGTAATCTCCTTATCCACAATTTCTCTGCACAGTTTCAGTTACCTGAAGACAAATGCCATCCAGAAATATTAAATGAGAAATTCCAGAAATAAGCAATTCTTCATTTTCAAACTGCATTCATGCTGAGGAGTGTGAGAACTCTCTGTCCTGCTCTGCCCACCTGGGCTGTGAATCCTCACCCTGCGCAGTGTCTCCAGCTGCCGATGTGCCTGCTCATCAGTCACTCAGGAGCCGGGAGGCCCTCAGAACAGCGAGTGCTCAAGGCACCCCCTTCTTTTACTTAGGAACAGCCCAAGTGTGGGAGTAGTGATGTTTGCAATGTGGGAATGCCAGAGAGAAGCCATAAAGTGCTTCCTTTAAGTGAAAAGGAGTGTATGTAAAGGAAAATACATGGTATTACATAGGGCTCAGTACCACCCAAGGTTCCAGGCATTCCCTGAGGTCTTGCAATGTAGATCCCTGGAATAAGGGAGAACAACTGCATTCTGTTTACTAACTAAATGTGTCACAAGTTCTTTTATCACTTCAGAAAGCACTTGGTTATGAAAATAAGTAACACTCTAAGCTATATACAGGGTGGGACGAAAGCAGTTTACAGCTATATATGAAAGTTTATTCTGATATTATTATTTCTTAATTATTGTATTGCTTTCTATATGAACAACTATACATCTACTTTTGCCCCACACTGTACATTAAGAGACTCCAGCATTCTCTAGATTTTCTAAAAGCTGCTTGGCAGAGAATAATGTTTGATGCTAAAAAGACCAAGGTGGTAACTACTAGTAGTACATAATGTGGCCTGAGGCTGCTGAGCCAGTTTGATAGCTTGGCTCCGGTCATTACCTAGGATGAGGAGAGAGGCTGTGCTGACAAGTAAGAACTCTTCAGCTGGGACAGTTCTCCAGGGCAGGCCGCTTTGTGTACCCTATTGGACACAGCACTTTTCAAGACCTAGGTGGTTTTACTGTCCTGTGCTGGATAGGGTGTCTTTTTGTGTTTGTTTTAGGGCTACTTTAAAACACCCTGACTGTCCCTTTACCTGCATCTCCAAAAACACTGGGACACATCCCAGATCCTAGTTCCCAGAAGCTGCATTTTTTCAGAAGTGAGTTTCATGCACCTTAGCTGTGCCACTTCATTTCAGATAAGACAGAGATCCAAAATAAAGAGGAAAGGGGAAAAGGTGTGCATGGACTAGCAACTACAAATTCCAAGACAGTCATCATAAAATTATGAAAACCACAATTCTATGGATTCTATGTTCACCAGGCAGCTCTATCTGAAGGAACAGTGGGAACCTGGGAGAACAGTGACAACTATTTTCTGCCTGCTTCGTCCAGCCCCTGGTCTCAGAGACTTCAGGTCACCGCGCCGAGGGAACAGGGACCAGCTCTGTCATAGGTCAGAAGGCTGTACGGGACAGTGGCAGGATGCGGTGCTCTGGTTCCAATCCCAATGCAGTCTGATTTGGGGCTTGTTACTCCACCTCTCTGCCCCGAATTTCGCAAACTCCACAAAGTCCTTATCTCATCAGGTTGTTGCAGAGATTAAGGGAGTTACCACATGCCACATGCTTAGAATGAAGCTGGGCACCAGCTCAACACACAGCACATGGCTAGCACTAATAATTTCATTGTTCTTTTTCATAGGCACCTCATCCAATCCTCAGCAAACCCCCTAGGAAGAAAGTGAACCCCAGGACATTAAGGTATTATTTCTATAGCTAACAGTAACTAAATGTGTGGACTAGACACATGCCACAGGTTAACTCACTCAATCTTCACAACTGCAACCATGACTTCCCCCAATTTAGAATAGGAACCTGGTCAAAAATGGCAGGACCCAAGGTTCAGATTCAGTTGTGTTCCTGTTCTCCATTCCTGCTGCTAAGAGTAAACAAGAGACTATAGAAAACACTGAAGCACTTCATTAAATCCAACAGGTGATTTTTTTTTTCTAAATATTCTACTCAATAATAAAATATTTGAAATTTTTTGGAGACTAAAAAAAAAAACACCTCATTTAAAAAATGTTACTTAATAGGATGAATTCTCACCTGCCACTCTTATATCACATGCTAATGCCAGTTCCAGACCACCACCTAAAGCGAGTCCATCTAGGGCAGCAATTGTTGGCACTGGCAGGTTCGCTGTAATAGAAAGAAAAGTGTCATGCCTTTTTAGTAAGTTACCTTATTGTGTAATTGATCTTAGATTTTTTTCTGTAAATATATTTTTAAATGGGCTATTGCATATAAAATTTTGTGTCTCTTTTGCCTTTAACAAAATACCATTTCCTTTATTGTTGTTCCATCATATAAATATGCAAAAATTCCTTTAAATCTTCCTATATTATTGAGATACTTTCATAGATACTTTTTATTGAATCAACAGATTTCAAGTCTAACTGACTTAGTCCATGACCCTCCCACGGGCTCCCTGGGCTGAGGACGACCCTTCATTGGAAGACGTAACCATCTCCTCCAACAAGACAGAGCAGCCTGCATGGCTCAGGGCAGCAACACACTTGCTCTGTCCTTAGTAACCAGCCAATGCGCAGCAGCTGGGAGGTCATCAGGCTCCACCTCATGCCACACCTCAGATAGACAAGGCTCTGAAAAAGCTCCGGAAACCTACTCACAGCGTGATGGCGAAAAGGTTAGCCAGTCACGGAACACAAACCAGACTTTCCTGTGTGCCGAAACAGCATGGTACTTACTGAGACCTATGTACACTTAAATATTCAAATTTCATTTTCATAACTAAATGTGGTGTTTGACATGGGAATGTGGAGCTGAGTGACCCAGCAAAGCACAGAAAAGGAAAGCTGCTCACTTACAGAACAAGACTCCACCAGTTACCAGCACGCCAAGGGAACTGACCCTGGAATATTTTCTTCTCAAGTTTAAACCTTTGCTCATGATCCCAGAACAAAAGACACTGACACTTGCTACCAAGATTAATAAAAGCATTCTAATTTTTCAATGCAAAAGCTTCACATTCCCATAGTCAAAAATAAAACAGGAAGGATTCTGCTTTTAGGATGTAGTGCTAAGAGGCACCATCTCAACTGTCCTCACCACAGGAGAGAGCCATGTGACCTGACAGTGCTAGCTAGGCTGTGGTGGTCATCACACTTCAGTATTTAACTATGTCAACTCAACCAATACACACCTTCAACTTACAGAATGTTATGTCAATTATGCTTCAAATAAAAGGTAAAATAAAAATCCTATATAATAAAAGGCTAATATGCACATCAACTGACCAGTTGCTATAACACACACTGACCACCAGGGGGCAGATACTCAATTCAGGCAGGAGCTGTCACCAGGTGCCTCCTTCCCAGAACCTGGGCTCACGGTTGGCAAGCACAGAGGTGGTGACGGGAACCTCTCCCGCCTCTGTGGTAGTGCTAAGGTTGGCCTCAGTCATACATCACCCAAGGGCTCCTGCACTGCAAGAGGGCACAGGCCAGGCTGAGGGACCCTCCAGTGCCTGAATTTCGTGCACCAGGCCTCTAGTAGATAAAATAAAAAGGTGCCATTCCTAAAAATTTCACAGGAATGTGAAATTCCACACGCAAAAAGGCTCATCTCTCAGCCCTTGGAAAACATACAAATGTGCTGAAGTGCAGGGACTTCGGTCCTCAGATTCTTCTAGGAGCAAAGCCTGTGGAGGCTGGGAGTAGCAGCCTGGCACTGGCACAGGCACAGCCCTATCTGCACCCTCACAGCACAGCAGGTCAGGTGGGGCCTGAACAGGCAGCTCAGAACCCAATGTGCTCCCCCCTGTGATGCGCTTTAGGCCTCAGTGAAGAAACGAACAGAAAGCCAGGTTTACAAAGTATGAGTTTAATGAAAAACACAACGATGTCTTGGTTCATGTATCTGACAAAAAAGAAGAAAAATCAATAAATAAATATAATGGCAACTCAATCTGAGTGGCTTCCAAGGTATCTCCAGTCACTACAAATAAAATGGAATCACTTTGGTACAGTTCTCACCAGGCTCCTTCTCCACTACAATCTCCCCAATCTCATCTCTCCCCTCAAAACCCACCCCTAGGCCTCACTGTGGCCTCAGCTCATCTACCTTTAAGCTTCTGGACCCACTCCCATTAATCTCCCCTCACAGCTCTAATCCCACTGCAGCTCCTGAGACTGTGCTTGCTCCGCTTACCAGTGTCACAATGATCTGTCCCATAATCAATGGGCATCACCTGGTCCCCATTAAACTGAAGATCAGACACATTCACACCTCGGAAATGCCTCCTCCTTGAATATTTTCTTCATCTGCCTGCTAGGCTCTCCCTTGTCTTTTCTGCCTTCCCATCTACCACTGGTTAGGTCTCAGCATTCCTCCTCTCTCAATAGGAACTCTTCCAAGAGACCTCATCCCCACCCTAACTTTTACCTCCTATTTAAATACCACCAATGTCCCAATTTCTACCCAAACTTCTCTCTAAACTGAATCTTCATGGCCACCTGCTTGCAAGACATCTCCATGTTCAAACCAACTTCTTGTCAATCCTTCTTCTCAAGTCTAGATCACATTTGGTAGCACCTCCATCCACTATGTTACCCAAGTAAGACACCCAAAGGCATCCCAGGTGCCTCCTTCCCAGTGCCTTGCACTCTACTGCTTTCTGAGGCCTACCAGCTCACAAATCTGTGAGTACCCTCCCTTTCCACACCAAAGGTACCTCATTTCTCACCAGCAGGATGTCTCATACAGACCTTCCTGCAATTTGCCCCTTCAAAGCATCTTTCATATTTACTGTCAGATAATCTTCCTAAAGTGCAAACATAGTTATGTTATCCCACTATTTAAAATTTAAAATTAGCCGAAACCGGTCTGGCTCAGTGGATGAGTGTCGGCTTGTGGACTGAAAGGTTCCAGGTTCAGTTCCGCTCAAGGGCAAGTACCTTGGTTGTGGGCACATCCCAAGTGGGGGACATGCAGGAGGCAGCTGATCGATGTCTCTCATCGATGTTTCTAACTCTCTATCCTTCTCCCTTCCTCTCTGTAAAAAAATCAATAAAATATATTAAAAATAATAATAAAATAAAATAAAATTTAAAATTGACTGGGCCAGTGTGACTGTGGTTGAGTGTCAAACTATGAAGAGGTCATGGTTCGATTCGTGGTAAGGGCACATGCCTGGGTTGTGGGCTCCATCCCCAGTGGGGGGGTGTAGGAGGCAGCTGTCATCATTGATCTTTCTCTCTCTCCCTTCCTCTTTAAAATCAATAAAAGTACATTAAAAACAAAACCTGTACCATGATTTATTCCACATTGAGGATCAAGAGGGAGAAAACTCATAGCACAGTACAGAAGGCACCTGATGAACTCAGTTCTGTCCACCTGCACAACCTTTTCTCCAACCTCAGGCACCTACTCTGTGCTTCAGTCCCAAACTACTTAAGGCCATCTGAGAAGACAGTTCCATCCACAGCTGTGCACAAGCTGCGCCCTGCTTGGAATGCCTAGCTAGTCCTTGCTGCCTTTCGAGGCACTGCTCCTCCAAGTCCCTTCCGTCATGCTTCCATGGCACTCTGCGCCATGGCACACTACTTCTGCTGTGTCATTCATGTTGAACCTGGTATTCTCCCTACTTTTCTTTTTATTAATAACTTCTTTCACTTAATATTTTTAAATGGCATGAATATCAGCAAGCTATAGAGCTACAGAAAAGAAAACAGCAGCATTCCTAAGCTTTCAGAGCAAGTAAGGCAAGACGGGTATTCTCCCCTTGCCGTGGGAAAATGCTGGCACAGCAAGTGCTAAAGCACTCAAATAGCTGTCGCAAGCTGACTTCTTAGAGAGAGCGATAACAAAAATGAGTTTCAAAGGGCCCCCAAATGCAAATTCAGGCCTGAAATATGTGTACTACTGAGTTCCGTTTCTGAAAATTCCAACCCATAGTAAATAGATAGGAACAAATTGAGGTAATATATATAAAAAGGGGAATTTTTCTTCACATCAAATTGTGCACTGATAATAAAGACTAAGTAGAAGGGTTGAAAAAATAAATCAGCTGTAAATTACAAAAATAATGTTCTATGCCTTCATAAACCCTGAAGCACAACAGAAAGAACATGGGAAGTTTACTATTCTTAGTCATTTACAATGTTAACACTGCAACTCAGAGGGACAAATGCCTCAAAAAGAGTTGGCAAGGCTTCATTCTCCATTTTGATTAGTATTCTCAAATGAATATAACAGATAGAAAGTTTAAAATCCTTATTCTAAAAATATCAAGTCATTAAAAAAATTTACTGTACATAAAAAACACAAATAAAATTAGTTAAATGCCCTCTCTTCCCCATCACTGTTCCAGTTACTATAAACTAACCTTATGCTGATAAAATAAAATGATGCAGAAAGTAGCAGGTTCTACATAACTTAGATACTGGGTTTACATGATGCAGGGATAGAAAATGAGTAGAAATAAACAAATGCAAATATGCTGATCTGAGAAGTGAGGGGGCAGGAGTGACTGAAATGAATCTTCTCATTGCTTAAGTGTTCTTAATTTGGAAATCAGAGAACATAACACTTTTTCCTCTACACACTTAAATTTTTGGAAGAAATACCATTTTCAAGCTGGTGTGGGTCAGTGGTTAGAGTGCTAGCCTATGCACCTTGCAGGCTCAATTCCTGGTCAAGGGCATGTACCTGAGTTGCAAGTTTGATCCTCAGCCCTGGAAGAGGCACACATTAGAGGCAACCAATCGATGTATCTCTCTCACATTGATGTTTCTCTCTCTCCTCTCTTCCCACTCCACCCTGCCTAACCTCCAACTTCTTTAAAAATCAGTGGGAAAATGTTCTTAAATTTGACAGTTAAGAGCTTAAAAAATTTCCTCAAGAGGATAGAAGTTTTTAAAATTACAATTTATATGAAATACATAATACAAAATGACAAGAAATGTGGGGTTCTTATTTTAAAAAAAGGAAATGAACACAATCAAATCATTAAATAAACTATGTGGTACTTTCAAGTATTAATTAACATAAATTAGCATTGTAAAAAATCATTAAATACATTTTTCCTCCTAAAGAATTACTTAATAGTACAGCTTAGTATTCAATGAACAATTTCAACCATTTTAAAAGATTATGGATTCTGAAATTATATATAATCCTAATATTTCTCTGATTCTTTTTCTTTTTAATATTAATTATTTAATTACAGTTAAAAGATGTTTCTTTTAGTAAATTTTTTACAGGAAAATATAAGTCATCTCAAAACACATGTTAGTTTCACAGTTAATATGCCAGGTTTTATATCTAGTATTTCTACCTGGGAGCATTTAATAATCTTAGGGAAAACTCAATAAAGCATACCTCTAGGAAGGCAGATTATCAGTTCCAAAGAACTGAGAAATATCAAAATGGCAGTTGTATAGGAAAGAGTGCAACCAAATGAAACAGGCCTGCCAGGAACAAAGGCTACTCCCAAAGGCAATAGGAAGAAAGTGTGACTCAACGTTATGCAACAACAGTATCAGATGCTATTTTTGAGTTTAGTACTAGGAAATAAGCCAGGTATGACAAAGAAAATAATAATCCTTTGAAATGCTTCTAAAAATATAAAGCAAACAATGAAAGTTTTGCTATTTTAAGAATAAAATAAAAGGGTGCAAGGAGAGGTTCTGATCTACTCAGGGGTTTGCAGAACACCCATGGGGAGGATAGCTGAGGCCAGAAAATCATGAATGTGGGGAAAAGGGAAGACAGGGTCTGCTTTCAACTCTGAGATATAATACATAATGTAAGTTTTTGGATGTTTCTAAAAATACAAACAGGTTAATTGCTACAAAAAAAAAAAAGTAGTATCAGTCATGATTTTTAAATTTGGTTTTGTTTAAAGCAGTGGTCCCCAACCTTTCAGACTTCATTGATCACCAATGGTCTGCGGACCACCAGTTTGCAACCACTGGTTTAAAGAATAGTGTTCTTCTACAAAACTGAGGAAACAATATTTCAAAAGAAATGCCTGTATAGTATACTGGTAGTCTAACTTTATTGAAATCGTTCAAGAATAGAAAGAATATCAAGCTTAGCTGAAAACTAAATGATGATGGACAGATACTTGACTTGAACATACAATACAGTGTACCGATAATGTGCTGTAGAATCTGAAACCTATAATATTTTGTTAACCAGTGTCACCAAAAAAAATTCAATTTAAAAAAAGACTTAAGCTCTGTCTGGTGTGGCTCATTTGGTTGGGTGCTGAAACGTTTGCTGGTTCAATTCCTGACCAGGCAATCAATGTTTCACTGTCACATCAATGTTTTATCCTCACATCTCTCTCCCTCCCTTCTCTCTCTCCCTCTCACTCTCTCTCCCTCTCTTCCTCTCTCCCTAAAAAAAAAATCAATTAAAAATTTTTAAAAATACATTGATGTGAGAAAAATAGGGCCCAGGCCGGGGAGAAGCCTGCAACCAAGAAGCCTGCAACCAAGGTACATGCCCTTGATGAGAATTGATCCTGGGACTTTTTGGTCTGCAGGCCAATGCTCTATCCACTGAGCCAAACAGGCTAGGGCTACAGCCACTTTTTACAACATTCCTCAGATAATGAGTTTTGTCTAAACCCAGTAAAAATCCAACCAGGTGGCTTAGTTGGTTGGAGTGTTGTCCCCTACACCAAAAGGTTGCAGATTTAATCCCCAGTCAGGCATGTGTAGGAGGCAACTAATCGATGTATCTCTCTCACATGGATATTTCTTTCTCCCTCCCTTCCTCCCTCTCTAAAAATCAATGAACAGGAGAATCAAGACAGAGGCATAAGGTATACACCTATATGTGCTGCCTCTAACAACCACACCAAAACTACAACTGAAAGACAAAACGACTATCCCCCAGAACCACGGGAAAGCTGGTGGAGTGAAAGTTCTACAACTAGAAGAAAAGAAAAAAGTACATTGAGACCTGGTAGGATGTGCCAAGGCTCAGAAAGGCAGAGGTATGGAGACATGCAAATTGGGCTTGCATGTGCTGTTTTTTTTTTTCATTTGGGAGGGAGTTACAAGTTCCCAACTGCTCTGAACTCCAGTTTCCGGCGAGTTTCTGGGAACCTAGACTCATACAGGGAGAAAGTGGACTGTCTGCCATAGGATTGGAAAGGGTGGGAGGCTCTCTCACAGAGGTGCACACAGGAATCATTGTTTACAGCTCTGGGGCACAAGACAACGGACTTGGGACACGAGGACGTAGAAACAGGTACACCTAGAGAGGGCCCTAGTGATTCCCCAACACCCAGCCCTGCCCAATTTACAACCCATGGAGCTGTGCATAGCAGCTTTTGCATATGAATGCCCTGTCCTCTCGCAGTTTAACCTAACAAATTGCAACTGGGTCAGACAACTCCAAAACTTCCAAACTCTAAGCAAAGAGGAGAAATCTGCAGATCTCCCTGTAGCTCCTGCTGGGCGGCCTCAAACACTAGCTGACTTGCACCTTCTTGGAGATCCAGGAACCGGTGTACCTAGAGGTCAGTGTGAGATGACATCAGATTTCAACTCCTCATAAGAGGTAGACTCGGTGAGCATCAAAGCCCCACTGAAGCAAGTCCTGCCCCATAGAGGTGTCTCCAGCACAGCAGTTCTTCTATTAATAGACATAGCCAATCCTCACATCCAATTGGCCTGGAGGTCAATTCCTCCCAGTGTACCAAAAGCAATCAAAGCTTAACTACAACAAGACTGTGTACCCAGCCCACAAAAGGGTGCACCAACAGTGTCCACCTCAGATGATTGGAGAGGTGGAGTTTCTGGGCCCTAAAGGACAACTAGCACACAAAGCCATTCCATCAACAAGAGAAGTACCCAAAATGCAAAAGACCAAGAAACATGTCACGAATGAAAGAAATCGAGGAAAGCAAATGACTGGACATAGAGTTCAAAATCACATTTATAAGGTTACTCAAGAATCTTCTACAAATCACCGAGAAACTTAGTGAGATCTCTGAGAAACTTAGTGAGACCTACAAGGATCTTAACAAGAATGCAAAAAAAAAAAAACATAAAAGGACCAGTCAGAAAGTAAGCATACATTGTCTGAAATAAAGAATAATATACAGAAATCCAACAGCAGACTAGAGGACCCCAAGAATCAAATCAAAGATCTGAAATATGAGGAAGCAAAAAACACAGAAAAAGAAAAAGAAAAAAAGAGTCCAAAAATGTGAAGATAGTGTAAGGAGCCTCTGGGACAACTTCAAGCGTACCAACATCAGAATTATGGGGGTGTCAGAAAAAGAGAGAGAGCAAGATACTGAAAACCTATTTCAAGAAATAATGACTGAAAACATTCCCTACCTGGTGAAAGAAATGGACTTACAAGTCCAGGAAGTGCACAGAACCCCAAACAAAAGGAATTCAAAGAGGACCACACCAGGACACATCATAATTAAAATGCCAAAGGCAAAAGACAAAGAGAATCTTGAAAGCAGAAAGAGAAAAACAGTTACCTACAAGGGAGTACCCATACTACTGTCAGCTGATTTCTCAACAGAAACTATGCAGGTGGAAGGGAGTGGTAGGAAATATTCAAAGTGATGAATAGCAAGAACCTACAACAAAGATTATTCTACCCAGCAAAGCTATCATTCAGAATTGAAGGTCAGATAAAGAGCTTCATAGATAAGAAAAAGCTAAAGGAATTCATCACCACCAAACCAGGATTAAATGACAGGTATTCTTTAGGAAGAGGAAAAAGAAGAAAAAGGTAAAGATAAAAATTGTGAACAACAAAGTGATAACAAATACATACCTATCAACAAGTGACTCTAAAAATCAAGTGAATAAAAAATCTGATGAACAGAATAAACTGGAAAATATTATAGAATCAGGGGCATAGAAAGGGTATGGATTGACAATTTTGGGGGGGAAGGAGGTGTGAGGGGTACTAGAAGAGACTGGACAAAAATCTTACACCTATGGATGATGACAGTGGTGAGAGGGTAAGGGTATGGGGTGGGGGATAGGGAATCAAGTGGAGGGAAGCAATGGGGGAAAAAAGAACATCTGTAATAAACTGAAAAATAAAGATTTATTTTTAAAATTTTTTAAAAATCAGTGAACAGAAAAACATTAATGAGGATTAAAAATCGCAGCAGATAAGTGGATAATGCACGGACATGCTCGCAGGGACAAACTGGTATTACAACTAAAATATAGAAAAACTTCCTGAATAATCAACAGAAAACTCCCAGTAGAGAACCCTGATACCGGAGGACCGAATGTGGAGACCACATAGAGAATGATAGGAGGGGTGGAGGAACAAAAGGCAGAGCACCCACAGACAGCAACTGAAATCCTGGAGAGATACCTCAGCTATAGAGGGTAAAGGAGGTGGGGAGATGCCACTGAGAACTCTGGGATCTAACCCCCAACCTAGGCCCCCAGTAGAGAGCACCAGAACTGAGGAGGGTACTCACATAACAATTGACTGTGAAAAACAGTAGGGTGGTCTCTGTCAGGGAGTAGCAGCTGAAAATTCAGGTACTCTTAAAGAGCCAATGCACTCCCTGTGGAGTCACCCACATTGTAGTCTAGCAGAGGAAGGATAAAGTGGACAGGAGTTGTGAGAGCAGAAGCCAGGATTGGAGACGCCGGGGATAGAGCTCAGAAGGCAGACACCCCAAGTTTCCTACACTGAGTCATTCCTTCATTCAGAGGAGGACATCTTTCCACATAGACATCTGGCTTGCCTGGGGAAGAAGACAGTAGACACATCTCAGGGGAAAAATACCTTGCCCTGAGGCCACTTAAGAGATTAAAAGTGAGAATTTGCCTCCAGGCAGAAGCAACTGCCCAACTTGTTAAAAAAACTCTCGCCACACCTGAGGACCATTGCCTGGGGGGCAATTCAAGAAGGAATCCGACTGGGAGGAGAAAATGGCGGCGGAGTAGACGGACGCGTCTGGAGCTTTGTCGCTGGGCAGAGGGAGAGAGAGTGGCTGAGAGTTGCATTGGGAGTGTTTGTTGGCAAGCTAGGAGTCAGTTGTCCTCCAGGGGAAGGCGGGGAACTGCTGGAAGGGGCTCTCCCGGACAGGCAGCCCCACTGCCACGGGGTTTTTGTCCGCCGGGGCCACCAGCGCGAACGCGGAGACCAAGCCATCTTGCAGTGGGAGGTGGATGTCTGCGGCGCTCTGAAGCCTTCGGCTGGGCACCCATCGAGCAGCCAGGAACCCGGGGACCCAGAACTCCGCTCTCCAATCGGCGCAGACATGCAGCGGAACCAGAGATCCACAGAGCACACGGAAAGGTCAGATTGCGCCTGACTTAAGGGGGAGGTGGATGTCTGGCGAGGTCTGAAAGCTGCGGCTGACGGAGGCACCCACAGAGCAGCCAGGACCCAGAGCTCGGCTTCCCAGGCAGCACAGACACGCAGACTGAGGATTTAGAGATCCACACTGCGCGCGTGCACAATGGTCAGATTTCGTCTGGGCCAGGGTGCAGTCTCCTACCCCCGCAGGGCAGAGACGCGCACACTGTGGGAGCCGGGCTGCGGGAAAGCTGCCTCTGGAGAGGTCCGCAGAGGTGGTCAGGGCGTGATCCCTGAGTGTGAAGGCAAACCCTCTGAGCTGTTGACAGAGGAGAGCTCCAGAAAACGACTCTTTTTTTTTTTTCTTTTTCTCTGGGGCAGAGGGACAACCTGGGAGTTATTGCAGTGTCCAGGCTGCAAAACCCCCACAAACTGGTTTTGGGAACCACAGAGTAGCAGAATCTGAGCACAACCTAGAGAGGTCCAGTGCTTTGTCTCAGAGATCAATTCCGAAACACTGCCACCCAATGGATGACACACAAATTGACTCTCGCATAACCACAAGAGAATAAAGAGATTAAAACACCAAGAGGGGAACACAGGGAACTGCAATACCTCCCCTACTGGGAAACAGGAGTGCCAAGCAGAATAACAGTGGAAGTGAAGGACCATTCTATTTTTCTTCTTCTTTTTTTTTTTCTTTTTTCTTTTTCTTAATTTTTAATTCTTTATTTTTCATTTTCACATATTTTAATTAAAAGAATATTTTTTTCTTTCTGCCTCAATTGATTTTACCTTTATAATTACTACATTTTTGTTTTAAACTAGTATTATTAATTACTACTAGTACTTTACCGTTTTTGGAAAAAAAAGTGTCATTTTGTTTTCTCTTTATTTTATTTCGGGATTAGAGTTCTACATTCTATTTTCATCTTCCCTTTAGCATAATTTTACTCCAATTCAACTCCACCTTTATGCCAACACTTTCCTCCTAACTTTCCCCATTTTGCTGTCTTGTTTCTCTTTCCCTTTTCCAACTTTAGATTCTCCCTATTTTTCTCTTTACCTGGTTAAAATTTCATCCCATTTATATATCTAATTTCAAATCCCCTACTACAAGTCCACACAAACCTCTCCCCTCTTGTCTTCACTAGCCAAAAAGTTGTTTCTTCTCTATGTCCTTTTGTTGCTATTTGCCTGAAAAGTGATTATATCGATTTTTTGAAATTTTTTTTGAGAGATTGTTTTAGTTTATTCTACTTGTTTTATTTTGCTTTTTGCTTGCTTTGTTTTCTACCTCTCTTTTCCCTCATCTCCCTCGATACCAGTTGCTATTTGCAATTTGCATCAATCTCTAGGTACTGGTTGCTGGCTTTTATTGGGATTAGTGACTGTTCTATTGAACTTCTCTCCTGATATCTATATTTTGTTCCTCTTTTCTCTCTTATACACTTTCTTTTCTCTCTGACTTTTTTCTCTTCCTCTTTCATTCTCCTTTTTCTCCTTTTTATTTTCTTATTTTATTTTATTGTTCATTTATTTATCTTTTTTTTTTTCTCACTCTCCCAATTTGATTTT
This sequence comes from Lasiurus cinereus, assembly GCA_011751065.1. Taxonomy (NCBI): domain Eukaryota; kingdom Metazoa; phylum Chordata; class Mammalia; order Chiroptera; family Vespertilionidae; genus Lasiurus; species Lasiurus cinereus. The sequence continues at coordinate 1,531,596 of JAAGEH010000025.1, forward strand.
GGCACTTCTTTCTTTTCTTTCTTTCTCATTTTCCTCTTCTTCTTTCTCTATTTACCCCTAAATTGTCCTTCATTGGTGGTCACCTTATTTGTGATTATTAACATCTTGAATACATTTCTACTCAGTGCCTTGTGTGCTGTACCTAGTCGTGTTGTAGTTTGTGCCTTTCAGTCAACGTAGGAGAGAGCACTACATAACCAGACACCCAGAGAAGAAAGACCATGGTCAGAAAAAGAAACAGCCCACAAAAGACAGAAAGGCAGGTTTCACCAGAAAAGGAAGTAAACGAAATAGAACCACAAATAAGCCTACCAGAGAAAGAGTTCAGAGAAATTATCATAATGTGGTTGAAAAGAATGGAAGACAAATTTGACAATATGAGTAAGAGCCAAGAGGTAACGAATAAGAACCTAGAGGAGGTGAAGAAGCATGAAGAAGAAATGCAGAAGAAACTAGAGGAGGTGCAGAATAAACAAGAAGAAATGCAGAAGAAACTAGAGGAGGTGCAGAATAAACAAGAAGAAATGAATAATGACATCACTGCTATAAAGAACTCAATAGAAAGCATCAAAAGTAGACTAGAAGAAGCACAGGACCGCATCAGTGAGCTAGAAGACACGGTAGTAAAAAATACCCAAGTACAGCAGCTTCTAGAAAAAAAAGTTAAAAAGCAAGAGGAGAGTCTAAGGGAACTTTGGGATAACATGAAACAAAATAACATCCGCATAATTGGGGTTCCAGAAACAGTGGAAACTGAACAAGGATTAGAGAACGGGTTTGAAGAAATAATGACAGAAAATTTCCCCAATATAGAAAAGAAAAAACCCACACAAATCCAAGAAGCTCACAGAGTCCCAAGCAAAATGAACCCCAACAAACTGACACCGAGGCACATTATAATTAAATTGGCAAACACCAACGACAAAGTAAGAATCTTAAAAGCAGCCAGAGAGAAACAGAAAGTTACCTACAAAGGAACCCCCATAAGACTAGCTACTGACTTCTCAACAGAAACTCATCAGGCTAGAAGAGAATGGAATGAAATATACAAAGTCATGCAAAGGAAGGGTCTGAATCCAAGAATACTGTACCCTGCAAGACTCTCAATCAAAATTGAAGGTGAAATCAAAAGCTTCACAGACAAAAAAGGACTAAGGGAATATATTACCACCAAACCAGCAATGCAAGAAATGTTAAAAGGTCTGCTGTAATAAAAAGAAAGAGGAAGCGAAGAAGGAACTCGGGGGTAAGGACTAAAAAATGGCAACAGATAAGTACTTATCAATAATAACTTTAAATGTAAACGGATTAAATGCTCCAATCAAAAGACATAGGGTAACCGGTTGGATAAGAAAACATGATCCATATATCTGCTGTCTGCAAGAAACCCACCTTAGGAAAAGAGATGCACACAGATTGAGGGTGAAGGGATGGAACATGGTACTTCAGGCAAATGGAAATGAAAAAAAAGCTGGGGTTGCAATACTTATATCTGACAAATTAGATCTCAAAGTGAAGGACATAACAAGAGATAAAGAAGGCCACTTCATAATACTAAAGGGAACAATCCAACAAGAAGAAATAACTCTGGTAAACATATATGCACCCAATATAGGAGCACCTAAATACATAAAAAAACTCTTGGAGGATATTAAGGGAGAGATTGACAGCAATACAATCATAGTAGGAGACTTTAATACCCCACTGTCACCATTGGACAAATCCTCTAAACAAAAAATCAGCAAAGAAACATCAATCCTAAATGGCTCACTAGACCAGATGGAATTAATTGACATCTTCAGAACATTTCACCACAAAGCCACAGAATATACATTCTTCTCCAGTGCACATGGGTCATTTTCAAAGATAGATCATATGTTGGGTCATAAGAAAAGTCTCTTCAAATTCAAGAAGATAGAAATCATACCAAGCATTTTCTCAGACCACAGTGGCATAAAACTGGAAATCAACTATAATAAAAACAATAGAAAGAAATCAAACACATGGAGACTAAACAGCATGCTTTTAAACAACGACTGGGTAACCAGAGAGATCAAGGAAGAAATAAAAAACATCATGGCAACAAATGACAATGACAACACAACAATACAAAATTTATGGGACACAGTGAAAGCAGTCTTGAGAGGGAAGTTCATAGCCCTACAAGCCTACTGCAAAAAACAGGAAATAATGGTAATAAATCACCTAAACCTACAACTCAAAGAGCTAGAACGTGAGCAACAAGAAAAGCCCAGTGTACTCAGAAGGAAGGAAATAGTGAAGATCAGAGCGGAGATAAACAACTTGGAGACCAAAGAAACAATTCAAAAGATCAACAAAACAAAGAGCTGGTTCTTTGAAAAGATAAACAAGATTGATGGACCCCTAGCCAGGCTCACCAAGAAGCAAAGAGAGAAGACCCAAATAAACAAAATCAGAAATGAAAGAGGAGAAATAACAACAGACCCTGTGGAAATACAAAGGATTGTTAAAAAATACTATGAACAACTCTATTCCAACAAATTGGACAACCTGCAAGAAATGGACATTTTCCTAGAAAAATATAACCTCCCAAAACTCAATGAGGAGGAAGCCAAACATCTCAATAGTCCAATAACTATGGATGAAATTGAAGCAGTAATCAAAAAGCTTCCAGCAAATAAAAGCCCGGGTCCAGATGGCTACACAGGAGAGTTTTACCAAACATTCAAGGAAGAATTAAAACCTATCCTCCTCAGACTATTCAAAAACATTCAAGAAGAAGGAATACTACCAAACACCTTCTATGAAGCCAGCATCACCCTAATACCAAAACCAGATAAAGACAAAACAATGAAAGAGAATTATAGGCCAATATCTCTCATGAACATAGATGCCAAAATCCTCAACAAAATTCTAGCAAACCGGATCCAGCAGTACATCAGAAAGATCATACACCATGACCAAGCAGGATTCATCCCAGGAATGCAGGGATGGTTCAATATCCGCAAACCAATAAATGTGACACATAAACAAATTGAGAGATAAAAATCACATAGTCATATCAATTGATGCAGAAAAAGCATTTGACAAAATCCAACACCCTTTCTTGATAAAAACTCTCAGCAAAGTGGGAATAGAAGGATCATACCTCAACATCATAAAAGCCATATATGATAAACCCACAGCTAACATCATACTCAATGGGCAAAAACTAAAACCATTTCCCCTAAGAACAGGAACAAGACAGGGCTGCCCACTCTCACCTCTCCTGTTCAACATAGTACTGGAAGTATTAGCCATTGCAATTAGACAAGAAGAAGAAATAAAAGGCATCCAAATTGGAAAAGAAGAAGTAAAGCTGTCCTTATTTGCAGATGACATGATATTGTACGTAAAAAACCCAAAGGATTCCATTCCAAAACTAATTGACTTAATTAATGAATTCGGCAATGTAGCAGGATACAAAATTAATGCTAAGAAGTCTTTGGCATTTCTATACACTAACAATGAAATTATAGAAAGAGAAACTAAAAAAGCAATCCCATTTACCATCGCACCAAAAAAATTAAGATACCTAGGAATAAACCTAACTAAAGAGGTAAAAGACCTTTATGCAGAAAACTACAGGACACTGAAAAAAGAGATAGAGGAAGATGTTAACAGATGGAAGAGCATACCATGCTCATGGATTGGGAGAATCAACATCATTAAAATGTCCATACTACCCAAAGCAATCTACAGATTCAACGCACTACCTATTAAAATACCAACGACATATTTCACAGACCTAGATGAATATTCATAGATTCATCTGAAACAAAAAAAGACCACAGATAGCTACAGCAATTCTGAGAAGGAAGAATAAAGTAAGTGGGATCTCAATACCAGACTTCAAGCTATACTACAAAGCAACTGTTCTCAAAACAGCCTGGTACTGGCACAAGAACAGACATATAGACCAATGGAATAGAATAGAGAAATCAGATATCCACCCAAACCACTATGCTCAATTAATATTTGACAAAGGAGGCATGAACATTCAATGGAGCCAAGATAGCCTCTTCAATAAATGGTGTTGGGAAAATTGGACAGATACATGCAAAAAATTGAAACTGAACCACCAACTTACACCAAATACAAAAATAAACTCAAAATGGATACAGGACTTAAACATTAGAAGGGAAACCATAAAAATACTAGAGGAGTCCACAGGCAGCACAATCTCAGATATATGCCGAAAGAACTTCTTCACTGATACTGCTCCAAAGGCAATGGAAGCTAAAGAAAAAATAAACAAATGGGACTACATCAAAATAAAAAGCTTTTGCACAGCAAAAGAAACCATCAACAAAACAACAAGAAAGATCAATGCATGGGAGAACATACTTGCAAATGCTATCACTGATAAAGGTTTAATCTCCAAAATCTACAACCAACTTATACAACTTAATAAAAGGAAGATGAAGGATCCAATAAAAAAATGGGCAACGGACCTAAATAGAACCTTTTCAAAAGACGACAGAAGGAAAGCCAAGAGACACATGAAAACATGTTCAAAGTCATTAATCATCCGAGAGATGCAAATCAAAACGACAATGCGATACCATCTTACACCTGTCAGAATGGCAATCATCAACAAATCAACAAACGACAAGTGTTGGCGAGGATGCGGAGAAAAAGGAACCCTTGTGCACTGTTGGTGGGAATGCAGACTGGTGCAGCCACTGTGGAGAACAGTATGGAGTTTCCTCAAAAAACTAAAAATGGATCTCCCATTTGACCCCGTAATACCACTCTTAGGAATTTATCCTAAGAAATTACAAACACCAATCAGAAAGGATTTATGCACCCCTATGTTCATAACAGCACAATTTACAATAGCCACAATTTGGAAACAGCCTAGGTGCCCGTCAGCAGATGAGTGGATCAGAAAACTGTGGTACATCTACACAATGGAATTCTATGCTGCCATTAAAAAGAAGGAATTCTTACCATTTGCACCAACCTGGTTGGAACTGGAGAGCCTTATGCTTAGCAAAATAAGCCAGTCAATGAAGGAGAAGCATCACATGATCGCACTCATTGGGGGATAATAAAGAACATTATAAACTGATGAACAAAAGGATAGATACAGAGACAGTAAAGCTTCAAACAGACTGTGAAATTACAGTAGGAAGATTAAAGTTTGGTGAGGTAGATAAGAGATTAATCAAAGGACTTGTATCTATGCATATAATCATAACCAATGAACATAGACACTGGGGGGTTGGGGTATGCCTGGGAGGGAGGGGGGGCAATGGGAAGATATGTATAAAAAATTAATAAAAAAAAAAAGAAGGAACCTATCAGTCTGTAGGCAGAGGTAGTCTCTGGTGGCTTTGAGTCTTTGACTGATCTAAGTACAGTGGTACCTCGAGATATGAGTTTAATTTGTTCCATAACCTTGAGGCGTGGGAAACTATGAGATGCTCGAGTCGCGGTAAAATGGTGGGTCTTGTGCAGCTGGCCGATCCTCGAGATTACTCCTATCTCAAATGTTGCTCGCTATCTCAAAAATCTCGTATGTTAGGGCACTCGTATCTCGAGGTACCACTGTAGTCAGAAACAGTCTTTAACACTGCACTAGAGATTGAGAGGTGAGGAGGATCTACCAAAAACATAGTCACAAACCCAAACAGACAGCCAAAATGAGGACACAAAGAAACATCCCCCCCAAATGAAAGAACTAGAGAATTCTCCAGAAGAATGAAGCAGAGATAAAAATTTTATCCAAATCAGAGTTCAAAATAATGATGATAAAAATGCTTAGTAGCATGAAAAAAGATATAGTAACTATGAAAAAAGAACAGTCTGAGCTAAAGAATGATGTAACACAAATAAAGAACACACTGGAAGGAATACACAGCAGATTAGGGAAAGCCGAGTTTGAAACGGTGAATTAAAAGACAGCGAGTTGAAAATATCACTCAATTAGAGAACCAAAGAGAAAAAAACAATTGAAAGACAGGAGGACAGCTTAAGAGAGCTATGGCACAATGTGAAACGTAACAATATTAGAATAGCAGGTGTATAAGAAGAGACAGAAAGGTGTAGAGAAGGTGTTTGAAGAAATAACGGCAGAAAACTTCTGTAACCTGATAAAGGAAACAGTCACACAAGAACAGGAGGCAAAGAGAACCCCAAACAAAAAGCACCCAAATAGGCCCACGCCCAGACACATCATAATTAAAATGCCAAAAATTAAAGACAAAGAAATAATCTTTAAGGCAGTAAGAGAAAAGAAAACTGTTACCTACAAAGGAGTTCCCGTAAGACTGACACTTGAAACTCTACAGGCCAGAAGGAAAACTCTACAGGCCAGAAGGGTATGGCATGAAGTACTGAAGATAATGGAAAGCAAGAATCTGAGACCAAGATTACTATATCCAGCAAGGGTATCATTCAAAATATAGGGCCAAATAAAGAGCTTCCCTGACAGAAAAAAAAGGCTAAAGGAGTTCATCACCACCAAGCCAGCATTACAAGAAATGCTAAAGGGATTGATGCAATGAGAAGAAACAGAGAAAGAAACCTAGCCATACAGAAATCTCTGGCTTTTTTATATAGCAACTAGAGGCCCAGTATACAAAATTCATGCACAGACTGGGGGATCCCTTAGCCTGGCCTGCATCCTCTCCAATCCTGGACCCCTACATCTTTTTCTTATCTAGCTAAGCTCTTCACATTTAAAATAATTAACTGAAATACCACCTACTCTAGGAAATCCTCTTTGAACAAATCTTTTTACAATCTGTTTTAAGTATTTTCATAGTATATCATTCTTTTTCTTTAACTATAACTTAAGAGTGGATGCAATCTGCTTTTCATTCTTGCCTTTGAATTCTTTCTGTTGCTCTTGTAAGAGCAAAGCTTACCCAATTTACATTTGCCCTTCAAGGGCCCAAATTTGGTTCAGTTTCTAGTTGGCTCCCTGCTTTTTTTAAGCAATAAATTTGGGTTGTGATAGTAAACCTCACTTGTAATCAAGCCTGTAGGTCTCCCTATCTGAATATTTCTATAATGTCACCTGATCATTTGATCTTCTAGTAATATTTTATAGCCAGGTATATTACTCTAGTAATTTAACTATTACAAAACTGAGGCATACAGAAATAAATTACATTGAACAATAAAGAATATCTCAAATATCAAAGCATAATACACAGTTCAGGTGGAACTCTGCTTTCTTTAAAATAGGAAGGGATGCTATACTCATGAAGCAGCTATTTCCACACATATTTTTAATTTAATTCATAGCACATACTCTTTGTTCCATTATTGGAAAATCATCCTAGCAATTGCCTCTGTTCCTGTGTTGTTGCCTTACATTCTGATATTATTACTATGCTTTTATCATCCACTTGCTCTAATAAGATTGTGAATATTTAAGGGCAGAGATCATGACTTGAGCTTGTGTTTCTCTGTCATGTCCCCAAATACTCAAATGCCATCCAGTCCAAATAACTGTGATGAGAGAGGCCCACTGATTTTAATTTAGGGGGCCTCACTTGTTCTATACCTTTACAGAGGGGTAAGTAGGGGCTGAGGGAATTTGGGGAAACACAGAAAGGCGGACAGATTTTGCTAAGCTGGCACCCAGAACCACTGACGGCTTCATCCTGGGACTGTGGGTGGGCAGCTTGGCCTTTTCACCCCAGGGCCCCAGGACCTCGGGTGAGGTGGCTTCTCACGATCCCGGCCGCAGCAGCAGGCACCCAGGACTGGCGTTGTCAGGAAGGACATCAGGACATCGTACAGAAGATATCTGCTCTAATTAGCATGTTGCCCTTTTATTAGTATAGATAATGAACTCACAGAAAGAGAAACTAAAAAAACAATCCTATTTACCACTGCAACAAAAAACTTGCAGGAATAAACTTAACTAAGGAGATAAAAGATCTGACTCAGAAAACTACAGTATATTGAAAAGAGAAATAGAGGAAGGCATAAACAAATGGAAAAATATACCACGTTCATGGACTGATAGAATCAACATCATTAAATTGTCCACACTACCCAAAGCAATCTATAGATTCAATGCAATCCCCATTAATATACCAAAGGAATATTTCACTGAACTAGAACAAACTCTCTAAAAATTCATCCAAAATAAAAAAAAGACCCCAAATAGCCACTGCAATCCTGAGGGGGAAAAAAAAAAAGTTGGAAGGATCACAATACCAAATATCAAGCTATATTACAAAGTCACTATTCTCAAAACTGCCTGGTACTGGCACAAGAACAGACATATAGACCAATGGAACCAGAGAGCCCAGAAATAGATCCAAGCCATTATGCTCAATTAATACATGGTAAAGGAGGCAAGAGCATACAATGGAGTCAAGATAATCTCTTCAATAAATGATGTTGGGAAATTGGATGGATACATGCAAAAAAATGAAACTAGATCACCAAATTACACCATACACAAAAATAAACTCAAAATGGATACAGGACTTAAACATAAAGATGGGAAAACATAAAAATCTTAGAAGAAGCCATAGGCAGCAAAATATCAGACATATGCTGTAGCAATATCTTTGGCAATGGAAACTAAGGAGAAAATAAACAAATGGGACTACATCAAAATAAAAAGCTTCTGCACAGCAAAAGAAACCATCAACAAAACAATGTTATCTCCAATAAGGGTTTAAAAAACTTCAAAATTTATAAGGAACTCATACAACTTAACAAAAGGAAGATAAACAATCCAATCAAAATTGGGCAAAGGACCTAAGGAGACACTTTTCAAAAGAGAACATACAGAAGACCAAGAGACATATGAAAACAGGTTCAAAACCACTAATCATTCAAGAGATGCAAATCAAGCAACAATAAGGTACCACCTCACACCTATCAGAATGGCTATCATCAACAAATCGACAAAGGACAGCTGCTGGCAAGGATGTGTAGAAATATAAAGCCTCTTGCACTACTGGTGGAATGCAGACTGGTACAGCCACTGTGGAAAATAGTATGGAGTTCCCTCAAAATTTTAAAATGGAACTGCCATTTGACTCAGTAATTCCACTTCTAAGAATATATCCCAAGAAATCAGAAACACCAATTAGAAAGAATATCTGCACCCCTAAATTCATAGCAGCACAATTTACAATAGCTAAGATTTGGAAACAGCCTAAATGCCCATTAGCAGATGAGTGGATTTAAAAACTGTGGTATATCCTCACAATGGAATACTATACTGCTATAAAAAAGAAGGAACTCTTACATTTGCAACAGCATGGATGGAGTTGGAGAGCATTATGCTAAGCGAAATAAGCCAGTCAGAGAAAGATAAGTATCACATGATCTCACTGATTTGTGGAATGTAATGAACAATATAAACTGATGAACAAAAATAGAGCCAGAGGAAAAATAATATTTTAGAATATAATAGAAGTAATCCTATTATTTGCAGATTTTTAATATTTCCTACAACTTTTGTAATATTTATACTATGTTAGTACAGTTTTGGTAATATTATTTAAAATCGTTTTTCTTGAAATATTAATGTTCATTGCATGTAACTTTATTACATTGAAAATTTTCTTGAAATATTAATGTTTATTGCATGTAAATAGCTAATTACTTTATACCTACAATCTGATTTACTTTGTATAATAATTTTGTATAAAATTATTTTTAAAAGAATGCAAAAAAAAAATCAATGAACATATCCTTGGGTAAGGATTAGGAAAAAAACTCCAACCAGGGCATAACTAATTCCGCTGGAGACTCTGTTCATTTTATCTACTTGGGAGAAAGTTCCAGACAAATGAGGAAGACACTTTAAAAAAATAAAATCTTAAAAAAATTAAAAAGATTTAAATGTAAGGCCCAAACTATAAAACTTCTAGAAAAACACACAGGCAGTAAACTCTCTGACATGGCTCTGAGTAATATATTTTCTGATATATCTCCTTAGAAAAGGAGATCTATAACAAAAGAAAAAATAAACAAATGAAACCAAATTAAACTAAAAGTTTCTGCACAGCACAGGAAACCCATCAACAAAATGCAAAAACAACCTACTGATTGGGAGAATGTATTCCTCAATGATACATCCAATAAGGGGTATTATTCAAATTTTATAATGAACTCACACATTATAATTTATAATTAATGCCAACTCCCTCCAAAAACACAAACTAATTTAAAAATGGGCACAGGACCTCAAGATATATTTCTCCAAAGAAGACCTACAGATGAGATGGCCAACAGACATATACTCATAAAAAGATGTTCCAACATCACTAATTATCATAGAAAGGCTAGTTAGAACCACAATGAGATATTACTTCACATCTGTCAGAATGACTATTATCAATAAATTAACAAATAACAAATGCTAGTGAGGATGTGGAGAAAAGGTAACCCTCATGTACTGTTGGTGGGATTGTAAACTGGTATAGCCACTATGGAAAGCTGTATGGAAAGTTCCTTAAAAAATTAAAAACAGAACTACCATAAGACACAACAATTACACCTCTGAGTGTAATCCAAAATACTAATTCAAAAAGATACATGTACCCCTATGTTCACTAAAGCATTATTTTCAATAGCCAAGATATGGAAGCAATAAAAGTGCCTATCAGCAGAAGATTGAATAAAGAAGATGTGGTACATACATACAATGGACTATTCCTCAGCCAAAACAACAATAATGAACTCTTCCCATTGTGACAACATGGATAGACTTGGGTATTAAGCTAAGTGAAATAACTCAGACAAAGAACGACAAATACCATATGATTTTACTTATATGTGAAATCTAAAGAAAATAAATGAACAAACAAAACAGAAATAGTCAGAGATACAGAGAACTGAGGGTAGTTAAAAAACAATCACAGGAGCAAAAACTTGCAGAATCCTGGGTTACCGAGAGTGAAGCCATGGGAAGGAAGGCCTATTCTTGGACAAATCTTCATTCAACAGGCCTCTAGTAAAGTAATATTGAGTGACAACTGTGATTAACAAAAAAGTTTTTTTAAAAGAAAAGGTTAACTGAAAATACAATAAATTCCTAATTATCTCTAATTTCAGCTAAAACTTTACCTTCAGCTAAATGTACTCTGCTCCACTCCCATTATCAAATTTCAAAGGAATGACAAAAGCCAAACAAAACCACTCCTGCCCAGCCTGGCCATGGAGAAAGGAGCCCACCTGGATGCCAACAAGCACACCCCTTCATCTCCGTGAAGGGCCTACAAGTGGGAGCACTGTTCCCGGGAGTCAGAGAGTGACTGCTGTGGGTGTGAATAGATGCTTGATTTTTCTAAGCTTATCATTCTCCTGCCTTTCTATATGGCTGCTTATGCATCTAGAAAATATAGAAAGTGCTTACTGTGTATGGCCATTCTCCTCCACACCTTACAAATACTATTCCACACTCCTGCCAGCCTTATGACATGGGAACTCTCCAAGCCTTTATTTTACAGGAGGGGACACTGAGCAGAGAGGCTGCTATCACATGCCTTGTACAGCCACAACTGAAGCATAGGTGCTCTGGCTTCAGGTCTTGTTTCATAACCGCTGCTGCTTAAAACCAGTTCTCACGCCAGGACCCACGGCCCCTGCAGTAAGAGTCAGCATCGTAACCCATCCTCCCATCCTTACCCGAGAAGCCATGGCTACTTATCTGAGGACAGGGGATGCTGGTGTCCTCAGGAAGTCTGATGTGCGCACTGGCTCTGTGCCCTGTAAATTCCTGGAGATGCAGAGTGACCCCACAGCTAGCTGAGGCCAACCAGGGGCACCTCAGGAACCAGGTGCCAAGCATCCGTCAGCTGATGGTGATCCTGACTTGCGCTCTCCTGGGAGCTATAGATCTATGGTCCCCAGCACATGACTATAGATTATGAAAGTAGGCAAGGCCAACCCCAGAGCACCAGCCTCTTCCTACCAAAATTCGAAATCAAAAAAGCCTCCTGGGGAATGCAGAGGCCGTGGGCAAGATGCACTCTACATGCTCCCACTCAGCAGTTTGTCTGGAAGATTCCAGTAAATGTAACTGACTTCACAGCCACTGTTGCTCAGAGGCAGCAAAGCTCAGCACTTCACATGCTCCTTACATAGAAAATGCCGTTCTTTCTGTTTCTGATAAAAACGTAACACTAGAGGTAGCTATTTTTCACATGGTAGAAAAAAATATATCACTACTTCCTGCTACATTCGTCTCAGGCTCTCTATCTTGCTATTCAAAGTGTGAACGGGCAGCATTAGAGTCACCTGAAGGTTGTTCAAATGTAGAGTCCCAGGCCCACCCTGCCTCCTGGACCAGGATCAGCACTTTAACAAGACACCCAGGGGAAGCTCTGGATATCAGGAACCAGGAGCCTGATCACCTCCCTCCTGGGGGAGCGCTGACCCACCCAGTACACTGAGAAGAACCGACCTGGGTGAGGGTCCTGTGTAAAGAAGATAAAGTTCACACACAATTGTCTGCAGCAGCTGCATGTGCAGTGACCAAACTGGACTCCCCCAACTGTCCCCACACAATACATCCCTACCAAGGGACCTGCTCAGCAGGAAAAGCAGCCAGTCCTCAGACATGCTAGACATCGGTTATTTCCAAAAAATATACGCTAACAGAAAGATGACATACAAAATAATCCACACAGTGTTCCATTTTCTAAAATTCTTAAAATGGAAACTAGTCTCTAGTGAAAGAAAGCAACTCAGCAGTTGCCTAGGGAAAGTGGGGCAAGGACAGGAGAGAGGGATTAACAAGGGTGTGCAGAAGCTTCTGGACATGCTTACCACCTGACGGGTGATGGCTACCACACGTACACTTCACTACATACAATTCATGTACATCAACTGCACCTCAATCATCTGTTTTTAAAATTACATGACTTGATTAATATAAAAATGATAACTCCAACAAAAAAATATACTCATTTACTGATTTTTTTAAAGTGCATAAATTTTGTAAATTATGTAAGTGTATAACCACTATGCTGTACACCTGAAACTAATACCTACACTAATAAAAGAGAAATATGCAAACTGACCATACCTCCATGATGCCCATCAGCTAATAATGGATGAGTATGCAAATCAACCCAACAAAAATAGCGAATTAATTTGCATACACAGGTGTGGAGCAGCTGGGTGGGGTGGGATGTTTGATATGAGGGGGAGGATTTCAGAGAGAAAAGGAGAGGGAGAAAGAGATAGAAACATCAGTGATGACAGAGAAACATTGATTGGCTGCCTATTGCACACCCCACTCTGGGGATTGAGCCCATAACCCAGGCATATGCCCTGTGAGAGGGAATAGAACCATGACCTCCTGGTTCATAGGTTGACACTCAACCACTGAGCCACACTAGCTGGGCTCATTTCCTGATCTTTTATAAACAGGGTTTGACTGAGTGATGTAAATGAAAATTAATAAATCAAGTAATATATATGAATACATTTTAAATTGTAGATAAAACACTAAGAAAAAATGATGGGATCAGAGAAAGGGAAGAATTTAAAATGAGAAATATACAATTGTGTCGATGCTTGGAGTAAGAAGTCATCAGAGCTCTGTAAAGGGACAGAGGACAAGGACACCCGAGGATGTTATAACAATAAAGATGAACAGATGGGACAAAATACAACCCTGTCATGTTATTAGAATAAACTCACAAGTAGAAAAAAACAACAAATACAGTACATACACAATAATTTTTAAAATATAAAACCACCAAATCAGAAGGCATGACAAACCATGACAGCCCACACACACTCTTAGAAGCTATCCTCGTCCAGTGAGAACAAGGTTCCAATTGGGTCCAATGCAAAACCCAACTAAAGCAGAACATTACACAAACATCTGACACAAAAGAAAAAATACATTTACAAATGTTGAAGGATAGCTGTGTTACCTGAGTCAAATACAAAGAAAACATCTCATAATATGAATCCATAAGGGCAATATAGAGCTCAAAGCATTAAATAGGCCAGAAAAAAGGCACTTCATAAGGCTTAAGAAAGGAGAAGTCCATAATGAAGATGCACCAGTGGTAAAATATCTATGCACCAAGTAATACAGAGGCAGCATTTACAAAGAAAAAACACAACAAATTCACAACTACATAAATAGCACAGCCATTCTCTGGCCAATAGGCAGCAAACCAGAAAATAACCACAGAAACCCTGGCTGAAGAAAGCAGACAGATGTAGATGGCATGGAGGCACATTTCCTTCCCATCTGGTAGCTGCAGAAGCTAATCCAACACTGAGACCAGTTCCGTGAAGTGCAGGCCCCAGACACCTGTTTCCAGAGGTGCTTTCTAGCAAGGCCATTTTTCCAACAATAAAGTGTCCAGTGTTCATGAGTGTACAAATGTTTTCTTCTTCCCTGAAGTGCTAAATCTATACAGCATCACAAAGGTGGGTCCCACTGTCCTATAACTTTGATCCCCGAATCTCTTCTATCTCAACAATTATTTATCTATCTACATGGCTAATTTAAGGGATAGAGGGTGTTAAGGGATGGGGGTAAAGGGCTTGAGCAAAAAAAAGTAAAAAAGAGAGAATTTGTGGACATGGACAATAGTGTGGTGATGGGTGGAGGTGGAAGAGGGCATAGAGGAGGTAAATGGTGATGAAAAATTTTAATTTAATTTAATAAAAATGAATAAAGAGGCTTATCCTTGGCTCTGCTATCCCCTCTGCCTTTCTTCTTTTGGAAGTAGGCCTGCCCTCTAGGAGCTCAGGTTCTCCTCCATGTCCACATAATCAGTGTGCTGTGAGTACGAATGCCAGCTTGAGCCCACCATTGAGGGCATGGTCAGCACAACCACTGAGGGGTTGGCCAGCGGGCCTGATGCTGGAGATCCCAGTGAGGAAATATCCTCCTCAACACATCTGAAACCACAACCTTCAACTTAGTGATCATCAAGGATAAGGATAATATTTTGCTTTTTTTCCTGTTTTTTATTTTATTTTCAATTTGTTCCAAACCTGGAAGAAATTGATTACTATTTGTGAAGGTTCCCTCAGCTACCCTAATAAAATGTACAATGGTATTTTCTGCATCATCCTATCTAATAAAGAGGGAATATGCTAATTGATCATCATGCCCTCACAAATATGGTGGCACCAATATAGAATATGCTAATTGACTGCCACACCCTCAAAGATGGCAACACCTACAGCCACAAGATGGTGGCACCTAGTCCCCTCAGCCCCACCAGGGTGGCAGGCATGCAGCACAGCCAGGCCCACCCCCACGCAGGTTCAGCTGCCCTGCATGTCTGCCTCCAGAGTCCCCCAGTTCTCTCAGCCCCCCAGCTACCCAGGGCTGGCCCGAGGCACAGGCAAGCCTCTGATGGCAACTGCCCAGCTGTCACCTGAGACACAGGCAAGCCTCAGATGGAGACTGCCCAGCTGACGCCTGAGGCCCAGGCAAGCCTTGGATTGCAGCTGCCCAGCTTCCCAGAGCCGCCTGAGGCTCAGGTAACCAGGGCCAGCTGAGGTTTCCAATGCCGGCAGTGGCAGCAGCAGTGGTGTAATGGGGCGTCACCTTCCCTGATTGCCAGGTTGCCTCCAGCCCCCAGGGCTCCCAGACTGTGAGAGGGGGCAGGTCAGGCTGAGGAGCCCCCCTCCAATGCATGAATTTTCATGCACCAGGCCTCTAGTTGTTTATAATAGTAAAACTAAAAACTATCCAAATGTCCATTAATTATGGTATGTCCATGAAAATGATATTAGGGAATCATTTTTTAAATGCAGGAGTAAAAAATCCATATTGCAGAAAAGTAGGTTCCAAATTATTACCAGAAATGATTTTGCAAATACAACGTTTATCACACAGCCAAAGAATAACCAGAGAAACAAGGTACAGTACAAACCAGTAAAAAAAGAAAATCATTAAGAAAAAGATCCATACAAAATTGAGATCCATTATCATCAAAAACTGACTCTCAAAGACCTGAAAGCCAAGCAGGAAACTGTAAACTAAAAGAAGTGATAATTGGTTTTCAAAAGAACCAAAAATATTTTAAAAATTAAATACTCAATGTTTGTGAAAAGAACAAAATAGGTGTACTTATAAGAAAATTAGTGAGCTGGTAAATGGCTTACAAGAGAGAGGTACAGAGAAACAGAAGGAAACCACAGAAAAAGATAAAGACATAAAGGACATAGTAAGAAGGTCTACTCTAAGTCTAACTGGCAGAGAATAAATGAAACCAAAATTCATCAAATGATTTTAAAGTAAAGCAGCAAAATACACCTGAAGAAAAAGGAAATTAATAAAAACCAGGATAGGAATTAGTAAAACAGAAATACCAGAGAGGATTAACAAATCCCAAGAAAGATGTTTGTGAAATGTGTAATAACACTGATAAGGCTTGGAAGACCTGATCAAAGAAAGAAAGAGAGGGCAATTACAACCAATATCAGGAATGAAAAGGGACATCACTGTTGATGTTTCAGACAGTGAAGCAATAAGAGGATATTATGAGTGACTTTATATCTATTCATTTGAAAATCTGGAGGACATGGACACATTTGTAGAAAATTATAAATTTCCCAAAATGAAAAAAAAACTTATTTCTATGGTTATTTTCATAAATATGTTTGTATACAAATAATACATATTCATGTAAAAACCAAGAGAGGTCTACTAATATATATATTAAATTAATATATTATCAATAATTACTTATATGGAGAGAAAGCAAATGCAGGAAAGCTGCTAAAGAGTTTTACATTTTTATATTAAATACATATTCAGATATTCCTTATAGAATTAAAAGCTAACATAAAAAAACAAAAAAGAAGTCAAGTGATTTTCTTTCTTAGTCTTTTCAAATTCTAGAATATTCCAGGGTAATATTTTAGACTGACAGAGGTTGACTTAAGCCCATTAGTCCTTCTATATTTCCCCAAAAGAATATAGTCTTTACAAAACTGTCCAAAGACATAATGGGATTAAAACAATGAAAGTCAGCCCGGGAAATAAAATCCCAAAGAGGAAAGGAGACCACAGTTGCAAACGATGAAGTGTAATCCTATTCTATACCATGATTCCACAGATGGGGGAACATTAACCAAGAAAAAGATACTGTGTCAGTCTTCCATCATTCTTGGCAAGAGGACAAAGAAAATTAAAATTAAGATCTAATAGTTAGACAACTGGAGTGATTCCCCTATCCATCTTTCACATACCGTAATTCATCATTTCAAATTCTGAGTTATTAAACTATATGCTGAATCGAATCCAATGTAACTAAATTACTTATTTTAAAAATCTCCTGGAGCCTCGGCTGGTGTGGCTCTGTTATTTGGCATCCTCCTGTGCACTGAGAGGTCGCTGGTTCGATTCCAGGTCCCAGCACATACCAGTGCTTTAGGCTTGATTCCAGATAGGTAGTGTGCAGGGGGCAGCGATTTTTCACTCTCACATTGATGTTTATTTATCTCTCCCTCTCTACCTTCCTCTCTCAAAAAAAATCAATAAAAATTTAAAAAAAAGAAATCTCCTACCCTGCCCAATTTGGCTCAGTGGATAGAGTGTCGGCCTGCAACTGAAGGGTCCCAGGTTCAATTCCAGTCAAGGACACATTCCCAGATTGCAGGCCAGTGGGGGGCATGCAGGAGGCAGCCAATCAATGATTCTCTCTCATCATTGATTTCTCTCTCTCTCTCTCTCTCTCCCTATCTCCCTCTCTCCCTCTCTCCCTCTCCCTCTCCCCCTCCTTCTCTCCCTTTCCCTCTCCCTCTCCTTCCCTCTTTGAAATCACTAAAAAAAGTATTTTTTTAAATCGCCTTGGCCTTCAAACAAGTGCATAACCTCTCAAATTGTATTATGATAGTCATTGTGATACTAATTAAGTCTTTTCAGAATAACCTTTATTTCAGATAAAGTAAAACAAACATAACATTTCTGAAAAAGTTTTTAGTTATATAATGGTGATAACATATTAAACTCCAAAAATCAATCAGCTCTGAAATTTTTGTGAATAAGTATAAAATGCCTCTAAATCAATTGGAAAACTTGATCAAAGAGAAAGATCTTTTGTCATTCATTCGTGCAAGCTCTTTTGTACTCATTACTCAAGAATGTCTAAGTGCTGAAATGGGATTCTAGAGTTTATTTTTACAAGCATGCTTCTTAGATTAGCATTTCATGAAATTAACAAGTACAAAATGACTAAATGCATGAAGTGACAAATACAACACTTTAAATTCAGTAAAAATTATTCATATCTTCCTCATATTCAAAAATTCTGAATCTTATATCAGAGACTATGATTAAGCCATGATAAACCAGATGTTATACTTCAGAGAAAGCTATATTTTATACACTTATTTTTGAGGAAAAATTTCATAAATACTCTCATTTATAGCTTATTTATAAGAAATCATATTTATCCATAGCCAGGGTACATTTCAGATAATTAGCTTTTTCTATATGAACCTAAACCAAAAAGCCTAACAGTCAGACGAGGGTGCTTCCCAACCTTGCCCAGGAAAGAAGGGGCACACCTCCAGAAATAGCCAGGCTGCAAAGCCCTGTCAGCTCTGGAGGGTCCATCTGATTTGCGTTTGCAGTCAGGTTAGACTCTCCTCCTTTAGGAGACTTTCCTCACTTGCCTTGCATAATACTATTTTCTCCCAGCTCCCCCTGGCTGATCTTGCTCAGTCCCGACCTCGCCCCTGGCTGACCTTGCTTATTCTCCATTCTCAGACTTCTGACCCCAGTCTTGAAGGAATGATGCCCAGAAGCCAGGCTGCTTTCCTCTATGTGCCAAGCTCCCCTGCATCACCATTCCAATGACTCCCAAGTGCCCACCTCAAGCCTGGACTACTTGCTTACATTTCCAATGTTACAGGACCCTGAAAAGCTAGGACAATTCCAGGGCAGGAGGAATAGGGAAACTGAGGAAGGAAAATTAAGACAAGGCCAAACAGGGTGGGCAAAGTGCAGCCAGCTTGTAACTAAAAGCCATTTTCTTTCCCAGCCAAGGACACAGCAAATGGTTAAAAGCCTCCCTAAGGAGAGGATGCAGGAAAGGAAGGGGCCAGGGGCCGGGGGAGGGGGAGGGAAAAGGGGCAGCTTTACTCCCTGAGCAGAGAAGCCCATAGTCTCAGGCTTGACAAGATAAAGTTGCCAGGTGCCTTTTATGTGTTCTGGGAAGGCCTCTACAAAGTAAAGGGACCTTGAGAATTGATATGTACTAAAATAGCAGAGGAATTCTGAAACCTACACACAGGAGGGCATATAACGCCTCAGACTGCCCCCCATCACCACCACCACCAATTAGCTGAGAACCGGTCTGCACTTAAGCCAGATACATAAATGTGCTTGCTGTGCTTCTTTAATACAGGTACATGCTTTAATTGCTATAATAAAATTGGCTTCATCACAATGCAGTCATCTGGTGTTTTCTCATTTGTAAGTTCATTTAGATGAGAAGACAAAATCCAGGTTGGGGACAGCCCTCTCCCTCTGGCTCAGAGGGCTGTCCCATAACCTCTCTGGTATCTGTGAGAGGTGCCTGTGACACAAACTCATTTCTGGTTGTCTGCCTGACATCTCCACTTGGATGCCTACCAGGCATCATGACCTTCACATTTCAACCTAAACTCCTGAGCTACACCTCCCACTCCAACCTACAAATATCTAGTGAATACCCTAATTTACACAATAAATAAAGTGCTCCATCCATGTTCATTCCATCATTCTTAGTCATATCCTGGGAGCAACATGAACGGGGGTGGAAGAAACAGGATGAACTCAGGCCACCGGTACATGCATGATTCTTGCAATTTTAGGTGGAGGCAGACGAAGAGGGATTCCAGGAGAGGACCCATCTAAAGATGAGAAGAAGGCAGTACAGCCTGGCTCACCTCTCTACACCAATAGGATCCTAGTCAACTCACCTTTTCAGGGCCTGCCATGTGCCAGTGACTCTGCTAGAGACTATGTCCAGGCCGGGAAACACTGTTCTCACAAGGAGACAGGAGAACTACAGATGGCAGTGAGAAGAAGGGAATCCACATCTTCTGCGACTTCCAAATCAAGGCATTTACAATAAACATCAAAACAATTGATAGAAATGCACCATATTTTGGTAATACATAAAGTGTACATTTCTGACAACAAAATATCTTATGGCAATGTCTTTTAAAAACTATTACACTGAGCCAATGGGCTGACATAAAAACAACTTTATATTATGAAATATGATGTAACTTCCAGCTTGAGACATATAAGAAGATCAGGTGGTTACCAAAACATTGAAGAGCACTCTTCTGCAAAGCCTGCTGGGCTTGGCAGGAAGGAGTGCCATCCAGTAGCAAACCTGCACAGGAGACGTTACACAGGATCTTGCTTTCCCTACACTGGGTGGGTCTTTCTTTCCTTCTTTTGAATTGTTAGTGACTTACATTGTGTTGCTTTGAGCCTTGTCAATCCTACCACTGGAAAGGAAGCTGACAAAAGTACACTGACCGAGAAGCAGTGCTGAGGAGAGACTTGCCCACAAAGGTTAAACTTCCCATTCTGTTGGACAAAACACTTTCTCTGTATTTGACCCAGAGACAGCTTCTTCTGACAGGAAGATACGCATGAATACTGGATTTACAATCACATGAATGCTAACCAGAGAATTTCAAAACTTACAAAATGAAATCATTTTCTTTGAAAAAAATAGGATAACAAAATCTTAAGGAAAAAAAGATGTTTGTTAAATAGATGAATTTTGTAATCTGTCCCTTTTAACATAATTACCTGTATTTCAATGCAAATACAGATCTGCATTTACATAGCTACATTAAAACTTTTGCAATTTTATTTCATCAGAAAAGAAGTAGAAAAAGGCAGCTGGAAATGCCTGGCATTTTAAAGAATTACTGTAAAAAATCACTACAAAAATATCAACCACATCACAGTGGATTCCACAGTTCTGGTGAAAGCCTATTTTAAATATTCCTCTGTGGTTAGGTAGGCAACTCTTTGAAGCCTCCACTTGAGACAACTGGCCTGTCCCCCTACCACTTCCCACAGCCTCGTCCCACCTAGGATGGGGTTTATAGGGGAGTTTAAAAATGTTTTCTAGTTCTTCATAGACAAGCCTGGCCATCAGCTGGTAACTAACACCTCTGCTGCCCATATTCTGTCTCCTAACAGGGACAGTGGTGGTCTCCACAGCGATGTGCCTGCCCTGTGGTTAAACGCTGAAGGCCAGTGTGCTTCTCAGCTGCAGGAGGGTGGGTGGTAAGGAACATCAGAGGGAGATCATTTCACGTCTGTGCACCAGAGCTGACCTTGCCTAATAAATAATAGTTATTGCTTTCAACCTAGACATTCCTTATTGAAAGGGGGAGGAGACTGTAACAATGATTAACCTTTTAGAAATCTGAGAATTCACCATTTCTTTAGAAGAAAATGTCTCAAAAATAACCATGTTGACATTTTTAAAAATATATTTTTATTGATTTCAGAGAGGAAGCGAGAGGGAGAGACAGAAACATCAATGATGACAGAGAATCATAGATTGGCTGCCTTTGCAAGCATCCTACTGGGAATCGAGCCCACACCGAGGGCATGTGCCCTAGACCAGAATCAAACCTGGGACCCTTCATGCCACAAGCCAACGAATGCACTGCCCACTGAGCCAAACCAGCTAGGGTGACATTTAATAAAAAAGAACCAAAAACTAAATTTGGTTCTAGGATTTTGGGGTTAAGTTTTAAGAAGTAACTTTCTAAGAAGCCAGGAACAGTAAAGAAGGAATTTAGTGACTCTGAACAAAATAGAGATCTTTTTATTAAAACAGAGATCTTCAGCTTTCAAGTGAGTCCAGTGCCTGTAAGGTTCTCTCTTTTATTAGAAACAAGCAGCAGTCAGCAGAAAAGCCCATTTGCTCTTCAGACCCAGAGAAAGATCCTCCAGTTGTGGGAAATGAAAATATAATGCAGCAAGAGCAAAGTGTGGCTTCAAACAGGCAGGATGCACTCTGATTTACATCCCTCTACTGATAATGCTACCACAGCCAATTTCAAGATGTCTGTAGTTTTGACAACCAGCTCCCAAAATTCCTGAGAATGTAACCATCAACTTGGGTTCGTACAAACAGGTAACAGCCCGCCTATATGAAACCTCCTCCATTAGCTCCATTAATATCCACAAGAAACCCGTGGAAATGAAGCTCCAGGAAGCCCATCTTGAGCGCAAACAAACTGTGAGGCGAACTGTGTACAGAATCTGATCTATAAACCAATTTTTTGTTGGACATTCAAAGGGCTTTTTTCTCTACCTTGAAGAAAACACATAAAATTGGAAGATATTTTCTAAAAATCTAGAATTTGGCTTCTCTTGAAAATATGAAAAAAGAATATAAGAGAGAAACAAAATTTTCAGGAGATAACCTAAGAAATGTTTGCAGAACTCAGATATATGAATCTTTTGAAAGCGAACTTAGCCCTAGCTGGTCTGGCTCAGTAGATAGAGCAATACCCTGCGGACTGAAAGGTCCCAGATTTGATTCCAGGCAAGGGCATATGCCTGTGTTGCAGGCTCAATCCTGGAGGAGCAAGGGGCCGCAGGAAGTAGCTGATCAATGATTCTCTCTCATCATTGATGTTTCTAACTCTCCCTCTCCCTTCCTCTCTGAAATCAATAAAAACATATTTTTTAAAAAAAAGCTAACTTAACTTGGCAAATATAAAGAATACTAGAGCCCTAAACAGTTTGGCTCAGTGGATAGAGCATCAGCCTGCAGACTCAAGGGTCCCAGGTTTGATTCCAGTCAAGGGTATGTGCCTTGGTTGTGGCCACATAATCAGTAGAGGAGTGTGCAGGAAGCAGCTGATTGGTGTTTCTCTCTCATCAATGTTTCTCTCTATCCTTCTCCCTTCCTCTCTGTAAAAAATCAATAAAATATAGTTTAAAAAAATACAAAAGAATACTAGAGGCTCAGTGCACAAAATTCATGTACTTGGGGGTCCCTCAGCCTGGCTGTGCCCTCTGGCAGTCTGGGAGCCCTGGGGATGTCCGACTGAGGCTTACACCCGCCACAGGGAGTGGGTGTAAGCCATCAGTCAGACATCCTTAGTGCTGCCATGGAGGCAGGAGAGGCTCCTGCCACAGCTGTTGCACTCATCAGCCCTGAGCCTGGCTTCTGGCTGAGCAGTACTCCTCCTATGGCAGTATTCTGACCACTAGTGGCAGCTCCTGCATTGAGCATCTGCCCTCTGGTGGTCAGTGTGCATCATAGTGACTGATCATTCCACCCTTTGGTCTATTTGCATATTAGCCTTTTATTATATAGGATATGTACCCCAGGTGGTGTGGCTCAGTGGTTAAGCATCCACCTATGAAAACCAGGGCACATGCTTAGGTTGTGGGCTCAATCGCCAGTGGGGGACATGCAGGAGGCAGCCAATCAATGATTCTTTCTCATCATTGATGTTTCTATCTCTCCCTTTCTTTGAAACCAATAATAAATTCTCTTTAAAAAAAGAAGAAGAATATATGTAGCTCCGGCAGGATGGCTCGGTTGGTTAGCGAGTTGTCCCATGCACCAAAAGGGTGGAAGTTCTATTCCCAGTCAGGGCACATACCTAGATTGCAGGTTTGATTCCTGGGAGGCAACTGGATGTTTCTCCCTCTATCTTCCTTTCTCTTTCTTTTTCCTCCTTTCTCACTCTCTAAAATCAATAAAAACGTATTTTTTAAAAACATATGTAGCATATACATCTAATACAACATAACTCCCTAAAATCACCAAGCTAAGGACTAAGTCAGAACTAAAACCCACTCTTATGCTCTTCACCTGTTCTTCCACCTGCCTTCCAAACCCCCAGGTAATCAGCAACATGAAGTCTATTTACCGTTCATATACTTTTCCTGAATGTATGTGATTTCATTATACACATACACATCTCTAAATTACATACTGCTTTTCATGCTTTCAGTTTCATAAAAATAATTAGTTTTAATTCAGCTGTTATATGTCAGTTATCCATTTATTTGCAATTTTTTAAAGATATTTTATTGATTTTTTACAGAGAGGAAGGGAGAGGGAAAGTCAGAAACATCGATGAGAGACATCGATCAGCCGCTTCCTGCATGCTCCCTACTGGAGTTGTGCCCGCAAGCAAGGTACATGCCCCCGACCGGAATCGAACCTGGGACCTTTCAGTCCACAGGCCGACGCTCTATCCACTGAGCCAAACCGGTCTCGGCTGCAATTTTTTTTACAAAACAACTTCACAAACATATTCCTGTCATTGGCACTTTGGTGTTTTCAGCTTTTTACTATTAACATTGCTACTGTCTTTTTTCTTATATATATCCTAGTCTAAGTTTTCTCAGGACATGTGCAAAATGCCTATAGAATAGTGTAGTTTCAAACTCCAAGTAGCAATCCATTCAAAGAAGTTATCCAATCAAAGATCAAAATCAGAAATCCTAATATATAAAAACCCTGGGTCATAACAACCAGTAACGACCAAGGCTCGAACAGCAGTCAGCACTGGGTGGCATGGCAACCTAGCACTAACTGCTTCCACTGCAGGCATGGTGCCCCAGCACTGACTGCTGAGAGGGGCTGTGAATCAGGGCCAGAGAGAGGCCTAACGAGAGAAGCCTCGGAGGCAGCTTTTGATCAGGACTTGTTTCTCTCTTTCTTTCTCAGTTTGACCAGCAGTTGTGCCTCCATTTGTCTCCAGGCTCCACCAGGACTGCTGATCAGCCCTGCCTTTCTGATCAGGCCCCTTTGACAGAGACGCTGACTGGCATAGAAACTGACCAATCAAAACCGAATCTGGGTGCTGTGGGAGCCAATGGCTGCCTGGCAGGCAGAGCTTTTGATGGTGACTGGCATTGAAATTGACCAATCAGAACCAAATCCATGTGCTTTGGGGAGCCAATAGCTGCCTAGGAGGCAGAGCATTTGGTAGACACTGGCATAGAAACCAACCAAATCAGAACCAAATTGGCCAGCAGAGGAGGGCAGGTGGGGGTGAGATCAGGCCTGATGGGGAAGGCAGTTGGGGGCAACCAGGCCAGGAGGGGAAAGCAGGTACGGGTGATCAGGCAGGCAGGCAGGCAGGCAGAGGCAGTTAGGGGAAACCAGGCCAGCAGAAGAGAGCAGTTAGGGGTGATCAAACAGGCAGGCAGAAGCAGTTAGGGGCAACCAGGCCAGCAGGGGAGGGCAGTTAGAGGCAATCAGGCAGGTAGGCAGGTTAGCAGTTAGGAGCCAGCAGTCCCAGATTGTGAGAGGGATGTCTAACTGCCTGTGGGATAGGAGAGAGTGCAGGCTGGACTGAGGGAACCACCCTCTCTGTGCACAAATTTTGTGCACTGGGCCTCTAGTTTTTAAAAAATAAAATAGGATAGTATCAAAATGCAGTACACAAAAAAAGGTGATTATTTTATGAACCTTTGATACCTTTCCAACTATGGGTGTTTATGGGGCAAACTGCAGATGTTTCTTAGTCTGAATCTAGGAAAAAGTCTTCAAGTCACCTCCCTCCACAAATGCTAAAAAAGTGAGAAATCTAGTCTTATGAAATGACAATATTCAACTATGTTAAGACATTTGGTTTCCTAAGCAGTGACACCAATTTATATTCCCCTTAGAAGTGTATAAACTTCCTGGTGATCCACTTGCTTGCTGTTGGTAACATCAGGCATAAGAATGTTTGGCCAATCTGAAAATGAGAAATAGCATCCCACTGTGATCTTCATTTGCATTTCTACTACTAAAGATCATCTTTTCACATGTTTATTTCTTCTTTCCCTTCCTCTTGTATGAAAAATATTTTTGTGTTTGTCTTATTGATTTCCAGGTTACATGTATGATTATATGTACTGATTCACATATGAATGTAATATGAATGAAAGAGGGGCCACATACTAAACCTGATGAGCTCAGGGGAGGCCTGTGTGACAACCTTACAAACTCAGACCTAAAGTAACCACATAGGATGGTCTGAACTTAAAACCTCCTAACTAGAAGCGAGCCATGGTGGGCAGTCATGTCCTAGGCCTATACCTTCCACGACAAAGGTCAGTCTTTGTTCTCTTTCTCCATCTACCATAACATAACATACCTTTTTGAATGTCAGAGTAATCCCCTTTTCCACCCTCTCTGCACAATCTCCCACCAGAGCAGGGGACCATGGGACAACCTCATTGTTACCCTGTTCTCAGGTACCAAGTCCAGGTGCTGTAAATGGTCATTGTCAGCTGCCCTGTGCCCACCAATGTCAACGAAGTATTTGCTCTCAGGTTTACTCTTCATCCAGTCTCAGAGGGTTTCCCACTTGGCTTTCTTCCTGCTCCCTAAGCTATCATCAGTGGAGTCCATGTAACCCTAGGTCTTCCCCTGTGATTCTGAAATATAAAATAAGTGGTAAAGCTGCCATTCTGCATAGCATTTCTAAATCTGCTGAGATTTTGCTTCCAGGCAATTGTCAATTTGCCTAAAATAAACTCATAAAATTCTCTTCAGGTTTAGACTAAACATTTCTTACGATGACAGTAGATGTA
Organism: Lasiurus cinereus; assembly: GCA_011751065.1. NCBI lineage: Eukaryota > Metazoa > Chordata > Mammalia > Chiroptera > Vespertilionidae > Lasiurus > Lasiurus cinereus. The sequence continues at coordinate 1,558,123 of JAAGEH010000025.1, forward strand.
CATGAATCCTTTGGCAGCTGCTTCAAGTATTTTTTCCCAGTTTGTGGTTTTTCTATCTAACTTTCTTGACAATGTCTTCAATGAACAAATGTTCTTAATTTAAATTTAGTAGAATTTTCTAGCTTTCCTTTTAAGTGCTGTATTTTGTGTTTAAGAAATTTTTCACTTCATCAAGGACATAAGTTTTATTTTATAAACAGTCAAGTCTTTGCTGCCCCCCAGTGAGTTGCAATGCAAAACCTCTCCTGTGCAGTTCCTTTACTCATGTGAATCTGTTCTGGGCTCTACATTCCACTCTACTGACCCACTGGTACCCAAAAGACAATAATATACCATCGTAATTAATGTCTTAAGTGCTGATAAGACAAGCCCTTTATTTTCTTCTTCTTTGGCATGCTTGGCCATTGTGGAGCTTCTTCGTGTTCAAATTTACAAAATTAATGCTGAGAATTTAAGTATAATTACACTGAATCTGTACATTGTATCATTTGTGAAAATCTAAGAGGGTCAAAAAATTATTAGAAATAATGAATGTCACAAGATAGCTGGATATGACACATATTTAAAAATAATCAATTGCCTTTCGTTATACCAGTAACAGACAGACATCAACCAAAAAGGTATTATTTATAGTAAGAACAAAATTGGACTTAGAAATATATACAAGCTAGATGGAAAATTTATGAAATTTTATTTTAAAACATAAAAAAGAATTAAATCTCAAGAATACAATGTGTCTCCACTTAATTCTTTTTATGTCTTCAATTTTCACTTAAGACAATCATATCACTTGTGAAGGACAGTGTTTTATTTCTCCTTTTTCAATCATTCCTTTATTTCTATTTTCTGCCTTGCCAGAAAACACAGCACTTTCAGAACAATGTGGAACGGAGTGAAGCTAGTGGGACTCGTTTATTTTTTTTCCTGACTTTAGGAGATTATTTTAATATTTTACTACTAAGAAACATACCTTTCATCACAATAAGGAAATTTCCTTCTATATTTCTATAGTCTGCTTTGAGCTTCTTATATGAATAGATTGGAAATCTATAATTTTTATTACTCTATTGAGAAAAACAGGATTTAATTGGCTAAAAGCACAAATTAAATTTAATATTTCAAATGGGAACTTCGTCCTCCCACTTGTATTCCTGGGAAAATCCAATATAGTCTTTTTTAAAATCTACTGGATTTTATCTATATTCACAAGCAAGACTGACTCCTCATTCATTTCTTCAATTGTTTTTGTCATGTTTATGTATGAAGTCATGAGCTTAGAAATGAATTCTCACTCTAATGCTCTGTGGGAGAGTTAGCATCCCACTATTAAGATCTGAGCCTTGTAGGCAAGTAAAATGCCTGAAATGTAAATCGCCTAACATATAAAAACTGGGCCTCGTGCTTTCTCTGTGAAAAAACTTTTAACTACCAATTCAGATTCTTCACTGTTTACCTGAGTATTCCAGACTACACTCTTGAGATAGAAATTTCATATTTATTGACCTAAAGATTTTCACAGTATTTTCAGTGGATGTCTCAAAATGCAATTAAGTACTGAACCATAATACATATATGTACTAGGGGCCCCATGCATGAATTCGTGCACCTTGAAAGGAACTGTGGGCCGTGAGGCTGCGGTGTGCACAGGGGCAGGTCCAGCCCATCCTCTGCACCCCTGCCCAGCCCCTCCCACCACAGCCCTCGTTCCCTGTCTGCTGGTAGTCCCACTCCCACTCCCACACCCACTTACAACTGGGACCGGCACTAGCAGCCAGTCCAATTGGTGACTGCTGCCCCAATCACCCCTCAGGAGCAGAGGGAGGTGGAGAAGACCACAGGGGCAATCAACACCAGCAGCCACTGCTCGCACCTGCTAACAGTGTTGAGCAATCAGGACCCGCATCGGGTGCTGGCAGCAGATGTAAGCAGAGCTCCAGGGCTGGTTGCGGGTGCAAGCAGGACCGGTGCCAACAGCAGGTGCAAGTGCCAGGTAGGACCACACACAGGAGTGAAGAATTTTCAGTATCCACCGATGACAGCGACTGGCACCCCACCTTAGTCTGGCGCCCCCGCTCACCTGCGCCATCATCCAACTGCAGCCTATACACAACATGTTCCACACCTGCCCTCTAGTGGTCAGTGCATGTCAAAGCAACCAGTTGTTCAGTTGATCAGTTGTTATGACTTTCAGTCATTTGCTTATTAGCCTTTTACTATAGACTAGAGGCCCAGTACACGAATACATGCACAGGTGGGGTCCCTAGGCCTGGTCGGCAATCAGGACCAATTGGGGCCATCTTGCCTACTCCCAATCAGGGCCAGGCCAATTGGGGCCAGGCCAATCGGAGCCAGCCGGCCGAGGGAAGGGATGGGGGAGAGACCGTAGGAGGCTGGCCAGCCTTGGGAGGTTGGCTGTGGGAGTGCACTGACCACCAGGGCCAGCTCCTATATTGAGTGTCTGCCCATCAGTGGTTAGTGTACATCATAGCAACTGGTTGACCATACATTCCAGTCATTCTGGTCGCTTAAGCTTTTATATATATAGATTACAGGCCCGGTGAATGAAAATTCATGCACTGGAGGGGGGTCCCTCAGTCCAGCCTTCCTCCTCTCACTATCCAGGAGACCTCAGGGGCAGGAGGTGACCCGGCAATCAGAGGAAGATGACGCCCCATCATACCGCTGCTGCTGCCACTGTCGGCAGCGCAAATCTTGACCGGCCCTGGTTACCTGAGCCTTGGGCAGCCCTGGACGGCTGGGCAGCCATCATCTAAGGCTTGCCAGCACCTTCAGCTGGCCCTGGGCAGCTGGGAGGCTGAGGGAACTGGGGGACTTTGGAGGCAGGCACCCCAGCAGGGGTGAGGGGACTGGGTGCCGCCATCTTGTGGCTGTGGCTGCTGTCATCTTTGAGGGCAGGGCAGTCAATTAGCATGGTCCCTCCTTATTGGCTATAGGCGCCACTGTCTTTGAGGGTGGGGCAGTCAATTAGCATATTCCCTCATTGGCTATGGGCACCACCATCTTTAAGGGTGAGGCAGTTAATTAGCATATCCCTCATTCTGACTGTGGATGATGCCATCTTTGTGACAGCATGAGAGTCAATTAGCATATTCCCTCTTTATTAGATAGAATATATGTACATATATACTATAGTTTTTCCTATATATACATACCTATCATAAAATTTAACTTAAAAATTATACACAGTAAGAGATTAACAACAAAAATGATAAAGAAATTATAACAATACTAGTGGCCCAGTGCACAGATTCATGCACATTGAAAGGAAAATAATTAGAAGAAATATTTTAATATTGCTATTTGCCCTTTCTCTGAAATGGACTAGTAGCCATCTGTGGGACCATCAGCAGGGCAATTGGGCACCTACCCCCCGCCACTGCCACTGGTCACTGTCCATAGGGTGATCAGGGGGGCAATCGGGCCCCATTCACACCTGCCTTGGCCTGGCACTGCCCACTCACCTGCTCCACCATCCCATCATGGTCCCACTCTCATTGGGGCCCATCGGAGATGGCAGCACTCCACTGACACCCCCTGCCAGTGCCACATCACTGACGCCCACTATGTTCCGTGCCACCCCCTAGTGGTCAGCACACATCATAGTGAGCGGTTGAACTCCTGTTCAACTCCGGGTGGAGGGGACAATTTGCATATTAGGCTTTTATTAAATAGGATACTATAATAAAAGTTATGTGAATGCGGTCTCTCTGAAAATATCTTCTTTACTGTACTCCCGCTTCTTCTTGTGATGATGTGAGATGATACAGTGCCTAAAGAAAGTGAGATGAATGACATAGCAACTTGGTGTTAGGCTAATTATAGGGTTATCTGAACATAAGCATAGCAATACCATGACATAATCAAGCCAGCCACTGAGAGACTAATGGACAGAGAGCCTACACAGTTTCAGGCTGGGTGATTCCTATCCCAGGTGGGACAGAATAGGGTGGTGAAAGATTTCATCAGCTACTCAGAATGCTGCAATTTAAAATTTATAACTTGCTTATTTCTGGACTTTTCCATTTAATATTTTAGACCGTGGTTGACCACTGGTAAGTGAAACCACAAAAAGAGAAACTGCAGGTAAGAGGGGAACTACAACATTCCAGGCACAATCCATTAAAGAAAGAATGGATGAGCTGGACTTCATTAAAATGCTCCACATCATATATCATCAGGGAAATGCAAATGAAAACAACTAAACACCTGTAGGACTGGTCAAAGTCTGGAACAATGACAACACCAAATGCTGATGAGGACAACACCAAATGCTGATGAGGATGTGGAGCAAGAGTACGCCGCATTCATTACCACAAAGTGGTACATCCAGCTTGGAGAACATGCAGTGATTTTACAAAACCAAACAAACTCTTAACATTTTGCTAGCATAGGTAGCTAGAATTAATAAAGGAGGGGAGCAAAGGGAGGCAGACATTAAAAAGCTTAATAAACTGGGAGCTGAATCCAATCATTGCATCTGCTTCACTAGGAAGCTACTGCTTCACAGGCTCCCCAGGGGACCTCCAGCTCTGTCCTGGGGCCTAATCCCTAGAAGAACACTCATTTTACTTGTAGGCAAGTAAAATGCCTGAAATGTATTTACCAAGGGAGAGATAAGACAATAAAAGAGAAATCCCTCTGCTGGGCACACGCACAGAAGTTAAGATGGCATAGAGAGAGAAGTATGTACTATGAGGCATGGGCAGTAGGAACTAAAAGGGTAACCACAAGGGGCGGGGCCTAGGCTGGGAAAAGGATCAGATTGGATAAGGTACACAAAACCCTGGAAGATCCAGGAAATGGATTGGTTAGGGAGAGGGTCCAACAACCAACCTCTGAAAGGTTGAAAAACTAATTGGTTAGTTTAAAGAAGTACCTGGTCTTTCCCAAGTCAAGATAATTAATCCCAGCTTAACAAAGCTCTTTCTTTCTCTCCCCTCCCTACGTCCCCCTTTCTCCCTTCCTTCCCTCTTTGTTAACACCTGCTCAACCTGTACAGCCCACTGGTGTCCCTCCATAGCAGCCATGTGGGCCTAGCAGCCGCTTGGGGCCCAGCCAGCCTGCAGCTCCAAGTGGGCTTGGACCCAGCACCAACTGAAACAGGGCAGGAACAGACTACATGGCCGATGGGGCCAAGCCTGGGCTACGAAGACCTGGGCTTGGGCCTGGCACAGAACTTTTGGATACTGGCCTTTGTGCCTGATGAAGACAAGGCTGGATTCTTCACAACGGAAAGAGATGAGACATTGGGAACCTGGGGGCAGCCTTGTATTCCCACACAAATCTTACCACCAGAACTCATCCTCGATTGTAGGTCCCCAAAAATGTCTTGTGACACAACAAGGGCCCCATTTTCACCAGCAACATCACAATTCAACAATTTTGCTGCTTGGTATTTACACAAAGGAATTGAAAATTTATGTCCATACCAAAACCTACACACAATGTTTGTAACAGTTTTATTAATAACTGCCAATTCATGGGAACAATCTAGACATCCTTTGGTAGGTGACTAGATAAGCAACCTGTGATACATCCAGTGAAATATTACTCAGAAAAAATGAATAGACCAGTCATGAAAGAACATGGAGAAAAATATATGAAACCAATTTGAAAGTTTTAATGAAACTAATTTGAAAAAGGTATAAACTGTATGATTTAAAATACGTAACATTCTAAAAATGCAAAATTAGGGAGAGTGAAAAGTGGAGAGGGCCCAACAACCAACCTCTGAAAGGTTGAAAAACTAATTGGTTAGTTTAAAGAAGTACCTGGTCTTTCCCAAGTCAAGATAATTAATCCCAGTTTAACAAAGTGAAAAGGGAAAAGGTAACAAGGCCATGCACAGAGGATTTCAGGCCACTAAAAATACTCTGTATGACAATATGATGATTGACACATTTGATTTTGCATTTATTCAAACCCATAGAATTTGCAACACTAAAAATAAACTATGTACTTGGGTGATTATAATGTGTCAGGTAAGGTTCATCAGTTATAGCAAACATATCACTCTGGAGAGAGGGTGTTATAATAGGCAGTATATGCATATGTGAAAGCAGAGGATATATGCACAATCTTTGTATCCTCCTCTCCATTTTGATGTGAACTAAAATGCTCTAGAAAAAATAAAGTCTTAGCTGGTTTGACTCAGTGCATAGAGCGTCAGCCTGCGGACTAAAGGGTCCTGGGTTCCATTCCACCCCAGGGCACATGCCTGGGTTGCAGGCTCAATCCCCAGTGGGGAGTACTAGTGGTAGCCAATCCATGATTCTCTCTCATCATTGATGTTTCTATCCTTCTCTCCCTCTCCCTTTCTCTCTGAAATCAATAAAAATATTTTTTTAAAAAGAAAAGAGAATCCAAGATGGCGGCATAGGTAAACACCTACACTGCTGCCTCGCACAACAACTTCAAAACTACAACTAAAAGACATAACGGACAGCATCCAGAACTACAGGAAAGCTGGCTGAGTGGAAATTCTGCAACTAGAAGGAAAGAGAGGGGCTCACAGAGACTCAAAGGAGCTGCAAAAACCTGAGGTACGGGACTCACATGTGGAGAAAGGGGTGCTGGAGTACCTGGCTGGCTTTCTCTGGTGGGAGAAAGACAGATTCCCAACTGCATTGAACCCCTTATCCTAAGGCACTGAACCCCAGGTCCAGGCGAGACTCATTCAGGGGGAGTTTGGACTGTGAAAAGGGGAGAAGTGCACAGAAATTTAGGGGAGTCGTGAAAGGGCAAAAATCTGGTGGTGCGCACAGCACTGCGCGCAGAAGAACGACTGCTGATTGTGCCACTGGCTTTCACGAGTGGGCAGAAGACAGAGCCTCCCAACTGCGCCAGTTCTAACTCCACTAAACCCCAGTTTGGGGCAAAACCCTGCGGACACAGACTCATATGGTCCCGGAGTGCTGGGGAGCCAGAAAGGCAGCGGTCTAGAGGCACTGCGCACACGCAGTGTCCACTCCAGTGATTACCCAGAGTCACGTGAGACCCAGGGGCCGTGGAGGGCGGGGCCAACTGGAAGTCAAGGCGGTCCATTAAGCCTTGAGACTCCACCCATCCCAAGCTCAACGAAGAGACTTTTGCAGTTTTGCAAGTCTTGTACCATAAGGCTGCATCCAACACAGAAGTTCTCTGGCATAGTGAAAATGCGGAGACAAAGGAAGAGATCACAAGCAAAAGAAATGGAGAAAACAAATGACTGGATATAGAGTTCAAACCATGGTTATAAGGTTTTTCAAGAATATCCTAGAAAAGATGGATAAATTTAGCGAGACCCAAGAGGAGATGAAAAAGGACCAACTAGAGATGAAAAAGGTCCAATTAGAAATTAAACATACACCGACTGAAATAAAAAATATTATACAGAGACCTAACAGCAGACTAGAGAAAGGCAAGAATCAAGATAAAAATTTGAAATATAAAGAATCAGAAAACACTCAACTGGAAAAGCAAGAAGAGAAAAGAATCCAAAAATGTGAAGATAATGTAAGGAGACTCTGGGACAGCTTCAAGCGTACCAACATCATAATTGTGGGGGTGGCAGAAGAAGAAAGAAAACAAGATACTGAAAACTTATTTGAAGAAATAATGACTGAAAACTTCCCACATCTGGTGAAAGAAATAGACTTACAAGTCCAGGAAGCACACAGAACCCCATATAAAAGAATCCAAAGAGGATTATACCAAGACACATCATAATTAAAATACCAAGAGCAAAAGACAAAGAGAGAATATTAAAAGCAGCAAGAGAAAAACAGTTCATTACCTACAAGGGAGCACCCATATGAATGTCAACTGATTTCTCAACAGAAACTATGCAGGCCAGACGGGAGTGGCAAGAAATATTCAAAGTGATGAATAGCAAGAACCTACAACCAAGAATACTCTATCCAGCAAAGCTATCATTCAGAATTGAAGGGCAGATAAAGAGCATCACAGAGAAGAAAAAGCTAAAGGAGTTCATCAACTCCAAACCAGTATTATATGAAATGCTGAAAGGTACTCTTTAAGAAGAAGAAGAAAAAGGTAAAAGATAAAAAATTATGAACAAATACATATCTATCAACAAGTGAATCTAAAAATTAAGTGAATTAAAAATTTGATCAACAGAATAAACTGGTGAATATAATAGAATAAGGAGCACAGAAAGGGAATGGACTGATAGTTCTCAAGGGAAAAAGGGTAAGGAGGTGCAGTGAGAGACTGGACAAAAATCATACACCTATGGATGAGGTCAATGGGGAGGAGGGAAGGGTAGAGGGAAGGGTGGGAGCCAGGTGGAGGGAAGCTATAGAGGGGGAAAAAAGAGAAACAAATGTAATAATCTGAATAATAAAGATTTAATTAAAAAAGAAAGACTCATAAAAAAATAAATAAATAAAAAGAAAAGAAAAGAAAAAGGAAGTCTTTGTCCTAGCTGGTTAGTGGGTAGAATGTGCATCCAGGTTTAATTCTGGTCAGGGCAAGTACCTCAGTTTCAGGTTCAATTCTTGGCTCCAGTTGGCTGTGTGGGGGAGGTAACCAATTGATGTGTGTCCCTCTCACATCAATGTTTCTCTTTGTGTGTGTCTTTTCTCATCCTTTCCACTTCTCTAAAAATCAATGGAAAAATATCCTCAGGTGAGGATTAACGAAAAAGAAAAAGAAAGTCTTTAAAAGAAAAGAAGGTTGAGTAGCTATGACAGAGACCATAATGGCCCTCAAAGCCACATATATTTATTATCCAACCCTTTAAGAAGTCTGCCTGCCCTGGTTCCACGTATTAAACTAGAGGCCTGGTGCACGGATTCGGCCAGGGCATGTCCAGCCCATCTCATCTAGTCCCAATTGAGGCTGATAGGGGCTGATCAGGGCCAATCACAGCCATCCTGCCCAGTCCCAGAGCTTATCAGGGCCGGCTGGCCGGGGAGGGACCACGGGAGGTTGGCCAGATGGGGAGGAACTGTGGGAGAGCTCCAGGGCATGTCTGCTGCGTCTCACCCAGTCCCGATTCTCGGGACCCCAGCAGCAAGCTAACCTACAAGAAGCATCTGCCCTCTAGTGGTCAGTGTGCATCATAGTGACTGGTCGAACAGTTGAATGAAGAGTCTAACACTTAGCATATTAGGTTTTTATTATATAGGATGAGCAGATTAGATCGAGACACTCCATTTCTACTTGCCCCTCAAAATTGCACTTAACCACTACAAAGGCAACTTAAACATTTCATGTCTATTGTAATGTTGCAATGTAAATTATCATAAAAATATATTAAGGAACTCATGGAATTGACAAAGGTAGACAGGATCCACAACAAAAATGCTATATCTGTAATCACAGAAAAGAAAATGTCACTACAGAAACAGAACAATTCTTCATTTTAAAAGTCCCAGAAAAATCCCAATTTCAGATTAATAAACTAGAAAGAGGCTTTGAAGAAACATCAAGGTAATGTTTACAATCAGACCAGGCTTAGCCACTCCTCCTAGCACATGTGAAATCAGACAGCTTTGACTTTTACTTCCAACGCCAAGCTCTTTGACCAATATGGAAACCCAGCCACACTCCCCCTCAGAAGGCTCTAACCACGAGGGTGAAGCTAGAGAGAGAAGCAGAGAAGAGTCTCTGCTGACACTAGCACAGGATGAAAAGAGACAGTACAGTGGCAATAACCATTCCAGAAATCAAAACACATGTATTTTAAAACTGAGCGTGGTGATTGCAGGGGAAGTGGGGAATGGGTAGAGGTGGAAGAGGGCCTAGAAGGGATAAAAGGTGATATAAAAAATAAAATAAATGTTTAAAGTAAAGAAGAATAACAAAACCACACAAAACTCCAAAGGATGTCACATTCCACTAACCTTTCAATTAACAGATGATGCCAAATGCAGCACAGAAAGAGATGGGAAGCTTACCACCTCCTGCAATAAAGGCTGTGCATAGGTTTGACCCAAGCCAAAAAAGGTAACACAAAAACCAAATCAAAAAGTCAATCTCATTTATGATTATACCAACACATATAAAAGTGAATCCAGTAAAAACCACTATGACGCTAACCACAACGACCGGGTAGGCTTTATTCTAGTATTATAAGACCAGGGCAGCTGAAATAGAAGAAAAGGAGAACTTGATAAATCGTTGGAAAAATGTTAAAAGTATTCATAAAAAAAAAAGTCAAATAAGGATAAACATGCTCACTTCTACAACTGAATATTACACCAAGGACCTTAGACAATATAAAAATATATTGAAAGATATAGATGAAAATGTTGAGAAAAGAACACCAAAATTATATTATTTATAAATAATAAGCCTCTGTCTGAAAAATACAAGAAAAATTAATTGAGAAATAATAATAACTAGTGCAAGTAATTAGAAAGTTGGCATCTAAGCACATAAAATTTAGTAATATTCCTGCAGATCTACAATAACCAGACTTCAACAGAAATGGGAAGGAAAAGACCTAATTCAAAATAGGAATAAATTTGAGGAAAAGAAAAAAAAGATACAGGACCCAGGCTATATAAATAAATAATTATTATACAATGCTATAAAAAGGAGAAGAAGGACGTGAAAAGGCAGTTTAAGATAAAATATGAGCCAAAATCGGTTTGTTCAATGGATAGAGCGTCAGCCTGTGGACTGAAGGATCCCAGGTTCGATTCCATTCAAGGGCATGTACCTAGGTTGCGGGCACATCCCCAGTAGGGGGCATACAGGAGGCAACTGATGGATGTTTCTCTCTGATGTTTCTCTCTATCCCTTTCCCTTCTTCTCTGTAAAAAATCAATAAAATATATATTTTTTTTAAAAAGATAAAACATGACACAATATCTGGGGAAATGCAAATTAAATTGCTAAGATAATTGTTTTTTAACCTTGAAAATTTTTTTAAATAGCAACATTAAATGCTGACAGGAATATGAGGAAAGAGGTATTATCATATAATTAATGGAAATACAAATGATTGCAACCTTTTAAAAATATCATCTGGCACTATTTATTAAAATGTACACTTAACACATTATACTTAGGACTGTAATTCATGTTTAGGAATCCATACTATAAATACACATATTAATGTTCTGAAAAACTTGATACAAAGATATTCACTGCTTGTTCATAAATAACAAAAAAACCACAAATATTCATTAATGAATAATGTTTATAAAGAAATAATTTTAAAATATGGATGAGACTATGCTATGGATTACTATTTAGCAGTATATTAAAAAGTACTAGTAATAAAATAGATTGATATGTACAGAGATATAAATATTATACAAGTCTGTAATTCTAAGGAAATAATACAATCCTATTTATATAAAAAAAAAATCCAAACCTATAAACATATTTGTGTATGAAATTACTTAAGAACTGTAGATACTTTAAGCCAAGGCTAATGCCAAATTACTCTCTTTCTTTTGTAATAATTATCTTCATATGCCATGTCATCATTCATAGGAGGCCTCTTTAATTACAAAACATACTTCACAAATTTTCAAGTCAAATACATTATGTGTTATTTTACAAAAATCAGCTTTAGCCCTGACCGGTTTGACTCAATGGATAGAGCATTGGGCCTGCAGACTGAAAGGTCCAAGGTTCGATTCCAGTCAAGGGCATGTACCTTGGTTGCGGGCACATCCCCAGTGGGAGGTGTGCAGGAGGCAGCTGATAGATGTTTCTCTCTCATCAATGTTTCTAGTTCTCTATCCTTTTCCCTTCCTCTCTGTAAAAAAAATCAATAAAATATATTTTTCTAAACATCAGCTTTAAGTCATGATTTTCTAATTATATAAATGTTTTGGTCAAATTTTATATATAAAGACAGTGTATAACTTTTTATATTTAACATTTAAGGTCAGATTCAGCATACTAAAAGGAGAATTTAGTTATACTTACCAATTTCATTAATCACTGCTCTTATTTTTGAGACAAAAGGGCCAACTTCACTAGAATTCATTTTGACTCTTTCCTTAAGGTCAGCACCTGCAAAGTATTTTATTTAAAAATATAATCTAGTTATAAACATAATTTTAATGAAATAAATTGAAAACTTTAACTTCATATATAACACTAAAAGTAAATGAATTTATCTGTTAAAGGAATTATATTACCTAAATTTTTTTTCTCAAAGAATCAGGAAGAATAATGTATTTGTTTGTTCATATATCTACTGTGTACTTAATAGTGGTTCTCAAAATCTGTGATCTTAGGTCCCCTTAAACCTTTTAAAGGAAAGATTTTGTTTAGGTTATATGTACCAATAGTTTATTAGAAACTAAAATAACAAATTTTCAAGATATTTATTTATTTAATAATACAAATAAGCCCATTAATGTTAACACAAATAATTATAGATTCATGCCACTTCCTTGGTTCTTACAAAAATGTTGGCAGTTTTACCCAATATTTCTTTTGCTTCATCAGTGCAAATGTCAACCCAGTGAAAGGGCACAGTGTGCTTTTCTACAGAGAAAATCATTTCCTGAAAGCCTGTCTTGGTGACTAAACATCACGTCTGAGAATCAATGGCTTTCACATATAAACAAACTGACAATATCATAATTATGAGCTTATCACTCTGAAACAAAGAAAAATTAACATGGCTCAACATAGACATTCTTTTTAATAAAATTAAACTATTATCCCCATTTTATTAAATAGGCAAATAGAAAACATGAAATTAGAGCACAGAGGGCATACTTAGTCACTTATTAGCTCATTATAAATGAATCATGACTAGACATAATATCAAGCTCCAAGAAGCTAAGGTTGGGACATTCTGAACCCACATACTTCCTATGAGAGTGAGAACTGCAGTTGTGTGTGTCTCTCTATCTATCTTTCTTTCTCTCTCTCTCTCTATTTCTCTCTCTCTCTATCTCTCTCTCTCTCTCTCTCTCTCTCTCTCTCTCTCTCTCACACACACACACACACACACACACACACACAAACACACGTATGCACACACACAGGAGAGTCTTGGCGCATGAAATTCAAGCATGGGCAGAGTTCCTAGGCCTGGCCGGCAACCAGGGCAATCAGGGCCTTCCTTCTCCCAGTTGTCACCTGCCAGCCAGGACTTTCCTTCATTCTGCACCACACCCTGGTGGTTGTAGCCAGTGGTCAAACTCCTGGTCGGTTGAACTCCCGAGGGGACAATTTGCATATTAGCCTTTTATTATATAGGAGGGATATTCACACATCCTAGAAAATCTCTCAAACACACACCCAAGGAAATGAGAAAATAACATTCAATGCAACATATGTAAAAGAGCAAAAAATTGGAAATAACCTAAATATTGATCAAAAGGATTGTTAATAAGATAGAAAAAATATATATAATAGAATGAAGAATTCTAGTGTAAATGAAGGAATTAGTATAAATATAGAGCTAAAAATATTGAAGAATCTATAATTAAACTTACTAGTATAATTATATACAGAAAGGATACACAGGATAATAAACATTTTACACAAGGATGCTATCTAGGCATATAAAACATGCATGAACTGATAAATGCCAAATTCAAATAGTGATCTCTGGGCGGGGGGGATAGGATGAGACTCCAATCTACACAAAGTGAGGACTTCAAATCTCTGTAATATCATATCGCTTAATAAGTTCAGTGGTGGGTACCCAATATGTTAAACATTTGTTGATACCTGATATATATCTTCTACTTTTTCCATAAAGAATTAAAATTTAGCATGAAAGAAAAACATTATTAAAGCCAAAAAATATCTAAGGTAGAATGTATTTATTAAAAGACGTAATAGTTCAACTCACTGCCCCTTAATATTGAGAATATGATTTTAAATTGAGAATATACAATGTTGCTCAGTGTATACTGGGCTAATACACATTGGTTAATAAAAGTAGCTAAATGTAGTGCTCTCTGGAAGAGAAGAGTAGATGGAAGAGGAGGCAAGCACTATAGAGGGGACAGACAGGGATTCTGGATGAGTCCTAAAGGAGCCCCAGGAATTGCACCCAGGAACCCACCAAGTCCTTCCATTAGGTGCCCTCCAGCACAGCATCTAGTGTGACTCTGTGGCTCACTGCCTGCTGGGAGACCGCACCAGTTTGAAGAAGCAGCTCCTGAAACCATGCCAGGAGCTCAGGGGTCTAGGGTTTGGCCCTGATGCCTGTGGCCCAAACACTGTTCACCAATCACAGCTCAGAGGTTTGAAGACAACAGCCTCTGGTAAACTGTGTGAAGCTTACCCACCCACCAGGTGTGGAACTTCAGGATTCAGGGTTTATCCTATATAATAAAGAGGTGATACGCAAATTGACCATCATGCCCTCATAGAAGATGGCCATTCCCATGTGGTCACAAGATGGCTACCACAAGATGGCCAGCAGGGGAGGGCAGTTAGGGGGGACCAGGCCAGCAGGAGAGGGCAGTTGGGGGTGACCAGGCTGGCAGGGGAGGGCAGTTGGGGGACAACCAGGCCTGAAGGGGAAGACAGTTGGAGGCATCCAGGCTGGCAGGGGAGGGCAATTAGGGACGACCGGGCTGGCATGGGAGGGCAGTTGGGGGTGACCGAGACAGCAGGGGAGCAGTTAGGCATTGATCAGGCTGGCAGGGGAATGATTAGGGGGTGATCAGGCTGGCAGGCATGCGAGCAGTTAGGTCCTGGATTGTGAGAGGGATGTCTAACTGTCAGAGGGATTGGGCCTAAATAAGCAAACAGACATCCCTCGAGGGGTCCCAGATTGAAGAAGGTGTAGGGTGGGCTGAGAAACACCCCCAAAACACAGTGCACGAATTTTGTGCACCAGGACTCTAGTATTAGAAATAATTTACCTTTCTCTATGGAATGTTAAACTTTTGTACTGTGACTCTGAGACTATTTTTGAAAAATCTTAATACCCATCCTGAGACAGGCCAGTGAGCCAGGATAGGCAGAACAGGGAAACTGAAGCAGAGAGCTGAACACACTGACAGCGATTTACAGCAGGTACACAAGGTCCCCTGTCCACAGGTAACATCTAGGCTTCAGTTGTATTTCAGCTCCAGGCCCAGAAAAGCAGCAAAACCAGGTGGGCGACACCAGGACTAGTTGCCATGACTGACAATCCCCGGCCCTGGCACTGACAAAACAGGGGAGACCACGGCGCTGGAGGAACCCACCTGAAAAGCTGATGAATATTCTGCTGGAACCCTCCCCTGAGACCTCCCCTAAGAATCCCCCTGTGAGACCCTCGTGCTGAGGCTGAGGCTGAAACCCTCGTGCTGAGGCTGAGGCGCTGAGACCCTCGTGCTGAGGCTGAGGCTGAGACCCTCGCGCTGAGGCTGAGACCCTCGTGCTGAGGCTGAGGCTGAGACCCTCGTGCTGAGGCTGAGGCGCCGAGACCCTCGCGCTGAGGCTGAGGCGCCGAGACCCTCGCGCTGAGGCTGAGGCTGAGCGGTGCGTCCTCGGCTCTCGAGCCGCCAGGGCACCTGCCCTCAGGGCTTCTGGTGCGGCTCGGGCCGGGCTGGACCTGCAGGAGCGAGCGCTGGTGCTGGTTCCCTTAACCCCTGCGACCCCGCAGCCCCCGCCCCCCCCCATGTGTGTATGCTGCCGCTGTGGCAGCAGGAGGAGGTATGCTCAGTGGGTAGAGCGTCGGCCTGCGGACTGAAAAGTCACTCACAGCGGAGCCCGCGGAGGACTTGCTGCTCCAGACCCACCCGTGACTGATAATTCTCAGGGGGAAGGGGGTGAGGGGTGTACGGGGGGAGACTGGACAGGAGTCATGCACCTGTGGATGGGGTCAACGGGAGGGAGGGAAGGGTGGGAGCTGGGTGGAGGGGTGCTATGGAGGGGAAAAAAGAAAAACAAATGTAATAATCTGAATAATAAAGATTTAATTTAAAAAAAAAAAAAGAATCCCCCTGTGAGACAAAGGACCCAGATTGTCTCCTCTAGGAGCAGCCCCCAAAATTCCCTGCCCCCTCTCCTTTCCCCAGAGGCATGCACCTCCTTACCCTAGGACCCCACGAGGCTTGCCACCATTGGCAGCTCGTCCCAGGCTCATCCCTGAACTAGCTCCCTCGGCCCCCTTTTCTCTGCCTTCCCAGGGACCTAAGGCAGCCCAGCCTGGCTCTCCTGTTGCTGCTTCTATGCTAAGCCTTTTCTTGTTTTACTGTCCCAGCTTTAATAAATGTTCCCTCACAGTCACCTGGACTCCTGTTGTGAAATCTTTCCCACACACTGCTTGCTGGCCAGCCCTAGGCAGACCCGCCTGGGGCCAGGTCCCCTTTCCAGTAACAATCCTTCAGAAATGAAGATGAAACAAGACATTTTACACACACACTTGTCATCAGCAGGTCGACACTAAAAGAGACATTAGAGGGTATTCTTCAAGCAGATTTTAAGAGTAGAGTTTTAAAATCTTATTTTATACTGCTTACTAGAGACATACATTAAAATATAAGGTCTCAGAATGGCTAAAAAAAAATGGTAAAAAAAACATGAAAACACTAACCAAAAGGAAACGTATAATGTCATCTTAATATCTGACAAAAGGGACCTAAAGCAAGAAGCATCACTAAAGCTAGAGGGTCATTTTACAATAATAAATACGATGATCCACTAAAAAAGTCATCAGAATTCTAAACTGGAATGCATAAAATAAAACAGCACCAAAATATACAAAGCAAAATCTGACAGAAACAAAAAGGAAAAGTGACAGTTCTACAACCACAGTGGACTTCAACAGACCTCTCACACACAGTAACTGAAAAAAGGAGGCAAATTTCCTGATCAGATACCCCTTCAAGAAATAGGAAACAGGAGAAAATCCAAAGTTGAAGAAACAAACAAACAAAAAAAACAGAAACAAAATTTTAAAATAGGAAACAAATTTTAAAATAGAAAACAAGAGAGAAAAATCAACTAAGTTAATTCTCTAAAAACTAAAACCTTTTAGCATGGGTCATCATATAAAATGAGAGAAGGCACAAATCCTAAAACCGAGAATGAACAGGAGGAATAATACTAAGGACTTTGCAGACATCAAAACAATAAGCAAATATTAACAAACTTGGCCCCATAAATTTGAAAAGTTACATGAAATGGAAAAATCCCCAGAAAAACACAACTTATTAAAAGTGACAAAGAATAGAAAATCTAAAAACACAAATACATATAAAAGAAATTGAGTATGTAATTAAAAACTTCCCCACAAAGAAAATTGCATGCCTATATGGCTCCAACAATAAATTTTGTGTGTGCCACCAAATTTTAGTAATAGATTATGTGTGCCATGACAAGAAAAAGGTTGAAAATCGCTGCTCTCAGGGATTTTCAAATACATAAATATAACCACCTAAGATACTGAACCAACTTCAGATAACTTTTTAGTCAGAAGCGCCCATACTTCTAATCACATCATGACAACTGTATCCATTTGAACACTACACATAACATTCAATCAAGCATGTTGACAATTTTAGTGAGAAATTATGTCAGAACACAATTTACTAGAATTCAAAAGCAGAAGCAAAACTACCTTTACTTAAAAAAAAAAAACAACCAACCACGCCAGTGTAATTCAATGAAACACTCAAGTTAGAGTTCTATATACAAGAATCAATTACCAAGAACTGTTTATAATCTATTTTAGTAATTACAAAGGAAAAAATTCTCAGTGTTAGTAACTTCTCATAAAATTTCACTTTAAAAAGTTTATGGTAAAAACAACCCAAGTTTTCTACTTACATTTAGAACACTAAAAAAACAAAAATAGATGACAAGGATTACATGTTTAAAACCAATACAATAACCTCACTAAAAGGACTTTTTTATAATTTCATTATAGATAATATATTAAAAATGTTACTACAAAATTATTTTGAAATAGATTTCAGATTTTCTTTGAAAGTGTGTGTGTGTGTGTGTGTAAGAAACAAGACAGCCCTAGCTGATTTGATTCCGTGGATAGAGCGTTGGCCTGTGGACTGAAGGGTTCTGGGTTCGATTCTGATCAAGGGCATATACCCAGGTTGGGGGTCTCGATCCCCAGCAGGGGCGTGCAGAAGGCAGCCAATCCATGATTCTCTCTCATCATTGATGTTTCTATCTCTCTAACTTCCTCTCTGAAATCAATAAAATAAAATAAAAATAAATAAGATAAAAATTTTTAGTGAACATGTAAATAAATTTTTAGAACATGACATGCTCAAGCCAATCTCATGTAAACTATGTAGCCAGTGCTTCACATTGAGCTTTGATTATCAAAATGACACATGTCAGTATTCTATAAAAAGTGCAGGCAGCCCTTGCCCCTGTGGGTTGGGTGGCCTCTAGGCACTTCAGGGTTACGGTTGATTCCAGGTCAGAGCACAGACCCTGGTTGCAGGCTTGATGTCCAGAAGGGGGCGTGCAGGAGGTAACCCCCTTCTCACACGGATGTTTCTCTCTCTCTTTCCCTCCCTTTCTCTCTAAAAATCAATTAAAAATCTTGAAATAAAAAAAAAGTACAGGCAAAAAAGAAGTACACAAGAGTGATTTCCAGCCTGGAGTCATGCTTAGGTATGGCATGGCATCTGAAAACACACACTTATAGGAAACAGTGTTTATAGTCATGATTACTATGATGGACTTTTTTTTCTATATCTAGATATCACTGTAGTTTATAACAGAAAATTCATTTAAATATACTACTATAACCAGATGGTATTTTGACATTATGTATTTTCTTAGTCAACATAGGATCATTATGATGCTTAAGTGCATGAGATTTTAGAGCCTAAAAAGAAAACACATTCCAAAACGGAAAATCACCAGAACAGTAAAGCAAGCCCTGCCCTATATGTCAGGGGAAGGAGCTCCTGATAACCAGGGACCTGTTAAAAAGATAGCATGTGACTTGCCCAATAACATTGTTTTATTCTAAAAGTGGTTTCCCCTCAAATGTTTGTAACAAATAATTCAGAAGCCCAGTTAATGTCACAATTTCAGTTACCAAAGCCAAAAGTATATTAACACATTTGGTGATCTTTTTCAAATTACTGACTGTGCATGTACATTCATTTAAATAATTTTATGCACCAATTATTACTACAAACAGAGAAAGAAGCTGTCCCTCCAACCAGTGCCTCACCTGCAGACAATTCCAGCGCAGGAGGCCCGGAGCTAACACCTCATGCACAGCTCTTTCAACATGCACCCTCCACACTTCCTGTCAGCTTCACACTACCACAGCCAACAGTTCCTCAGCATACACCCTTGTATACTCATGTGTATGTGTATACATCTGTATAATGAAATACTACAAAAATAAAGAATATGATAAAAATTGTTATTTTTGTTAGAGGTATAATGGAATAGAGGGAGTGGGATGACAGCGGGATTTTCCTCTTTATATACTTTTTCATACATTCTGTACAAATTTCACACATTTTGACCTACTGTACTTTTTTTTTATTATTGGTTTTTCACAGAGAGGAAGGAAGAGGGACAGAGAGTTAGAAACATCGATGAGAGAGAGACATCAATCAGCTGCCTCCTGCACGCCCTCCACTAGGGATGCGCTCGCAACCAAGGTACATGCCCTTGACCGGAATCGAACCTGGGACCCCTCAGTTCGCAGGCCAACACTCTATCCACTGAGCCAAACTGGTTTCGGCCCTACTGTACTTTTTAAACTAATATTTGATTTTAAAAATGTAAGTGAAATATGGTTATTGATTCTAAATAATAGATTTAATCGGGAAGTCAGAAATCACTCTGTCCAACCTCCAATGCATATAGGGATCAGTTTAATAGGGCTTAATTATGTTTTTCTAATATCTTAGAAAAATTATACAGAAAAAATGCACCAAAGTCAGGAATCAGAGACACTATCAGTGAATAGGAGGAGGGTGGTCTGAGACAATTCAGAGACACTGCAAACACACCCAACAAACAGCTCTTGAAAAACACCTGTGATCAGGGCAGTTTAATGTATATGCTAAGTCCCTATTATGTGCTGTGTCTAGAGGACATGAAAGATGATTTTCAAAGAAGAAAAAGAGAAGTTCCCATCCTCAAGAAATCTGAGGCAAGAACAGCTTCGTAAGCAGTTTTCAGAAATGAACAAGATGTCACAGGAATACAGATGTACAAAAAAGAGAAACTCGGTGGGGGCTGAAAGGGAAGGGGGGAAAATGAGTAACTTTAGGGAGGTAGGAGAGCTATGAGAATAATCAATAAATGAATTTACTGTTTTAGAGGATGTGAATTTTGAATATCACTATTTCAGAATAAAAATTAAAACTCTGGCAGAGACCGGTTTGGCTCAGTGGATAGAGCATCGGCTTGCAGACTGAAAGGTCCCAGGTTCAATTCTGGTTGGGGGCATGTACCTTGCTTGAGGGCACATCTCCACTGTGGGTGTGCAGGAGGCGGCTGATCGATGTCTCTCTCTCATCGATGTTTCTGACTTTCTGTCTCTCTCCCTTCCTCTCTGTAGAAAATCAATAAAATATATTTTTTTAAAAAATTAAAACTCTGTAAAAGACTATTCTTCAATAATAATTAATAAATGAGGCCTAATTAAAATCAATATTTTAAATTAATATAGACTATAAGTTTAAATTTATTTGGACTTACACTTAATCTGTACACATTAATAAAGACAGACCTACTAAACTGTTTCAAATATATGTAAGCAAAGAAAATCTTTCAGAGAAATTTGAAAGAATGGTTCTATTACACACATTGAGTTAATAAATGATGTGACCCGATTTTCCTAGAATTCAAACACTGATTTATTTTTTACAAAATACAGTAACAGTTCTTATGAATTAAAATATAGATATCTTAATCATGAAAAAGTTTAAAAGCATATACAGCAAAGATAGTATATCTGATTAGTACCTGAAAGAAGTATTCAAAGCTAACTTGTTAATCTGATAAAAGGATGTGGTATATTACTTAATATGTCCCCAAAAAGGCAACCTATAAAAGATATCTGTAAAATGTACTAAACATTAAAGCCTATTTCAAAGAATATATATAATATAGCAATGCAAAAAATGTGGGCCACAAATAAATAGGTAAGATTAAGAGAAATCAACCAACTACAGTGTTTTAATCACAAAACCTATTACTAACAAAAAGATAGTGTGGCAGGATAGTAAGAAGCTAGGAAGTGAAATGGGGAAGGTGAAATGGGGAAACTGAGACAAGACAATTAAACAAGGCCAAACAGTTGGGGCAGCTTGTAGCCAGCTGGTAAATCCCAAGACTTATCCTCCCCCACCAAGAACACTTGAGAGCAAATGGTTCATACCCTCCTCCCTAACCAGAGAATACATAGTGTAAGCCACCCTGGCCTGGGAAAATAGAGAGCAAACAGCCAATTAATGCCATTCGTACCAGCTAAACCCAAGGACAGGTGAAGTCTGGGGGACAAATAACAAAAACCCTAGAAGCATCTTGATGGTATCACTTGAGAGAGCAATGTTAGGCAGGATAAACAGCTGCTAAGACAGGAGGAGGGAAGGGGGAAGGGGAGTTTATCTCACCCATTGAACAAAGTCAGCAGTCTTGAGACTTGACGAGATAAAATTGCCAAATGATCTAATAAATTCTTTGAAAAGTCACAACAATGTAAAAGGGAGACCTTAAAATCTAGTCTATCCATCAGGGAAACCTTGAAACCTATGGGGGGGGGGGGACGCGGGGAGAGGTGGGGAGTATAAAACCCTTGAATCCATACCAGGCAGGGTACTCAGACTAGCTCAGTTGCCCACTTGTGCTTTATGCCAAAGTGTATTCTTAATAAATTTGCTTGCTTTTTCCTTACATTCACTTGCTTTGCTTCAACATTGCTTTCTTGTCACTTTTCTGAATTCTCTCCCACGAGCCAAGGATGGGAGAACCTCCTTTGACTTGGGCAGCTCCTGGGTAACAACAGTAATGTTACTAAGGTCATTAACACTATTTCTAAAGTGTTGTTCTACCTTCACAGTATCACTGTCACTCCTCGTGGATTAACATAATAGGGCCTTCTTTAAAGGCCCCAAACTGACCAAAGTCCTCCCAATAAGGCCTTCAGCAGCCCTCACAGGCCCTGAGAACAGTGATCTCACAGCCATCTGTCATGACATTTGACTCAGTCCCCTGGAGAAATACCCACTAGTCCTAAAGTCACAGATACAAGAATGTTATTGTCTTGGTATATATTTTCCATATTCTTTTTTTAAAAATATATTTTACTGATTTTTTACAGAGAGAAAGGGAGAAGGATAGCGTTAAAACATCGATGAGAGAGAAACATCAATCAGTGCCTCCTGCACATCCACTCCTGGGGATGTGCCTGCAACCAAGGTATATGCCTTTAACTGGAATCGAACCTGGGACCCTTCAGTCCGCAGGCCAACCCTCTATCCACTGAGCCAAACCAGTTTCGGCTATTTTCCATATTTTTTAAAGAATAAAACAGAAATACATGTAAAGCCCTTATAAAAACTATGAAGAACCATCAGTTACTTACCATTGACTATCTATAAGTACACTGGGGCAATGAAGCCTCGGACAACCTACCAGGCAGATGGTGTTACTTGTGTTTGACAGATGTAAAAGCAGAAATCTGCACTGCAAAACCTCACCAACCAGCAGCTGAGGAGTATAACTTTACTGTCTTTGATTACCAAAAGAGTTAAAACTAATCCTTGTAGATAGATATGCTACATTACATCAAAAGCCAAAATATAATCCATTTACATGGAATAGTCTTACATACCATAAAATTCTGAAATATTTTCATGTGGAAGCCACAGAATTTGAAGCTCATAAACCTAAGGACCCTTAAGAATGAAACTGAAGAATATCAGTTTCACAACTAAGACACCTCTAAAAGGTTCTACCTAGCAATATTTTCCCATCTTCTCAACATCATTCTGGGTACACACTAAATGTTCAATACTTAATTAATGAATAAAATATGTATTTTGTCATTCTCTCAAAAGTTTAGTTACCTCAAAGGGATTATCACATTTATATTTTTACTGGAGGAAAAAAAGAAAAACTTAATTCTTCAGTCAAGTTCGCCCTTCATTTACTACTTAGTAAGTTACAATGATACTGCATGTTATTGGCATTTTTTATCTTAATCATCTACACTTTTTACTAGTTGAAACAGATTTACTCAATATTGTGGCGTAGACATACTTACAAATATGGAAAATACAAGAAAACAAAATATTTTGGTAAGCAGCACAAATGGAAAGCAACATTTACCTTTCACTGCTGTAGATACTTATTTGAAAATACATTCTGTGAACAGGGAGAGGCACTACTGCAAACACCAACCTTCAGAGCAAATGTCTATAGGATGCGTAGCATACTGTACTAGTGCAGCTATGGCTCGTCAAGTAGAATATTTCCAGAGACACTAATAAACAGGGACACTGTTGTGGGTAGAAAATACAATTTTTCCTTCTCAGGTGATCTTTCAGAAATATTATTCATGTACTACAAACAAATAATGACTCAAATTATTTTTTCAACTTCCAAAACAATCTAAATGTTACTAAAGTGTCTAATGCTGACAAAGCATCTTTTTCCTTACAACCCAGTAAAAAAGACAAAGAGGAACTATGGGTAATGGAAGTCAAACCACAGAACACATTATAATAGACTATTAGTGAGGGGAAATTAGACTGCAATTTAATTCATAATAAAATTTATTTACTTACCAGCACAGAATATCCCTGGGACTTCACTCCTCACTATTACAGTCCGAACTTTCTTATCAGATTTTAAAGCATCCACAGCTTTTGAGAGCTAAATAGAAACAGGGAGGATAAGAAGAAAAACAGAGAATACTTTTCAGATTCATGCCGACATTATAGCTTAATTTTAGAAGCAAGGAGCTCAGTCTTTACACTCACCATTTTAACGAGATTTTTACTGAATGAATTTTTGGCATGAGCTCTGTTTATTCCAAGCACCACAATCCCTAGTTATGAAAAAAGCACAAGCACTTGAGTTAGTGAGTGTTCAGGGTACAGACTCCCACACACACAGCTAGATAACTGAACACAAGAAATCTACCACCTACTCGAAGTACCCTCCAACAGCTTAGTTTTGTATGTACCTTCAGTTTCAAGCATATATTTTAAAGAATGTGGTATTATGACATATTTAGAAAATCAATCTTCTGCTTAATATTCACTGCTTTTCTTCCGACTAATATAGAAGAGCTTTAGAAAATCCTGTCCCTACAATTTAACTCTTTTAAGCATCACCAAGGTAATCAGCATATTTAAGTACACTTTATTCCAACAAGTTAGACTAACTAGAAGGAAGGCCACACTTCCTAGTGAAAATCCTCAATTACAGCGTGCTACTGAAAATGTGGTTGTATCACCTTCGCCTATCTACAGAACTAATGACTAACAAATCCTTGTAATAGGCAAGGACTGCAGAATCAGCTTTTTGTAGTGGTATGCATATCAGGTATTAGCACCTCAATTACTCTTCTTGTCCTATTAACTAGCTTTAATAATCTCCATCCCAAATTTCTCTCCTTCTGTTGCATATGCTTAAACTGAAGGCACTTCCATTTGGAAATCTAACAAGCAGCTCAACATCAATCTATAGAAACAAAGTTCATTCTATTTCCCACAAAGCCTAGCTCTTCCTCCTAACTTCCCTAATTTTATCAGAGACTATCACCTCAATCCAGGCTCCCATTCCAATTGCTGCAGTCAGATCAATATTTCAAAAATAATTCTAAGCATATAACTTAACCCCTGCTTACGTACTTTTAATTTTATCTTATTCCCAAAATGTCTCAGTTCAAAGACCTTAATTTGATATTCAAAGTTGTATATACCTGTCCAGAGTAAGCACAAATTTTCCTTGTATAACAGAAATGCCTTTCATCTGGTTGGGAGTGGAGGTAGATGTTAAGTCTGATCTTTTGACCACTTCACAAAAGACATTCCCCTTCACTTGACCACAGTCTGCTTGCTAAGACCATTATCCTTCTCCTGTGGACCTTCTCAGAATCTGGAACTGCCCAGAAAATTCTCTGACCAGAAAATGCCCACCTAAAAGTCCTTTAAAATCTCTGACTCTCCATCCCTGTGTGCTGACGCCATTTTGGGGCTCAGCCCATCTGCTATCCAGATGACCGAATAAATTCCTAATTCCTCAATACTTTGGCCTCGTGCATTCCTCTTTGTTGACCCTAACATTTGATGCTGAAACCAGGGAGGTTCCACAGGGAAGGGGAGCCATCACCCTGGCTTCGCTCGCCCCGAAAGGCAGCAGCAGCTAGTCCTGAGCTTGCCTCCAAATCCTACTCGGTGACATGACCAGCCTCGATTAGGCCTCCCTCCCTTCTAAACCCTTGGGAACCAGCCAAGAAGGACATCGCACTGGGAACCTCTCCTTCTCCACTGCTGACCCTCATCCCACACCAGCCAGTCTTCCCTAGGTGAGTGACGTTCCACAATTTCCCTCGTCTGGAGTCTTCTGCCCACTCTCTCTCACTGACTTCTCGAAGGTCTCTCTTCTTGAAAGTCCTAGCGCTAAGCCAAAAGACTCCTCAGCCATTCAGTCTCAGGTTCTTCTGGACTGGGGATGCCCAGTCTGGAGGGTCACCCCCTGTTTCTCGTGGTGATTTGTTTAGCAGTGGAGACACCTGCCCTAAACTGTCACCTTTAGATTTGTGGTCTGTCACTCAGCCTTCCTCTCTCATGGGCCATGCCACACTCCCTTTGCACACTCACAGAGATCAGGCCCAAGGCCCAAGGCCCTCATTTTCTTTTGTAACACTGTTTGACCACAACATAAACTAGATAACAAGTCTCAAAGGCCTGACAATGGCACTCTCCATTTTAACACATTGCGCAATTTAGATAAGTGCTGTCACCACAATGGAAAATGATCAGAGATTCCCTACGTCCAGGATTTTCACCCTTCCGTCCCAACCCTCTCTGTCAGTCCTGCTCTACCCATCAGACCCTTCTCCTTTAGCAAAACATCTTACCCTAACACTTCTGATTCTGAATCTACTCTTGACCCAGCAAACCACCTTTACCCCCTTACACACCCTCTCCCTCACCTGCAGTAGGTTCCCAAAATCCAGACCCCCCTAACCAGCAACCACCTTCTCCCCACCTCCTGACAGCTCAAATCCTGAGAACTCAAGCTCCAATACAGACTTTCCCCACCTAACTCTCGGCCACCCAAAGACCACTTTCCTCAACAGCCACTTCTATTCCTGTGTCCCATCTATCCCTGAGGAAGGTAGCAGGAACTGAGGGGATTGTCCGAGTACACATCCTATTTTCTATGTCCAATCTCACATAGATTGAGAGGCGTCTCAGGTCTTTTTCTACTGACCCAACACCTTTACCAAGGAATCTGAGTGCCTGACCCAGTCCTATGACCTGACATGGCACAACATGTCCTCCTGTTCCCCCCTCTCACCCAGAGGAGAAAGAGCATGTTGGGCTAGCAACTCAGGACCATGCTGTGCCCTCCACAGACAGGACTTGGTGGCCAACCCAGTTGGCACTGATGTGGTCCCCCAAGTGACCCCAGATGGAACTATCAGGTTACTTCTCCAGGGCACCAGCTCCAAAGCCATATAATCTTCTGTCTCATTGCCAGACTCAAAAGGTGTCCATAAATCGGTCAGCTGTGACACAATAAAATCACTCAGGGCCCTGCCGGAAATTGGGCTCTCCACCCCCACCTCAAAGAGGTCTTATAGAAATTGACCACTTTAGATTCTACCTCCCCAGAGGGAACCCTTCTTCTGAACACCCATTTTATAGCCCAATCATCCCCCAACATGTGCTATAAACTTCAAAAAATAGACACAGGTCCGCAAACACCTCAAAAAGACTCATTAATTTGGCCTTAATAATAGAGACCAGGAGACCCAAATCCAAAAACAAGGCAAGATCAGGCCAAGGCTGAGGCCCAGAAGGCCTTTCAGCTCCTAGCTACCACTCTCACAAATCCCAAACGAAGTGCCGGTCCTCCAACAAAGGTAAGTCAGGGGCTAAGCCCTGCTTCAAACTGTCTCAGGTTTCAGCAACAAAGAAGGACACTGGGTCCAGTCCTGCCCAAATTGTAGACCCCCGCCTAGGCCCTGTCCAAGGTGCAGAAGGGAAGGCCACTGAAAATCAGGCTGTAGTCTGTCCCCTACAGGTCAGACCTCAGCCAGTCCAGAAAGGCCACTCTCTGGATCCGGTTTGGAGCTCCCAGACCTCCTGGGACTGGGCACCAAAGTCTAAAGCTGCCCAGGCCCTGACAGGGCCCCACACACAGACTTACATTATCAGGGCGGAGTCTTGGGGAATGACTGTGGTGGCACATAACCCAATCTACTTTTTAGATGACACTGGGGCCACTTGTTCTGTCCTCCCCAAATTCAAGGGGAGCCTTGTCCCTTCCTCAGTCTCTGTTATGGGGGTTGACAGACTAGTCTCACAGCCATTAACCACCTCACCTCTACACTGCATCTTACTAAACACCCCCTTTACCCACCCTTTTCTCGTTCTACTTTGGTGCCCAACCAGGGCTGCAGTGCATCCCCTCATAAAGCCCAGCTGTCCCGAACCACAGTGACCTACCTCAGTTTCACTCTCACCCCACAAGGCCGAGCCATTCCTTGGACTGTAAATGCATTGTTTCCTCCATGGCCTTTCCCCATTCCCGACCACCTTTACCAAGGGATCTAGACAAGAAATACTCTCCTTTCTCCGGCTCGCTGGGTACTTTCACCTCTGGTTCCTCACTTTAGTCTCCTCACAAAGCCCCTCTAAGATAAGTGAAGGGACCCCTCACTGAGGCTTTAGATCTCAAGGCCACATTTGCACCCCTTTAATGCTCTGAAAACTGCTCTCACTTCAGCACCTTCTTGCCCCCTTCTCAGAGAACAACTTTCTCTACTGCAAAACTTCAAATACTTACTTAACAGTCCTGCTACTATCAGAAGCTGAACTCATTACCACCCAAACCTTAGCATATTATCCCTAAGAAAAAATGTGGCAGTTGTTGGAGCCTGGGAACAGGCTGCTGGGCCTGCTCCCTCTTCTCCTAGCCTCTCACCAGCCTGGCTGAGAGGGCCCTAGTCTCATGTGCCTCTACATATTTTCCAAAGTCTTTGGTAACTCAAAGGCTTTGGAGCATTGCTGGGTTAAATAATAAACATCTAAATCATTTTAAATAACATAAAATACTGAAACACTGATTGTTAGACAAGTATTAAATTTCCCTGCTCTTCACTTTTACTGGTAGTACAGATTGTATCTTGTACTTTGTTGAAGGTATATTTTCTGGAACATATAAGAGTGTGTTTAGAGAACCAAGATGGCGGCATAAGTAAACACCTACACTGCTGCCTCGCACAACGGCTTCAAAACTACAACTAAAAGACAGAACAGACATCATCCAGAACCACAGGAAAGCTGGCTGAGTGGAAATTCTACAACTAGAAGAAAAGAGAGGGGCTCACGGAGACCCAGAGGAGCTGCAAAAAGCTGAGGTGCGGAGTCCCGCGCGTGGAGAGAGTGGGGAGAGTGGGTGCTGGAGTACCTGGCTGGCTTTCTCTGGCGGGAGGGAAATGGAGACTCCCAACGGCATGGAACCCCTTATCCTACGACACTAAACCCCAGGTCCAGCCAAAACTCATACGGGGGGAATTTGGACTATGAAAAGGGAGAAGTGTACGGAAATTTGGGGGAGTCACCGGAGGGTAGAAGTCCGGCGGCATGCACAGCACTGCTCACAGAAGACTGATTGCTGATTGTGCTGCTGGCTTTCGTGAGAGGGCAGGAGACAAAAAGCATCCCAACTGCACCACTTCTAACTCCTCTAAGCCCCAGATTCCGGCAGAGTCCTGACGACCGAGATTCATATGGTCACAGAGCGAAGGGGAGCCGGAGAGGCAAGAGAGAGAGAAGAGAGAAGAGAGAGAAGAGAGAGAAGAGAGAGAAGAGAGAGAAGAG